>JH720360.1:0-340555 GCA_000231825.2 Tetrahymena elliotti 4EA
GATCTAAATAATTTTCAATGAAAAAATGACTTAAACAACAAATTTTCAAAATTTTTTTTATTTATTTTAAAAATAAAAAGTAAAGAATATCAAAAGATATAATCAATCAGAAATAATTAAAATTATAGTTACAATAGATATTAGTATAAATTTTATATAGTTGTAATTAAATAGTAAATTCTAAGTGTATAATGTATTTTCACAATACTTGTTAAAAAGGTCTATGAACACCGTAGCTAACATTCATGAATGTAGAGATGTTTTGTGGATTTTGCTAAATATCTTTGAATGTATAACATTAATTTATGAAATAAGGGATGATGTTATGGTACTTTTGTTCGTGAAGTATGATTTTCATATTTAATTTATCGCATATTTATTTAACCATCTACCTAAAATATTTATTGTATGTTAATTTTCCGCATAAGAGCAAAACACATTATTCATTTGGGTTCTTTTTGTTAAATTGGTTACGTATAGAAAGCATTTTATCATATATTTATCTATAAATAAGCTTTTCAAAATTAAAAGCAACTTGTTGTTTTGTTTAAAAATTGACATCACTGTTTAGCTTTTACTTGAAAACTTTGGTTTTTTATTCCATAAATAGTTTTGAACGTTGTTCTTGCATAAAGGGTTCAATTTAAAAGCAAAAGTTTTCATTTTAAAGATTTACCACTCTTTGTTCATCTTCCAAACCTAATTAATCTAAGCTGGTTAATTTGCTTAGCAAGCTAATTTATCTCATTTTCGAGCTGTGTCCAAAGTCTTCGTTTGAAATTGAATTCAAAAATTCCTTCTCATTATGCAATTCTAGATAAAGACTGAGTTTATGGTAGGCCATATAGAACCCGTAATCAAGAGAACCTGCTATTTAAATGAATTAATTATCTTTTTTATAAACTATGTCTGTAATTGCTTCATCAAAGTAGAAGATAAAGTGATAATTATGATTCTCAGGAGTTAAGTAGTTGGTAAAAAACCAAGGTAAATGCTAGTTAAAGGCGATATATCCTGGTGTGTTTTTTATTGGATCATCTTCAACTAATCTCTTGTAAAATAGTTAGTCAGTGGAACGAAAACAAACTACAGTATCAGGATCTACAGTAAGCTAACTATCCTATTCAATCAGTTCATATTTAGTGTCTTATGGAAATACCTTATTATCTTCGATTGTTCTGAAAAATCCTTTAAAAGTTTTGCTTTTGAACAAACTTCTCCCATAAAATATTTTATTAATCATTTCAGATGCTTTATATTAATTTGCCTTTAAATTATTTTATTGTTGAAGGTGCTATCCTCTTAATTTCTAAATTTTAGTTCCCTATTTTTTTTACTCTAAAATTTTGATGACAGATACACTAAAAGTAAACTATTATTAAAAATAATTAAATTCAAAGATCTTTCAAATGCTTCTAAAGATTTTTATTGATGATAAGATATATATATTAAAACCTGATAGTTATCAAACATACTTTACAAAAATTTTTAAAAATTAAAAATTGATGAATAATTTGATTTTAAGTAAATTTTTTTTTTAAATTTCTATTAATACAATTTTAATTTACACTTAATCTTCAAAACATCTATTTAATCAGCATTTTTGTAAATTATTTTATCACTTAGTTAAAAGAATTTCTTCATTAAAAAATACAAAATTCTAAAAAAATCTTAATTTGAATTAGACATATCATGATTACTTAATAGTTTCTCATAATTTAATTTATTTTGTAAAATACTTTCAAATTTAATAATATATTTTTTGATGATTTAAATTGAATTTTTGGATTATTTGGTTTTCTAAATTAAATGAAATTTAAGCAAGTATTAAATTAGAATTTGATGCAATATACACTTAACATTCAAAACATTTATTATAATCATCATTTTTGTAAATTAAATAAAAAAGAATTATTTGTATTTTCATAATGTGTTTATCATAATTTAATTTAAATATTTACTTTATTGAATAAAATACTTTAAAACTTAATGAATTTTTTTAGATGATTTAAATTAGATTTTTAGATTACTTGGTATGACAAATTAAATTAAATTTCAGCATTAGAATAGAATTTAATTAATAGTTCGGTAGGATATAAAATTTATTAAGCAAAGCCTTGTTAAATTAGAATATGAATAAATACCAAAAATGATGATTTTTTATTTTTTTAATAATTATAATTAATAATATTTTAAATATAAATGATACAATTTACAATTATTTAATTTATTTGCTTAAAGATTATTAATTTAGTATATTATATTATATTTTAATTTTTTCCTCTTTATTTTCCTCAATAACTTGATAGAAGTGTAACTTAGTTACTTCCACAGTTCATAAAGAAAACAAAAAATTTCTTTGGAGATGCATTTAATCTTTCTGTTAATTAAGAAGAGACCCAAATAGCACCATAGCCATCATCTAAAATTTCTCTTATTACTACAGTATTCTTGTCAAAGTTTGCTATCATTTCAATTACAGACCCTTTCTAAAGATTAAATTTCTAACCATTTTAGCAAATCATACCTTCAGAATAATTTGAGCATGCAAGACATAATAAAGGAGAATATTCTTCTTTACTATTTTTTGTAGAATATAACCCAATTAAAGTGTGGCATGGATAATTTTCTGATATTTTATCAAATCTAAGTCTAAAACAATTTTAAAATAATAGTCAGAATTTCATTATTAAATTTAAAATAAATGACAAACAAGATATTAAAAATATGTTCTAGATGCCTAACAAAAAAAATTTATAACTTTAAAGATTTTTTTTGATAAAATTAAAGTTTTATGATGCCATCAAATATTTTAAATAGAAATATTAATTACCTCATATAAGCTGTTCCATATTAGAATGAACGATCAGAAAGAATAACTTCTTCTCCATATTCAGAGCGGCTTTAAAAAGTAATTCCTTAATTAACTTCTAAGAGAGCCTTACTTTGATAGAGATTTGAATTAGTAAATTTCCAGGTTAAAGGGTTAAACGAATCCTTAAAAGATTGCTACAATTTGTCAATATTAGAAATAATTTCACTATAAGATATATCTCTAAATCTTTGAGGATCAATATAAAAAGAGCATTTAGGTAAAAGCTAATCTAGGTACCTCTTAGCTTCAACTTTATCGGTTTATCTTTAAAATGAATGGAGAAACTCATTTATTTTATTTTCTACTTAAAATTTATCAATTGTCTCTTCAACATATTAAAATATTGATTCTTTTAAATTATCTAAAGAGTATGCTTTGCTATAAATCATATGCAGCTTTACAATCTAATCAGTCATCAAATTTGTTTATTTTTTAAAAGATAACTTCATATCCTATTTTATAGAATCTATTCTTTCAGCTATCTTTTCTTCTAATTCTGTAAATAATTACTCAATAACTTCCTCAAATGAGTCAGGATTGTGCTAACTCAAAAATGTTTTGATCTATTTTAGGTAAATTCATTAAAAAATTATAAAATTTCAAAAGTCAATAGGCATTTTTTTTTTAGTTTAATTGGTTCCATTGATTCACCATAATTCAGCATAATCAAAAAAATAATCAAAAATGACAAAAATTAATTTATTTGTAAACATAATTGAATAAATAATCTGCAAATAATATGTTTTTATGAGATGATTGCATTACTTATTATCCTTCAAAATCAATTGGCCAGTTTTCAGTTTTAAACTCATCCTTTTTGACAATTTCATCTACTAATATAAAATATTGAGAATCTCCATGCTAAATTGCACATTTTGTACAAAGTAGCCTTTCTTATCTTTTACAATTCTGATTTGCACAAATATAAACTATTTTTTGCTAATCATGCCCTTTAATTTCACAAAATAAATTTTAATATCCTTGCTATTATGTAGCCATTTGTAACTATTTTCAATAACTAATTTTTTTATCCTTTATCCAAAAAATAAATAATATTAATTTTTGTTAAATTTGTTGATTAATAATAATTATTAAATCTAAAAGTAGCGTCAAAATTCTTGTTTTGTTTTTTCTTTTTGGAAATATTATAATTTTCGGTATTTCAGTATCTAAATGGATTCTTCTGTTATTAACTTCAGTTAGATTTGAAATATTGAAATTATATAAAAAAGCAAAAACACAACTAATCCATATTCGTCAATTTATATTTTATGTTTTTAAGTAAGCCAAGGTAATCCTATCATATTTTTTTTATTTTTTCTATTTTTTAGAGAAATTAATTGTATTAAAAAATAATATGTTAATTTTTTTCTTTGAGCATTTTTAAAACACTAGTACATTTTAAATTAAAGAAATTAAGAAATTGAGTTCAAATTTATCTATTTCCAAAATAAAAAATAATATTGATTTTTAAACTAAAGAAAATAAATTATATTTTTGTTTTTATTCCTTAGCTAAACAAATATGCTGTGAAAGTGAAATGAAATAAAAATTTTCTACATGTTGATGAAAGGCTAAACAAAATAAATCATGAAAAACTGATCAATAACCTATAAAAGTTATTAGTGAACAAAACTTAATTTATTTCCTTATTTTAAGATTACTAAGAAAATTTGGAAGATAAAAAAATTATTTCATTGATTTTACATCTCAATTTATATTTATTCAGCTAAAAAAAGCATCAATTAAAATATTATTTAATTAATAATCTACTGAAAAAAATATCTTTACTTTAAAAATAAATATAAATTAAAATTAGATTTATTACCCCCTTTATGTATTTTTTAAATGATGATAGATAAATTAGATTAAATGATATGAGAAAATTATTAAATTATAAAAATTCACAGTTTAAAAAAAATTATTATATTTTATTGAAAATGAATGGTTTATAAATTTTATCGATCTCTCTCTCTCTCTCAATTACTTGTAAAAAGTAGTAAATTTATGATTTTATAAAAGTAGAAGGTTTGATGGTTTGAAATCCTATTTATTTTTGTATTTTTGAGAAACTAAATTTTTTTTTTTCCTTCCAGAAATTTTGCCTGAAAATTTAGCGGAAAAGAAAATTAGATAGTAAATAAAAATCAGAAAAAGTAATGTAAATACCATTAGGACAATAAATTTTAGATGTTGATCAATTCTGATAAGCTAATCTGATTTTAGTACTATTTACCTTTTCTGACTAATCACTTTACAGAAAACTTAGGGATTAAAATTGATTTTGAGACAATCAAATTTTTTATTTTATTCAGAAACATTACAAATCAATTTTTATTGATTGTCAAAAAATTCTGTCAAATGTAATAGTATTTTTAAATTTTTGAATTAATATAAAAATTATCAGTACTTTTATTCAATGAGGTAAATAGATAAATAATAATTAACCATATTATCTAAATATTAAACAATTCATGATTTCTTTTATTTTCTTATCGGTTGAGTATCTATAAAGAAAAACTATTTATTTAATCAATTCTCAAAAAATATTCCTTTTTTATTTTCAAATTCTGAAAGAAATAGTTATATACAGAATCATGCATTTAATTCTGATCACTAATATCAACTCCTCCAAAAGCTTAAGAAAATGATTATGCAAAAATAACTAGATTTAAAATATTTTTATCAAAAAATTTATTTTTAAAATATTTTTTATTTAATTTTGAGCAAAGAGAATTTCTTTAGAATAAATTTGATTATATTCAAAGTAAAAGATTTAAATTCAATTGCATATAGAAAAAATAAAAAAACTTAATCTTCCTCAATTTCTTATAGCTGATCATATTGTTTACATATTTAAAACATAAATTATCATATTTACAAATCATCAAAATAAAAGAAACTTAGATTTATTTATTTACAATTTCTCATTTATTGTACTCATCAGGAACAAATATCTATTTTTTTTTATTGCTACAACTCATTCTTAATAAATATTTTTCTTTTATTTAAAATATTTTTTTGACTCTATGATAAATAGGATAAAAGATATCTAAGTTTTTCATAATAAAACAATCATACTTTCTATAAATAATGCAATTTAAATTAAAAAACAAAAAGACTAAGAAAGCTAAATAATAAAAAAGTAGAAATATTTTATTGATTCAACTTACTTTGCTATTTAATTTCTCACCTTTCTCTATTATTGTTTTTAAAAATTTGAGCTATTATTTTTCAGTGAAGTAAAAAAGGAAAAATAGAGTTTACCCATTTTTGTAAATACTGTAATAATCATAGTAATTATTAATATACTTAATGTATTCTTGCCATAATAATTGATTGTATTATTGGTTATACCATGCTTTAAAACCTAAAAAATTTTAAAACTTTTCATTTAACAGAGTTATTTATTAAATAAATTAGTTATTTATGAATATTTAGATCAAATTTGAGGATTAAAATATTTATAATCTTTTTTTTCTTTTTTGGCATCAAAATAAAAAGCATTAACCAATAGTTTGAAAAAGCCAATTTAATTAGCCAAACTCATGATAATTTACAATTGAAATTATATTACTTAAGAGGTAGAACATATTTTCTAAGTATATTTTTCAATCAGCTTTTTTATTGCGAGATAATTGATAAGAATTTAAATTACTTATTGGTAAGAAATTAAGTAGAAAATTGATTAGGCAGTAAATTAGAAATATCATCAGAAATTTTTAAGAAATATAGACAAACATAAAACATTCATACAATATATCCAGAATTTTAATTTAATTAATAATTAATATAGATTTGATAGAGGTAGGTGATTATTTATCTTTTGTAAACTAAATACAATATTTGAGAGAGTTCGTTTTTAGGATGTTAATTAATTTATATGTATATATATTACTTATTTTATTTGAGAGAGGGAAAGAGGTTTTTTGTTTATTTATTTATTCATTCATTCAAACATTTATTGCATAATACAGTCATCTGATAATTATTCTTATAATTTCATTTTCATTTGTTTTTCTAAGAATATTTTATATCCTTCATTTTGTTACTTCAATTCATAAGGGTGTAAAAATTCTGGGTTTTATTTATGTGTTTACTATTAGTTCTAGGGATAGTTGTGTTAGTGAGGAATACTCTCTGTTAAAGAATGAGTAGAAGGCAGAGAAACCATTTGATTTTGTTAAGATAAAAATCTGTTTGTGTTACTTTGTTAGAAATTTAATAAAGATTTATTTTATTGATCTCCCAATGCAGAATTGCTTTATTATTCTGAATACTATAGCATCATGGACTTAGAGTCTTCTACATGGGTTGAGTTAGATTACAAGGTGAAATCTTAATAATTTTAATTATTATAAGCTTGATAGTCAATAATTTAATTTGGGATATGGTCAAATCCCTCATTATTGTTTTTTGTCTCTTAGGGATAGATATTGAAGATCTATGTAGGCTATTAGGATTAGAAGTGCTGTAGAATAGATTAAGAGTTCTGCTGAGACTAATTTAAACAGCTCTCATTATTTTTATGATCGTTATTATTATGATTAATTTAATTTAAAATAGAAATTGAAGATGTTGAGTTAGCATCTACTTGAGAATTATGATTATTGTTGCTACTCTAGGCATTAATTTATTGTTACTACAAAAGTATCTAATTAAATTTTTACTTTTAATTAATGAAAGGAGAAATAGATTGATTATTTGATTTTGGTTGAGAGCTGAAATGAGTTTATTTTTAACTTTATAATGGATTTATATTTGAATATGGAAGGTGGCTCTAGTGAGAGTAATTTGAGTGAGGAAACATTATTTGCTAGTTTTGTGAGCTAAAACTTTCAATAGGGAAATAAATTTGTCCGTTTTACTAGTTTTGGTTATACTCACAATTGGTATTGTTGTTGTTTTTGTTAATTAATTAAGAAGGAACTGTATTTGAATTAATTTCTCTGTGTTCGGGTAATTTGTACTTGAAATTAAGTTGGCGAGGAATCTTAGCTTACTTGCTGCTATCTTAAAATTTTTTTGTTTCGTCTTCAATGAACTATCTCAAAAATCCCATTCTTTAGTTGAGATGCTAGTCGAAATCAAAGTTGAAAAATTCAGCTGTTCTCAACTCAAGGTAATAGTAATCTAATGTTTTTTTAGAAATGCCCATATCTTGAGCTACTTCTTACAGATCTTTTACCTAATTTTTACTTTTAAAGTATTCATGACTATTTCTCCACTCAGTTACAAGCTGAATACCCTCACGTATAGTACGTTCATGACTTCTCTTGTTTAGAGTCTATCTACGGCGCTTTTTAGGAGCCTATTGATATATAATAGCATGATGAGTGCCTAAATTATCAGCATTTTTCTTGATCTCATATGATTTAGGTCTGAATACTAAATTCTTTTCTTTTTGAATCTTTTTTTTAATAAGCTAAGAAGATTTGCTTTAAGATGATGCAGATCCTTCATAATCAATTTCTTCTTCACCTAAATCATATTCATATTTGCCATCTTCAATATTGACATGTGTTGCTTTCTTACTTTCAGATTTCTTTTATCTATCACTTTCTCCACTGCATGTAGTATTGGATACTCTGTTTCTTTTTATTTTAGCTATGTTAACTAAGTCATCCTAACACTCTTCTTCTAAATCTTAGTCTGTGTCTTCAATTAACTCACTCATATCTTCTTATAATTAATGAGAATTTACTTCAGAGGAGTATGGAGAATTATTGTTATGATTACTTGAGAAACTTGAGCTAATTTTTCTCTATGAAGATGTAAATTCTTATTTGATTTCATGTTAAATATCAATATTTCCTTATTCTTAAACAATTTAAGATTCTAATTCTTTCTTTTTGTTTTGTTTATTTAATTCGTTTCCTAAAGCTTACTTTTCAGAAAATGAAGTTGATGATTTCTAGTAGTTAACCTCAGAGTTAGATTCAGTCTATACATATTAGTGTTATATTTTTGCAGAAAATTTCTCTCCCATTTAAGTAAGAGATAAATCGTAGCTTTAATCCATTTCAAAGGGAAAAAGACCAAGAGCTACATCCATTCCTTCTTATTCAACAAAGATCAAATGTCCCTTTAAGAAAGATTTTACGCTGAGTGAAGAATTCAATAGATGATAAGCATTTATTTTATCTGAAGCTTTCTAAAGTTCAATTTATAAAGAAGGAAAACAGCATTTCTTTTAGGTGTTTCTATCTTCACAAATAAGTTAAATCTTTTGCATATTTTTAGCCTAATTCTACTAAGAAATTATTTATTCAGATTGTTTGTTAGCTTGATAAACAGGAGAGCGGGTTTATATTTTTTAATTCATCGATTGATCAAGCTGAAACTGTTAAACAGTAGATTTATTATTGAGATACTATGTAGCAGCAACGTTTAAGTCTTTTTTATTCGGTTAAGATGATATTTCTTCTTATTCTTAAAGTATTTAGCTCATAATTTGAATTTATCTAACAAAAAATTGTTATTAAGAATCAAATAAAAATGCAAGATGTATTTAAAAAGATTAAATAATAAAAAAGCTTAGAAGTCTATTTCTTGTATTTTCACAAGAGAAAGAAATATAGATAGATTATTAATTCCTTTTAGAAGCTAAAGAGATAGATATAAAGATGAATTTTTTAGTTACTATTTGATCAAACTAATCAAACCTGTGAAAATAAATTGCTAAATCCTCTAATTCTATTTTACTTTTTTATTTCTTTATAAAATTACTATTTTTTTATCTTTTTTATTTATTTTTTTAAAAATTTATTATTAAAGTTAGATAAATCCTTCGCCCATTAATAACCTATCTGGAGGTTTAACATTCTCAATTCAAAGTAATTATGAATAAACATTTACAAAATTACGATTAAAAAAATACTTTCTCTTTTTGATAAGATTTAATTAAAAAAAGGAACTAATTTCTTTTATCTTACTTTTAGGCGGGGAAGGAGTTCCACCTACTGATAGATTCCGTTGGAAAGAATATTTTTGAGTATTTTAAAATAAAAATATTTTCTCTCATGAAATTTAGCTTTTCAACTTCTGAAAATAGATATGCTAAAATGCCTTTATTTGGTTGTGCATGATAAAGAAAAGAAAAGTTAGATTATTTGTTGATTTACTTGAGTTATTTTTATGATCGTTTTATAAAATTTTGAAGCAAATTCATTGCAAAAGATTCAATATTTTACTAGTATATCATGAATATTGAACAAATCTATCATGAATATTTTACTAAACTATTAAAAATAAAAAATATTTCATGATATTTTCCATTTCAAAAAATAACATTAAAAATTGGATAAATGTTTTGCCTGAATTTCAAAAATAAGAAAAATTTTAGAAAAAATATTTTGAAAATATGAAGAAGTTTAAAAATTATTGAATGTAATATCATCAAAATTTTATCAAATAAGTAAAAAAAGAGCTCAATGTGTAAGTTTATTTGTTGCTTTCATAAAATTGTTTTAAAAATTTGACAAAATAAAAAGAGAATTCAAAATGGATTTGTAAAAATTCTTATTCATTTTTTCCTATTCTTGATCGAATAGATTAATTTAGTTAAAAACTGGCTCCTATTAATTTGATTAAGATTTCTATCAGATTACAAGATACTTTTTAAAAATCTGAATATTAAATATAATTAAAAAATTTTTTTGGTAAAAGCTTAACTAGATTCCATCACCATAATCTTCCTATTCATAAAATATTAAATCTGATCAGAATACATAATAAATAAATGTAAATCAATATTGAAGTTTTATAAATCAAACATAATTTACTTACATTAAAAAGCTTTTTAGACAAGCTAAAATATTCTGACATTAATCATATATATTTTAGAGCTACAATTATTGAAAAATTTGTTATCTCTTTTATTTTTGAAATGTCCTTCTTATTACAGTACCATTTTAATTGTCAAAAGTGGTTACAAATATCTCCAGTGAAATCAAAAAAAGAATTTTTCTCGAAGAAGGTTTACTTATCAACTTTCTTTAGGGAACGATTCTTACTTAAAATTCATCTAATGAATTCTATTTTAAATCTCTTGCTATTTTTTATGGATAAATTTACTAAATAATTTTCAGTTATGCTTTTTATTGTTTCATATGTTCTCAATAAGAAGATTCATTAATTACCTCTATGGTAAATCCTACTATCTCATTTATTTTGTCTTTCAAAATTTAATAATAAAATAATTGATTATGCAGGAGTTTCTCAAAAATAATACAGAATTTTAATATAAATATTATGATTATTTATTGTAACATATTCGTTTAAAAAATTTCTTCTTCTTTTATAAACTCACTATTAAATTTTTGTTTTTTCAATTAGAAAAAATTTAAAAATATTAGTAAACATTTTAAAAAAGAGATGGTGTGCCAAAAAATAATCTTCTACTGTTAAATTTATATACTGGTTAAAAAAAGATGATTTCATTAAACAAATATTTATCGTTGACTTAGGATCTTAATTTGATTCAATCAGAATTAAAAACCACAAATTGAAAACTAGAATACACAAGAATGATATTACAATTGCATATAAATAGTAAGAATAATAAATACGAATTTTAAGATTAATTTTGAGGTATCAATTGAAACTGAAAAAAAAAAAAATTAAAAATTTAATAATGTAACCACTTCTTTTGTGTATATAATTATAATTTATTATCAATAAAAAGTGTTTTTTATTTAATTAATATCATTTTATTGAAGGTTATTCTTTTCTAATTACTTATTTACTCTTTTTTAAAATCATTTTTTGCATTCATTTTTAAATTACTTTACATTTTATTCTTCCTCAGTTACATTCTTTTTCATTTTATTTTCCAAAAATAAATAAAATCGAAATTTAGAATTTATTGTTTCAAATGCATCTACTCAGAGTAAATATACTAAAATTTGAATCACTCCCTATATTTAGATTCTGATCATTTGCATCTAATTTTGTTATTTGAAAACGTTCAAATATTCATTTAATAATAAAATTAAATTCTCAATATTATTTCAAAAGATGTATTTTTAGATGAAATTAAAATTAATTAGAAATAATTAAGAAATAAACAGTTTTCAATTTATCAGTAAAAATTATTGTTAATAAAAGTTATTAATTTATTTTTAATGCTTCACTTTCGTTAAAGAATCAATCCTTCCTTCAACTTTAAAATTAATATTGTTTGAGTTAAATTTTTAAACTAACTTGATAGTGATAATTTATTTTCTTTTTTTTTAAATTTTCAATCATTAAATTATTTTTAAATTCTGCTCTAAATTCATCACATAGCAAATAAAATATATTATTCTAATTTCTGTTTAATTTTTTAAACTTACAACCCAATCAATTTAAAATACAAACCTACTTGCAATTTTAGTTAAAAATATGAGTTTTCATATTTATTTAAATGTTAAGTAAAATAAGGGAGGGAAATTAAAATTTTTCTAAAATTAAAAAAAACTTAAATATTTTTTATCCTGTTAAATCATTTAATATCAGTTTAATCATTTTTTGATAAAAGAAATTTTATTTTTATTAAAATAAATTAAAAATGATTAGATTTCCTCCGCCATCAAAAATTAAATCAAAAAAATTAATCTCATTTAGAAAATTAACATTCCTCAAAAATTGATCAAGTAAAAAATTCATTTCACTTAATTTATCAAATCAAAAATAATTAAAAAAAGGAAGAGTAAAAATATTCTAGTTTACTAAAAATTAACGGAATTTTTTGAATTTCGTAAAGGAAAAAGAAATTAAACAAATAAATTCTTCTTTGCATTCACCTTTTTTATTATTTTTTATCCTGTATCTTTTATTTACATTTTTATTATTTTTTTCTCCCTATATGAGGTATTCTAAAAAATAATAAGAATAATATGAAGAAGGTTTGAAAAATAAAATAATGAAAGAGAGATAGAAACAACAAGAAGATAAAATATTGTATTTAATTTTTTACTCCTTTAGAAAATTACAATATTTAAAAATAAGAGATAAAGGCTCACTCTTATTATAATAATTTCTTATATGAAAAAATTAAATTTTTTTTAAAATTTTTGTTTTTTTTAATAAACCATGAACAATGATTTTTTTTTTTCCTTTTTGAAAAAATAAACTAATGCTTATTTATTGAACTTAAAAATGAAATATCTTTAGAATAATTTGATAAAAAATAAAAAATTCCAAACAAAATTCAATTTTTAATGTGTGTAAATCTCAGAAGAAAATCTTGCTATCTAATACAATAAAAACTACTCAGACATCTAAATTGAAAGATAGATAAATTTTATATGGAGGTTATAGTAAAATTTCGACAAGATTTAGTAGATATAAAATAAATAAATAATTTATTAATTTTTTATAGATGTTTTAGAAAATTGGAAAATTTTAAACTATTTTTTTTAAACGGAATAAATTAAATTTTTATAATAATTTATTGTAAAGAAAAATTTACATTAAAATTGATTTCTCATTTAAATTATAGATTGACAATCTTACTCATTTAAATGTGTGTAAAAATAATTTTATTTGAATAAATAAAAAATGATTGCTAAAAAAATTCTAGAATAAGAATTTATTTTAATAGATAAAAGAATTAAACTTATTTTTCGAATATTTTTGAAGGTTATTAACTATTTAGAATTTTGCTTCTATTTTTAAATATTAAATCTTTAAAATTATATTTCAATAAAATTATTTTAAATTTTTATGTTTTTTTTACTACTTTTAAATCTTCTCAATAATTCTGTGTTGAAAAAATCAATGTTTTAAAAAAAATTAATTAATTTAAACTCAGCTAAATACCATTTCATCTTTGCTATCATTCTTTTATTTTTAAATTCTTAATTTTGTAGAGTAGATCTAGGTGATAACTACTCTAAGCAATTAAGGCTCAATTAGGAGTAGGTGGTGCTAGAATAATAAAATTTTATCAAGTGGAAATGCTTCACCCAATCTATCTTTTTGAAATAAGCTATAGATGATATGAGTATAATGAGAATATGAATACTAAAAATTCTATGAATTTTAGAGTATTACATATACAAGAATGATTCAATATTTTTAAAATATTTATGCTAAAAAACTTTGAATTGACAAATTTGATAAAATAATAAAATTAAAATTCCAATCTTATAAAGAAAAATTAATAAGAAATATAAAGAAGTGTATTGTTTCTTTAATATTTATGGTTAATAACTTTAATGCTTATTAATTTGATAATTTTATATTTAAAAATATTTTTTTACTTTATACATTTATTAGTTTGTTTGAAAATAATAGATTTTATTTAAAATATTTTAGATTATTTTATTATTGATAGAATCATATAAATAATAAGGTGAACTTTTTATTTAACTCTTAATCTATAATAGTGTATTCAAAGAGAAAATACATTAATTCAAATTAATATCAATTTTGTTGGAATTCAAAATTATTAAAATCTAAAAATAAAAATAAATGAGATGAGTTTTGAGGAGAGATTTTTAAAGTTGCTTTATTGGGAAATACAAGAAATTATAAAAATGAAATTATATAAAAGTTAAATAATATGGGATGATATTCTATATATTAATATAAATAAACTAGTAGGGCGCTTTAAAATTTTTGTTGGTTGATGGATAATTATTATTAAATTATTTTAGTTTCCTTTTAATATAAGTGTCAAGGCAAAATAGGAAAATATAGAAATGGTATAAAGAAGTATAAATAAGACGAGGAGGAAAGGAAAGAAAGAATTATAAATTTATTAGGTTTGTATATTATTACTTATGTTAAAGTGAAAAAGGAGGCTCTATTTAAAATGATTATTTTATAGAAGAGCAAATAATTACTATCTACAAAATGATTATGGTACTTATTTATCAAGAAATCGGTGTCAAAACTGTGTTAGCAAGCATGTTTGTTATGAACAAATAATGTGTTGTAACTATCATTTTTTAATAAAGGGAAATGAAGGATAAATGGAAAAAACTTTAGTATTTATTATTGGTTATTATGCAATCTGGCTATTAATCATTAATTAATCTGATGATTCGCATTTACGCAATAATATTGACCTCAAATTAAAAATTAATTAGATTTCTTGTTAGGGATCTTTTACTTATCTTTGAAAGAGCTTGTAATTTAATGAAGATTAATCAGTTTTGAATGATCAAAGATAGATTGATTATTATTGTGTCTTTTTTTATTGTTTTTAATGAAAAATTAATTAAGAATTGAATGCCGCTTGATTTTTGTCTTTGTTTATGTTGGCTCTTTACTGATTCAAATTTATAATTTCAAATCAATAGACTACTATTAATTTTATTCATTCATTCTGTATTCATTTCACACTGTTTTTCTTTTAGTTTCTTTCTAATCTATTAGAAACAATTAAATTTAGCTCTACCTATCAAAAAGGTGAAAAATAGTTTAGATCTTTCAGCTTAAATTTCTTGATCAAAAAGCAATATTTGTTAATTCGTATCTTTCTTCATTTTTACAAAATTACAATTTTTTGCATTTCTTATTTTAATTGAGTTTTCATTTCTAATTTTTTTTTTCATGCGCATCCATCAGATAAACCGTTTTATAACTATTTTACATTTTATTGATTTTTCTGACTTTTTTTGGTCTAATTAGAAATGGAGTATCTATTTTTCTTTGGCTCAGATAAGATTATTTTTAAACAGTACATGCATGCTTGATTACTATATTTTGGTGGTATTTATTATTTTTGTAAAAGGATTATATCTTTAGGTGCTGTCTGACCCCTTAGAAATGGGAAATCAGTCAAAATAATTTATAAATAAGACAAAGTTTGTTTTATATTGGATATTTATATTTTGAAGTAAATTTTTTTTAACTATTTTTGTTTTAAACTTTGAAGTCGATATTTAAAAAAATAGATTTTATATTTAGTATTTTTCATATAATTCAGCCGAAGGTTGGCTGAAAGGGTTAAGCCCCTTGCGATTAAATTGAAAATAAATAAATGGTTTAAAAAGCTTTTTTGTTTATTCTTCTTTGAAATTATTTATTCCTCCTAAAGCTGCTAAACTAATTTCTATGCCTTTAATTAACTTCTTTAATATAAACTATGGTTTCTTATTTTAAAATTTATTGGAGAGAGAGAATGTTCAATCAGTTAAGATTTCATTCATCTTATTTTCTAATTTGAATGACAGCAATTCTTTTTTTATTGAGATAGTCATCATCTGAAAATTTATTGCCTAAAAGAGCAGATGAACCTGAATGCGATTTTTAAAATGAAGGTGGCATAGCTAAATCGAGATTGCTGGGCTCGTCACTTTATGAAAACATTTTAAATAATGAGAGCAAGCTATCAATTTATAAGTTTTGATTGTTATTATTGCTGTTGTTGTTATTATTGTTTACACTGCTTTTGTCATTTCCAAATAAGAGCATATCCAACAATTGTAAATTTTTTTCACCAGCATTATTTTGGGTGGATTATTAAAGTTAACTTGTTGTTTAATGTTTTTTGTTAGCCTCGCTATTAACTGAAAAGCCCTAAGCGGTATTAGTTAAGTTAGAGAGGAAGCTGAGACTAGATTAAGCAGTATTAGCATTTAATGAAGAATTATTGTTGCCACTCTAACTAAAATTGTTTGATGAAGCAGTTTATGGGAAAGAGTTTGCATTATTGTTACTTGTGCAAGGTTAAGAGTTGTTAAAGAATTGTAAGAAATTAGGAGAATTCTTTGATAATAGCTTCTAGATATCATTAGTAGATGTAGAAGCAGCAGAGGAAGAATTAACTGCAGCAATACCTGTATTGTTATTATTGTTTGAAACAAGGGTTGAAAAATTGAAATTATTTTCATGTTCAATAGCCATTTCTTCAACTTTCACCTAACCGTTTGAAACTGAAGAGGAAAGAAGGCTGCTTATTTGATCGATTTTAGATTGTTGTTTTTGTTGGAATTTTTCCTTGCTTTTTTATGAAGAAGTGGAAGATAAAGCATCATTATTGTTAACATTGTTGCTGCTGACATTATTAGCATTGTTGTTAAGATTTAAAGGTGAGCTATTTGATAAAAATGAAGTGCTTTGATAATCTTTTAGTCTATATTTGAATTAGAGGTTACGAGTAATCTTAAAGTTTTTATTTTTTTATTCATGATTCTTCTTTTGTTCATCAATATACTTACGTAATACTCCCATCTTGTTACCAAGATTGCTATCGAAATCAAAGCCAAAGAACTCAGCAGTTCTTAATTCTTAGAAATAATAATCCAAAACCTTCTTAGAGATGTTGAGCTCATCAGCAACTTCTTACAAACCTTTAACTTAGTGTTTTTATCTGTATTCTTCTTACAAATCTCTCCACTTAGTCACCATTTCAATAGCTTCTCTGATTGTTCTTTCTTTGTTACGAGACTATCTGTTCATGTTATTGTTATTGTTGTTGTTGTTATTGTTACTGTTGCTATTAGCAGAATTTACAACTCCTTGTTATAATTGATATTAGAAGCTATTGATGTTAGAGCCTTCGATTTGCTTTCCCCCACAGTTGCTCTAGTTTGAGAAACCTGAGTTGTTATTTAAACTATTGTTAGTTATGTTAGAGAGAGGGTTGTATGCATGGAAATTAGAATTATGAGTACCAATATTTAAACCTGATTGACCATAAAGGTTAATAGGTAACTTTCCACTGAGGCTTAAGTTCATTGAATTGGTGAAGCAGTTGTTAGTTTCACCAGCTTCTGATAATGTTGGATCATTTGTAATGGCTGATTGATGCTTCTTCATTTTAGGTACTTCATTTTCAGTGAAAGAAGTGCATGGAGATAAATCCTTTGATTCATTTTAATTGCTACAGCTTTCACTGCAATGCTCAAGGGTTTCTGAAACTTTGCGTTTACGATTTAATTTAAATCCTTTTTGACTATTAGTAGCTGACAAATTTGAATCACCCTTTACTTTTTTATTGTCGTTTGATAAGGCTTTATCAGAAGTATTATTATCATTTAAATTATTATTTGGATTTGAAACGGCTGAAGGCTCATGCTATTGAGAGCATCCATCTGACTCCATATTCAAGGAGTGAGAGCTCATAGTGAGTGAATCATTGTTGTTCAAGTCTTCGTTGCTCAATTGAGAAGCAGTAGCTGCCTTTCCGAATATAATTTGAGAAGATGTATTGTTAACAATGGCTTCACCAGAAGATATGGCTTTATTAAGGTCTGGCTTTTAGCAATTTTCTTATGTGTTATTAGAATTTAAATTTAAATTTTATAATTTGGGTGATGAATTATTATTGGAGTAAGATGAAACAGCAATGTCATGGACTGAAGAGGAGACCTTTGTTAAAGGAATATGGGGTTCAGTTGTTGAAGTATTTTTTAAACTGGCAGTATGGAGGTTATTATTTATATTGTTATTTGTATTTTTATTGTTAGAAATTTGATTTTAATTAACTTGAGCTGATAAATTTTCTTCTTTCTTAGATTCGCTTGAAGGAGTGCGTATTTTTTCAAACTTTAATGTGATATTGATTTTGGAATCAATAGATAAGTACTAGTTTTGAATTTCTTCTGATGGGTAAAAACCTATCATGATATCCATATCATCATCAGAAGGCTAGAATATCATACAGTTATTGAGGAAGTATTGAAGGCTAATATTTTTTTCTATCAGGTCTATAACCTTGATTGTGTTATCAGCTTGCAAGGGAGCTTTTAAATCTTTAAAAAGACACTTTTTAGCTGTGTCTCTGTCTTCGCAAACTAAATTAACCTTGATGGTAGTAGGAGTTGGATTGACATGGGTAGCAGTAGTTGGTACTGTTTCAGTAGAAGTTATAGTAGACATTTTTTATAAGGAGATGAATTTATTAAGAGGTGATTTCAATATTTTATAATAGTATTCAAAATTGTAAGATGGATGAGGTGTATTTAAATTTATGTTTGCAGAACTATTTGTTTATGGCGCTGTTTATTGCTTCTGCTTTATGTTTCTGATTCTTTTTTATTAGTTTCTTCTAGTTTGGAAGAATGTTTGACAAAATCTTTGTTTTGCACTTTTTCTTTTATTTTTTATCTTCTTTTTTGATATTTTTTTTATATTTGATTTCTTTTGATGTCAAATTTTGCTTGGGATTTTTTTTTAATAACTTTTTTTTTTGGTTTTTCTTTCTTTTTTTGTTTTTGTCTTTTGTTTCCTCCTTCTTTCTTCGTTTCCTTATTTAAATTTCTAATTTACATACATCATGAATTCATTGAAATTTTCATTAATATTTGCATTTTTCATTTTTCATTCCTTTTTTTTCATTTTCACTGCTTATATTTGATAGATAAGACAGAATGACAGATAAATAAATAAATAAATAAACAAAAATAAGTTATCAAGCAAGCAATAAGCAAACAAAAGGAATCTATATTTGCCTTTATTTGATTATTCCTTGCTTTTATATTAATTTTTGATAAGGATTTTTGATATTAATACTCATTTAGTTTTAATACGATTGATATTCATTCCTTCTCCTTTTTTTTTACTTTATTTAAATTGAAAACCTTTTTTTTTCCCCCGCCTTTCCTTCATTTGATATACTCAAAATATTTCTATTTAACTAACTAAAGAACCGCTCTCCACCTTCATTAACTTAATCTTTTAGTCAATAGTCTTTACCACAAATGTAATTTGAATTTAACAATTAAGCCTACTTTAATTTCAAAAATAAATATCGAATTTTGCTTATACATCCCTTCAATTAATTTGTTGACTACGCCGTTAATATTTAAATACTCTAATCTAGCTGTGTCTATAGCTCTTATGAGTTAATTCATAAAATTGAAATTCTAAATAAATAAAAATATATATTAATAAGTGTATATTTAATTTATTAGATAGATATGCTGGAAAATAATTAATTGACTTACTTACTTTTGATAAAGAAACAAATAGGCTAAACATAGCGAATAATTTACTTTACTTATTAATAAATAATTCATTCAATAAATAAATGACTAATCTGCATATAAATATGTATCAATCAATATTAAAATTTCTTATTTTCCTACTTTTATTACTGAATAATAATAATGATAATAAATAAATGAATGATTTTGATAATATTAATGTGCTTGCTTTATTAAAAACTAGCCATACCCAATACATAAAATAAATAGATATATTAGACTCTTTATCCTGTACTTTAAATTTATCTTTATTTTTTTTATCTTAGATTCTTTTCTAGAACTGATTGCTTCTACCTTCCTCCTAGATCAGCTCCTCTCTGATTTTTCTTTAATTTTTAGAATTTAATTGGACCTAGCTCTAAACAAGTATTCAAATCACTCTCATTTATAAAAATTTGTATTTGCTTAAAAGAATTTGCTTTTATTCTAAATTAAGAAACAAAAAATTCTTTTTCAACAACCCAAATTGTCAGATACCGTTTTTAAATTTGTAATTTGTATTTTCAAAGTATTTTAATATCAGCCATTGAGAAATGATACAATTAGTTTAATTATATTGCTTTTCATAAAATATTTTCTGTATTTTACATAAGCGAATATCTCTTACAGAAAATTAGAAATAAAAATTAAGTTTTAAAGCAAGTAGATTAACGAACATCATTTAAATTTTCCTTTAAGTTTATGAATGGAGAAATTACAATTATTATTCTATTTGAGTTTCAAGCTTTTTAGCTTTTAAAAAAGCATTACTGTTAACTCGATTCTATTTCTCAAATAATATTAATTTAAATTTCTATCAGACCCTTTCTAATAAAAATATATTTATCTAAAAAGGCTGTATATCCTTCACATCAGATACATCAAATAATAAATATAAATCTTATCAAATAAATTATTAAATGAAAAATTGGATAACTAACTAACTAAATCAGTCAAATTCTTAAGCATACTAATTAATTGCAAATCAATCTCTGTAAATAAATCAAAAATCAAAATGCAAATTGTCTTTTTTTTGTCAATCTAAATTCTGTCTATCATTCAATTTCTATTTGCCTAACAAATTGTTAGAAAGTGTCAAAAAACTTCAAAACCAGAAATAAAATTCAAAAAAGGTTCTTCTCCTCAAGCTAATTAAAACAAAAACAATAAGAATAATCTATGGACTTAGAAGAAACATTTTAAAAAGTATTTATATTTAGTAGTAATTAATATTTAAATCAATAAAGAAAATAAAATTATTAATGATAACTGGGATCAGAAAAGCCCTTTAATATTATAATCATTATAATGAATGTAAAATAGAAAAAAAAAGGTCCTCTTATTTTTAAAAAATCACTCTCTGTCTGATAAATAAATCATCAAAAAACTACCATGGTTAATATATATAGAGAGTAGTTAATCTAAGAAAAGAATATAATTTATAGTCTAATAGAATTTAAATCATCATTGATTTATTTTATCTGATGAGTTACTTAAGATTTTTTGGTCACTAACCCTTCAATAAATAGAAGTATTATCTTGGATTTCCCCCCTTATATATCCCCCAATCACCCTCTACATTTAAAATAATGCTCAATATCTTACTTAGAAGAAACTAAATTTTATAAATGCTAACATAACTTTATTATATAATTTATGCTTTTCTATTTTAGGTAGACTTTACTCTATTATTTTCGTTCTTTCGAATACATATATTATCTTTCCTGTTTTAAATTTTATTTCATTACTAATCCTACAAAAAAACAAATAAAATCTATTGAATAATTACTCCATTGAAGCATAATTATCCTCCAGTAAATTCAACCTCATTAAATACTCATCACATTTAAGTAGTGTCCATCTTGCATCTGCGTTATCTTACATTTCTGAAGCAATTTTCCTTATTTTTATTCTAAAATTCTTCAAACATGCAAAAAAAATGTGTATAAAGATATCTTTTAGCAGCATAGGATAAAAATACAATAAAAAGTATTTTGAAAAAAAGGAGAAAAAGTTAATATCTTGAAGAAAAAGTAAAAAATTAAATCTAAGAAAATCAAAATTTAAATATCTACAAAATATCTTTAATTCAACCATCCATTTGAAATAATTAAATTTCACTTGAATTAATTGTGATGATCTATTTTGCTTTTCATCAAATATTCATTCAATTATTTTATTACCAAAAATCACCCAGAAATTCAATAAAATTTATTAATCAATACTTTCTTATCCTGCTTTTTTATCTTTTCTAAGCAAATATCAATAAAGTCTTTTCTTATTTTTGTTAGAAATTTTTTATTTCATATTTTTTTGATCAAATCTATTTGTTTTTATTTAATATCTAACTTCTTCATTGAAATGCCTAATTTCTTTCTGCTTAATTTTTTGATTGCTTTTATTTTTTGACAATAGATATTTACTAACTTGACCGATTTGTACTTTTCTTATTTTTTAAATAAGTAAACCTAAAGAGATTAACTCTCTTTGTTTCTGACTTGTGATATTAGATGAATAAATTTACAATAAAATTAAGGCAATATCTTTTTTGTTTTTAAATTTATTTAAATATTCAAAATTTATATTTTTTATCAATAATCAATCATTCATTCAAAATACATTCAAATAAATAAATAAATATTTTTAAATTTAATTTGAAATCTAAAAAATATCTTTGAATTTAAGCAATTTTTAGTTTCATGTTATCAATTGAAAATAACTGTTCTCAAATTTAAATGAAAATTCACTAATATTTTCTAGTTTATTTTTTTGAAATGAAATTTAAATGTCTTAACATATCTTAATGATTTTACTTTATATTTTCATACAATCCAATACAAAATATTAATTAATTAGCAATTATTTTTTTTTCAATACCAACTTTTTGAAATTCAAAATCCACCAATTCAAAATTTAAAATGCACTCAACTTAACTTTTTACCTTAATTGCGAATAAAAAACTTGACTTAAAATAATAAAGTTACTTAACTTGGTTTCTTAATACTTTTTAAAAATATTTACTTGTTTTTATGAGATATGAATACTTAAAAATAAGATACTGAATCAATTTTATAAATATTTATTATTTGGTACTATAAGAGTAAGTGAAGTTAAAATGAAATAGTATCTATAACTTCTAAAAAATGCATTATTTAGTTTTATAAGATTACAACTTTGAAAGGAATTGCTGACTTTCAAAATGTTTAAAAAAGGTCAATATTTTAAAATACTAGATATCTGATTCTTAATGGTAAATGAAGTATTTATCAAAAAATAAATTTGATTGATAAGAAATCAAAAACTCAAATATATTTAGAATTTATCTGATATTAAAAAATAAAAATGAAGACTAAATTCATCAAATTTAAATATGAATGAAATAGATAATAATCAAATACAAACTAATAGTAATTATTTTTCATTTTTATTTTTGATCAGATTTTCAATAGATATTTTTTAAATTTTTCTCTAAAAAAACTCTAAAGTAATTAGATTCAAATAATTTTTAGATATATTTGAAAATGATTAGCATTTGCAAAAAAAGTATATTAACGACTATTAAAAATAATTTAATAGGTAAAAAATACTATTTTTAGTTTTAATAATTTAAATTCATTCAATAAATCTTTTCAATTTTCAAAATTGTTAAGGAAATAAAATAAAAAAAAGGGGGATCTTTTTTCTTTTGCTGATGTTATTATATTTTTTCAAATTTTTAAAAATTAACTAATGTTGAGGGTAATTTGGGATTTGAGAATTTAAGCTCGTTACCGTATTTCTACATATATTATTTATTTATTTGATAATTCATTTTTATTTAAAAAAAAGCAAAATATTAAATATTTATATCCTTCTTCAAAAAAATTTTGATTTAAAATTATTAAACCATAAAATGTGAGGCTTGAAATTCAAGTAAGAAATACTAATATTAGAATATTAACTAATTTTGAAATTGATGTAAAAAGTAAGAATTTAATATTCTAAATTCTTAGTTAGAATTTAAATAATATTTTTATGAAATGCAATTTATTCTAAAAAGTATAACAATCAAACAGTGAAAGTTTTAAGAGCAATCTTACTCCTAAAATTCTAATTAATATAGCATTATTAACATGATATGCAAAGTATTTAAAATAAGAATAAGATATATTTAGCTACCTTTTTAATGTTGAAGGAGTATACTAGTTACAAATTATAAAATTATCTTTGTAAAATACTGAGTATAGACTACTCTATTATGTTTAGACTCTTTCCATAGATGCTATTAAGAGTCAGTAACCACAAAAATACCTTGTAATAGACAGTAATTCTTATTTATAAAAAATAATGTAGTATCATAAGAAATGATGAAATCATAGAACAGAATAAGTTCCCTCTCATTTCAGATATTCCTAAAGTTTGAGCTTTGCTTTTTACAGTTTTTATTGATAATTTGTTGTATATTTTTCATTTTTCTTTTCTAGTTTCTAAGTGCTCATATTTTTGTTATTCTTAGAAAAGTAGTTTTACAAAAAATAGTTACTGTATTTATTGTTATTTATTGAAGTATAATTTTCAAATATTTTTGAATCCTTATTACTCTTTTAAGCTGGCTTAGAATAAATTGTCAAAATGACTATTTTAGAATTTTTAGGAGGCATTTAGTTTATACTTTATAACAAAGTTATTTCTAAAAGAATTTTAATATCAATATTTTTTAAATATAATTAATAAATTCTAAAGTTTACTTCTAATAGAAAATGAAGTTGATTTATCTTAAAATAAATTAATTTAAAACATCAAAAGATCTTTATATTCATCAAACTGTAATTTTAAGATTTTATTTTTTAAAAATAAAATCAAATTTTTGTCTTCAAAAACAGAATGAACTTGATAAATAAAATTAAAATAAATTTATTTTTAAGAAAAATTCTTCATTTCCAGCGTTAATTGTTTTGAAGGTCACTTTTATTTTAATATTCACTTAATAAAATTAAAACCAAAAGTATAAATCTTGAAATTATACATAAGGTTGATTGTTGAAATAAAAATAAATAAATAAGTAAGTGAGTATTGTAAAATTAAAGATCATAAAGATTAAAAACCTTTTATTCTAAAATAATTTCAAACTTATTTAACTCTTTAAACTATAAAAAAAATTTAATCTCTTGTTTGAAGACATATTGAGAAAATTTTTTTATTTCTTTAAATGTTAACGACTTTTCTAATATAGATAAATTTAATATTATCTGTTTTTGGGGACTTAATTTTTTGAAATAGATAAAAATAAATCCTAAAATGAAATCTTAAAAAAAATAAAAATTTCAATTTCTGAAACTCAACTAAAATATTTTCATAAAACATATTTAAGATATATACAGTTTTTCATTTATTGCTTATTATTTAGCTCAAAAAACTTGATATTAATAAGATTTTCAAAGTATTTGTAGACAATCTAAACTTTATAGACTTAGTTTTTGCATTAATTTGTATAATTAAAAAAATATTAAAATCTGATTATTATTTATAAATTCTGACAGGTTTTAAACAGCCAATTTTCTGAAATAAATCCAAATTAATTTAATGTGCAAAAGTCTTTAAAAATTTGTATTTCTTTAGATTAATTGATCTATTTTTTTAGCTTTATATGAACTTAATTATCAAAGTCAAAATAAAAAATTAAAACCTTAATGATAAGATTTTATTTTCAATCTTCAATTTAATAAAAATTATCAAATTAGAATTAATTTATTATTATTTGCTAAAAATCTTAAACTTGATAAAAGAATATTTACATTTATTGCTTTGTTTTGTTAATTAATATATTTACTACTCAACTATTTTCTTTAAGTCTATAATTTTTAAAACAATAAATTTTCAGATTTTATCAAAAAATAAGTATACATCACAAAGTAAAGTTATAATATGTTCTCTAAAAAGATTAAATACTATTAATAAATTAAAAATATTATAATAAATAAATAAATAATTAATAATAAATCAATTAAAAATATCAACAATAATCTAAAATTAATCTTAAAGCTGTTAAAAATGTCAAGATAAATAGTTCTATTCTTATTAGCATTTTCTTTAATTTCCATAGCGATTGCTGCAAAGAATGATGTTAGCTGCAATTCCCATCCTGCCTTCCTTAAGGCTAAGAATATTCTTACATCAGTTCTCTCATCAGATAATAAAGGCAAATCCAAAAATGAGGCTTTGTAAAAGAAGTTCTAAAATGCTAAACCTAAAAATTAGACAGCTGCTAATTTAGGTGTTTGCTCTTAGTTTGCTAATTAAAATACTTGTTGTGACAAAAATATTGTTAAACTCATTGATTAAGCTGCTGCTTTTAAAGTAAAGCCTATCCTAAAAGCAAAAAATGCTTTCCAAAAACTCATCAATGTTTATGTCGCTTAGGTCAACAAAAATTGCACAAATACTGTACTTCCTCCTGGCCCAATTACCAGTGATGCTATTTTTAGTAATACCACCCTTAAAGTCTTACAAGCTAACAAAACAGCTTTAGCTACTTGCAAGATTAATTTTGCAAAGGCTATTTCTTCTTTCTCTAGAGGTGCTATGTGCTCTATGTGTGCTGGTGTTGATAAAATTAATGACTATTTCAACACTTAAGGATAATTAAAAATTTCTTAAGCCTCTGCTAACACTTTCTAGCAAGCAACTGATCAAGCTATAACTTGTTTCTCAAATTTCTTGACTGCTTCTAATATCGAAATTGTTGTTAAAGAATTGAATGCAGCCTATATTAAAAACAATGATAAATGTGGAGATAATGTTCTTGCAAATTTAAAAAAAATTTTTGCTGATCATAAAGTTTCAAATAATGAGGGTAATAATAGTAAAATTTGTAAGGGAACAACTGTCTTTGGTGATAACTCTGCTTGTGAAAATATTTTATCAGGTGATGCAACTCTTGAGTAAAAGAATGCTAGATTCCTTGAATTTGAAACTGAAAGTCTAAATAGATTACTTTAAAAAGCTGAAGATTCTGTTATTGATCCTAACGGTGTTAATGTCTACACAACAAGTACCACTGATAATTAAATTGATGAGAATGGTAATGGTATTAATCCTAACTTTGATTTAATCAACACAAATTCAGGAAATATATTAATTTTGAGTGTAATTTTAAGTTTATTATCATTACTTTTTGTTTGAAATTTATATACATTAATGTCAATTTGTATCACATAAAATTGTTTTTTTGATTTTTCTAAAAATTTCTTTTAACCTAGTACATTTTTTATCTGAATAATTATCTTTAAAAGACAGATTTGTTTTTATAATTAAATTTTTTATCATATATACTTCTAATTTAACACATAGAGTTTTCTCATTATTTATTTAGTCAAAAGATTGATAAAAAGTATCAAACTAAAATTATTTTTTACAAGAATCTAAATAAAAAGGCATTTAAGAAATTTGTATTCATCTTTTCATTTTAAAGATTTCAACAGAAAAAATTTACTTTTTATTTATTTATCTATCCAAAATTTTGATCATAAATATAAAATTAAAATTATTTTTACAGTCATCTAACTAAAAAGGTATTTATGAAAAGAATACGCTCAAATAAAAAATTTGATTACTTTTATTTACAATAATTAATCAATTAGAATCCTGAATCTAAGAAACATTTTAATCTTGCAAATATTTTTTAATTCTACTTATCTTTGTTTCATTATAATCTTGAAAAAAAATGATGAGACTGGAGATGATGAAAAAGATTAATCAATATTTTAGTGATAATAACTTATAAATATTTTCTCTTAATTAATTAGCAAATAATTTAAATAACTTCAAGCCAATAGGAGGAATGTAATTTTAACTAAGATTAAACAAATTAATAGATTTACCCTAAAATTTAAATACACCCAAGCTTAGTTTTTTAATTTATTTAACTCTTTACTTATTATTGGATTCTTAGATGTAATTTTATCTGAAGTAGAAATAGTCAATACAAACCTAAAAATTTATTATAACTAATTTACTTCTAAGCTCTTGTAGAAAGACATTATTAGACCTAATTATTGTAAAACAAACAAAGAAGATACAATATTATTAATGAAAGAGATAGAAAAATCATAATTTAAGAATAAGACCAAAAAATATTTTTAAATTAACTTCATCAAAAGGTAAAACTTATTAATATTGTTATTAAGCTATGATAGTAGAATTTTGAGAAGAACAAATTCTAAATTAACAAAAAACAAAAGAGGGATCTTTTCTTTCATAATTAATTAGTGAAGCATATAGTATATTTGATATATATGAATTGTAGAAGGATTGATTAAAAATAAAAATGATGCTTAAGCTTTAATTACTTAAGAGTAGATTTCAGTGATCTTTTTTTGAAAAGTAGAGTACATACTGAAAGTAAATTAGAAGAAGAATTAGAATAGATAATTTAATTAAAAGAAAAATAAAAGCCACAAGTAATCAATAGCAGTAATTAAAAGAAAAAGAATCATTAAATTAAAAAATAATAGCATGCAACAATAATTTTAGCACATATGTGGAGAGTAAGTTTCATCTAATCAATCTTTAGCATTTCATTTAAATTGTATGAAAGAATGAAATGAACTAAAAAATCATTTAGAAAAACTTGAGTTGAATGATTAGGATTAAGAAATTCTTTTTAAAAATATGCTTAATAATTTTTAGAAAGCATCAAAACTTTAATGAAATCGACTAAGGATTTTTGATTGTCTGATATGTAATGAAAAAAACAAAATAAAGCTAAGCATTTAAGAAATATCTAGAACAAAAAATAACTAAACAAAATAAAAGCAAGCTTAAAAAGTTTTTACAGATTTCATTCATTAACATTTCTGAAAAAATCTTTCAACTTGCCTCAATCAGACATTTGAAAATAGATTTTCACCCATAAAAACTTTTGAAGAAAAATCTTTAAAAAACCAGGTGTATTAAATGAGTTTATTAAATACTAAATAAAACACATAATATTTCTATTTTGAAAAATTTGTGTTCTTGGTATTTTAAAATGAATTACTAAGTGCTAATTAAGTACATACATAATATTTCTTTGTTCAAAAATTTTTTTGAAATGATATTTTCTTCTAAACTTAATGGTTGTAAATACTTTTAAATATATTTGATAAATAATTAAGTAAAAAATGGTAAAAATAAAATAGAAAAGCATAAATTAATTTAAAAAAAGAAATGAATCATTTTATTTGATCAAATTATATTTCAATATTTTTATTCTTTTGCTTATCTTTTTTTAAGATTATCTCCTTTTAATCATTAATTATTTTTTATTTAGAGGTATTCAAGTATGAAATAATTAATGATAATTATAATATTTTTGGGAAGAGTAGAAATTTTATTTTTGTCCTTTATTTTGCTAATAATTTTCTATTGATATAAATTTATTTTTTAAGATAATTATAAAAAGTTTTATCCTATTATGAAAGTGAGAGATATTGTATAAAATTTTCTATTTTCATCTCTTAATTTTAGCTAAAAGTATTAAATTGACTTAATTTGTTTTGCATTAAATATAATACCTTCTTATTTTGCTGATATTCTACATTTTAGAAATCAATTTAGTAGATGATAAAATGATAAGACCAATAAATATAAAGTTAAAAATGGTATATTGAATTATTTATTTGCTTAGTACTTTTAAAATATTTCAAAATGCATTTTCCAATAAAGTCATCACACTTTTGAAAAGGTAGGCGATCAGAATTTTTTAATTATGGAAAATATCAAATTTTTGATAAAAAATTTCATCAAATTTTTAATCAAAATTAATTAGACAATTATTTAACAAAACAAATAGTAAATTCGAAATCTAAAAAATTTGAAGATAAAGATAACTTACCTGAAAATGCATGGTAAGTATGTAAACAAAATATAATAAATCTTTATCTAATTTTATTAGATAAAAATAATAGATAAGAATAGATTAGTTAATCAGAAATTAAAAAGAGGGAGGAATTAGTTTTTTTTGAATTTGAATAAATTAAGACAAAACAGGAAATCAAATTGAATAAATATACTGACAAAATATTACTTTCATTTCAAAAGTTTGTTTTTAGATTTTACAAGTAATAAATGGATGAATGAATGTATCAATGTATGCGTATGAGTGTATGTATTAATAAGTGAGTAGATTTTATATTAGTAAATTAAGTATAAAAATATCTAAGTATTAAATTATTATTTTTATTTAGTTGATTGAAAGTTACTATTTTTTATTTATGGTTTCATACTTCAAAGGTGAATAGTAGGTAAATTGTATATTTGATATTATTATTGCTATTGATAATGTTACTAATACTTTTATTGTTTTTGATGTTATTATTGTTATTATGATTATTATTGTTATTAATGAGCATGATAAATATACTATTAATTTTAATAGCAATAATCATTCTAAATTTAAAGCTATTATTATTGATATTTGTTATTATTTTCTAAACTACTTTTTATACTTGTTATTTTAAAAGGCTTTTATATGCAAGATACGCTTGCTTTATTAGGAGTTTAGTTTATTATTCTATAGTTAAAATTTCCATTTATTGGTATTTTTTTATTATTGTTTTATTGTATGAAGAGCTGCTTGTGTGAGTTGTTAAATTTACGGATTTTTCCAAACTTTTATTCTAGATTGGAGTCAAAGTCGAAACCAAAGAACTCTGCTGTGCGCAACTCTAAAAAGTAGTAATCCAAAACTTTTTTAGAGAGGCCGATTTCCTCTGCAATTTCTTACAAGTCACGGAAAACGCGTTCTTCTTTATATTTTTCATATAAGTCTCGCCACTAAGATACGATTTTAATGGCTGAAGCAATGCTCCTTTCTTTGCTTCTTGTTAAATTATGGTTGAGGATAGAGTTCTACTATTGATTTGTTGAAGAAAGCTGATCGTTTTTATTCTAATTTGAAAAATTGATCTATTAAGAAACACCTAGCTTATCTTCAGGAAATTAAATAGATAAATTCTAAGTAATTTGAGAAGTGTTTGAAATTTTTCTTTTTTAAAAGTGTAAATCTTAATCAGCTTCAAAGTCAGCAAGGAAATCTTCTTAGAAATATTTATTTTGGTTTAATGATTCTGTTTTAATCTTTTTAAAATTGCAATAGGTAGAGGATCCGCTTAGGCTTTCATCATCTGCAATTTAAGACTCTTTGAAGGTCTTAGCAGTGGTGCTCTTTTTGGAGTCTTATTTATGTTTCTTTTGTTCTTATTGAATTGATGACTAAGGGTATAGCTTTTATATCTCTTCTGGAGATAGTCTTTGGTAAATAAATTCTATAGATGAGTTTTCATGGCCTGAAATTTAGTTTAATTAGAGTATAACTTCTTGTTAAGCAAATGAGTGAGGATAACATCCAATGTTTAAATCTCCAGAAAGAGTCTTAACAAATAGAATGCAATTGTTTAAGAAGGTGGAAAGGATAGCATTAATACAAACAGTTTTAGTAATATTAATCATTTACTTATTATGGTCCAAGAATTGAAGATTCTAATCCATAAATACGAATTTTTGTTGGTTAGTGATATCCTTGCAAACTGTAGAAAATGATGTGAATGACATTTGATTAGTAATCTTATTTAGAAAAATGTATGCTTTCTAGATTTTGTTTTATTATTTGTTTAAATTTTTAATTGATTCTATTAATTTTTTTACTTTTGATGATTGATCATCCAATTTTTCTACCTTATCAGCTACCTGATGTGAATACAATCTAAAAAGAAATTTAGAGCTAAAAATTAAGAAAAAATCAATAAATAATATTTAAGAGAAAGCACAATTATAAACTTTCACAAAAATATAATTTAATTTCTGCCTTAAAATTTATCATTCAACATTTATTGCGTTTGTTGAAATTTCTGATTCCAAAATAAATAATCACCAAAAAGAAATGTAAGTACACTACGACTCTAAAATTAAAAGATAAATTAAAATATTTAAATTTGGATAAATCTACTTGATCAAAATTTTAGTTATTTTGATTAAATTACCAAGTCAATTTTTTAGCTATTTTAGAGAATACATACACTATATTTTTAAACATGCATTCATTTAGATCCACTATCAAATTGAATTTTATTAATTCTTTTATAATCCTTAATTAAGTTTTTCATACGTATTATCTAAATTTTAAGCCATTAATGTGATAATTAATTTACGCTTAAGCATTTAAGTAGTAAACAATTTACAAATTTATTACTTTAATGCTAAATGGATTTATTTAATTAGTATGTCAAAAATACTTTATAAAAATCTTTTCTAAATCATAAGCTAATCAAAAATATAGAAGTATGCAAATTTAAAATTTACTTCCTATTAATACCTTCATAAAGATGGATGGATAGTTTGATTCCAAATAGACTAGTAAAACTTGTTATAAAATCTTAAGAATTAGAAATTTTCCAATATATATTTATTATCTTCAATTTTCATAATAAAAATAACTTAAGCAATCACTAAAAAACTCAGTTATCAAAAATACAATTAATTTTTTTAATCCAAAAATTAATTTTAATTTTGTATGATTATTGAAATAAATGAAATAGAAATTAGATATCTTAACACCTAAAATTAAGATTTGGTTTTTCCATTTTAAATTTTACTACATCTGAAAAAACTAATACTATATATAAATAAGACATTTAGTTGCTTATCTATTCTAACTCAATATCAAAATAAAATTTATAGTCTTTTTCTATTTAATATTTATGAGGATATACATTTTTTATTCACAAATAATGCAATTTTTTAAGTAAGGGCCACTGCATATCTTATTCATTTAAGAATTAAAAATAATAACCAGTCAAAAGAAAATAATTATTTTATCAGTAAATTGGCAAAAACTAATTTAATTTAATAATATTTTAAGAGTTTGCTCAGGTCTAAAAAAAAATGGCTATACTAACTAATTAATCGCAAATCTATTTATTATATTTCAGTGATTTAAATTATTTTTAACTTTTAAAACCATATTCAACTAAACTTCTAATTTTTCGAATTTGAAAAGGATAAATTTTAAAGCAAATAGATTTATTTTTTCAAACATTCCTGAATCCAAGATAAATAGAAGTAAGGAAGTAAGTAATAATTCTAATATTGACTCATTTCTTTAAGTTATTTTAATTTCTTTGGATTATCTTGCAAATCAGAATTAATGTTTAAAATAGATAAAAATAATAAAATAAATTTCTCTTTCATAAAATATGGCTATTAAATTATCATCAAAGTAAATATTTAAAGTAATCTTTAATTTATGCATAATAGAAAGAAAAAAAAATAAATTAAAAAAACCTGTATTGTTTTGAGAAGCTAAACTATATAAGTATTTTTACTGCTTTTAACTTTTGCTTTATAAAAAAATGATTTTTGTGTGCAAGAAATAGAAAACAGTTTATCATGAATGAACGAATCCTAAAAATATAATTTTTGAATAACAAATTTAGAAGAATAGATAACATCTTAAATTAAACTATTTTAAAAAAATGTTTTTTGAGTAAGTTAAGTAAGGATAAAAGCTTTGAATTAAACATATTTATTAAATTTAATATTCAAAACATTAAATTTAAATATGAAATAAATAAATTTTCTTTTTTATATGAGGATTTTAAAATTAAAAAATTATTTTATAAAACACATTGATAACTAGTTCATCAATAATTAAGTTAAACATAATTTTTAATAGTTATAAAATTAAAATTTCATGTAACTTTTAGTTAGATTATTAACATAAACTAACTTATTTAAATAATAATTAATTGATAATTAGAATATTTAATTCATACTCAAATAATAGATTATTAAAAAAAACTTGAATTCTTTAATAGAAGTAGGTAAAATAAAATATGTAGCATTAACTATTGTTATAATAATAAAATGTTTAAAAAATAATTTTCATGGTATTCATGTAATTAAGTGACTCAAAAATTTAGTAAAACATAAAAATTCTTTAGAGTTCATACACAAAATGTATACTATTTATATTTTATTATTCATGTATTAAAGTAACTAAGAAAATACTTAAATATTTGATAAAATGGAAAATACAAACCAGAGGAAAATTTAAATATGATTTTATAAAGGAGTTTACTTGCGAGTTAATTGAGTAAATAAATGTAATTTTTTCAAATAATATCTCTTTAAATTTATTTAAATAATATTTAGGTGTAATCAAGCTTTTAGATATTCATTTTTTAAAGAATATCTTTATTGAATAATTTTTTATTTAATTTTAGTTAAAATTTATCATATTTTATCAATAATGAAGCAGTTAAATTAATTTTTTACCCTATTTTACTCATAATATTTGAATTATAAAAAAAATTAGAGTTTTTATTGTGTTTAATTTAATTATAATTATTTATATTTTTAGTTATTCTTTTAATATCTGAATAATAAATTTTATTGTATCTTTATTTTATAATTTTAGTATAATTAAATTTTAATTGAAGTAAAAAATATCTACTATTACAATCAATTGAAACAATAAATATTTTTTAGCTGATGAAAATAAAATGCTTTTAAAATATTACTATTTTTAATTCAAAAGATAAATTCTAAAATAAATAATTTAATTTTATGAATATTATGTAACTCAAATTATTTTATTTAATTCAAGTACTGATTAAATATGAAATAGATTATTGTTTTGATTTCTAAAAGCATTCGGTGAATTTCAAATATGTGAGATTTGTAAAACAAATAAAGTTAGTTAATTTTGATAATTACTAGCTCTTATTACAAATTGAATTCTAACTATAGATTTTTGATTTATCACTTGCCTGGCTCAAAATTATGAGAAATTTATTTAATCTTTTAATTAAAATCAAATATCTTTCAAAGGGTATTTGTTTTTGAAATCTAAAACTAACAACGAATATTAGCCAAAATTTTGAGGATGGCCAAATTTATTTTCTCAAATTAAAATATGTAAGATTTCATAATTAAACACACTTATTTTTAGAAAGAACCAAGACAAAATTAGCAATACTAAAATAGTTGAGTAAATTGATAGAAGGAGCTTTTATACTTTATATTACATTGCAAATGTAAGAAGCACTCTTTTGATTTACATTAGATCAGGAATTTTACATTTCAAATAAAATTAAAAAAAATTGATTACAGTGCAAATAAATCTATTAAAAATACTGAATAATGCTTTTTTCATATATGTTCAATGTAAAACAGTCTAATAAGACAAGTGACTACTAAATTTCCTGCTTATTTTATCCGATTATTTTTAGTAATACCTGCTAAGTGTACTGTTTATTTTTTCAGAAACTTTACAATTAAGTAATAATTTATTTGAAAGAATAATGTCATTTTAAGTTATCATCAAAAGGCCTGAGTAAATTAAAATGTGATTAAACATACCTAATATTGATGCGCTAAAATTATTCAATTTTGCAACTTTCCAATCAAATAGAAATTAAATGAAATCATTAAGAAAAATTCTTTTTGTTTATGATTTTTCTTTGAGTTTTTAAAGGAAAATCAATTAACAGAATTAATTGTGTCTCATTTTTTCTGTAAATATTGAATTTAGATAGTTAGGTAATTGTAAAGATCGGAGTTGTAAAGGTATGGCGGGTGGGGTTTTACTTACCCCCCTACATGAATTTATTGGTATCTGATATGGTAAATAAATCAATAGATAAGGGTATAGGAATATAAAATTAAATTGAAAAACAAATAGAATGAATGAAAGTCTTTTATTAGCTAAATTAATTAAACCCCCATAAATTAAGAAATTAATAGCAAAATTTTATGAAAGGGTATGTTACTCTTATTCTCCTGGAAATTAATGTTACTTTTGTAGGTAAACCAATAAAAATTATGATGAATCTGATTCTAAATGTAAGATGAGAGGATGCCAAGAAATTTTCTTTGCGTTATCACCAAAAAATAAGCAGAAAAGCTTGAGTATATTTGAGGAAACAAGAAAAAATATTTACTTTCTCAGTTTAACTTTACTCTTCATATGTATTTATTAGATATGTTTTATAGACAGAAAATTGTTACTTAGGTTTATGAAAATAAAAAGAAAAAAAATAAAAAATGTAAAGAGCCCATTATTTAATTAAGTGGCTGATTCCTCAGGAAATTTACTATAAATCGATGTATTAATATAAATATTAAGTAGATTTGATGTCTATTTCAAGAGAATATGAGTGAATCTGAAGAGGAAAAAATATGATATAAATAGGAAAGATAAGATTTTTTATAATATAATATTAAAATATACAAAATGTATAGTAGATTTGTTATAAATATTTATTAAATTAGTTAAACTTTATTATCAATTTTTATTTTTTATCTTTGACAAGCTTCTCTTTCTTTGTTTGCTTCTATTCATACTTCCTTATTATTTTTTTTTTTCTCTCTTGCATTTTGCAACCTAAAATTCATCATTATTCATTCATTTTAGCATTAAAAACTTTCTTAATATCTTAATTGGTCAGGATGTAAGACCTTATCATCACTTTCAAATTTATCAAATACTAGTCTTTAATTCTAAGTTAATTGTCCAAATAGTTGATTACAAAATCAAATTCTGAGCTGAGAGATTATTTCATTTACTTATTTTTTTTATATCTGTCAAATTATGATTGCAATATTTATTTGCTGTATTTACATGTTTTGCTTATTCAAAAAATTTATTTTACACTTATTTCAAATAAAAGAGTGTAAGATTTATTGGCATGAGTGGATTCTGCCATTTTGGTTGTTATTGCTATTGAAATTATTTTAATTTCCACTATTGTTGCTATTATTGTAATTTATTTGCATTAGAGAGTCTTAGAATGCTCCTTATGAGGAACTTTAATGATTGAATCCTGGTTATTAGTATGAATCCATATTTTGATCTTGTAATTAGAAAGAAATCCTTTATTGACCCATTGGATATTCATTTTGATTATTATTGAAGAAGTTTTAGTAAATTTCATTGTTTGGAATGTATTGTTGCTATTGAGAGCTCAACTATGAAGTTTGAATTTGAGTATAGGAGTGATCATTATAATAATTTGTAGAATTGGTATAAGTATTGTTTTGATTTATGTGGTGAATATTTTATTAGTTTGAAGCATTTTAAATTATATTGTGGCTATTAGGGTAGGTGTTTTAGGTTGCAAAATTGCTTTAATTTAATTATGTTTCTTTGTATTGTTGTTATGGTTATTGCTGATTGGGGGATGGTAAAGAAGGTAAAATTATTTATTAATCATAAAAGCATTTTTAATTTAATTGAGTACTGCTATTTAAATTTTTATTAATGCCAAAATTAGAGTTAAAGTTTTATGTTTAAATATTTGTTTATTAGTTGTTGGTGTTGCTATTGTTGCTAAAGTTGAAATTGTCTTAATTAGCTGCTGGATTGACAGTTTATAATTGTTATGAGTATTGATTTGACTATAATTTTTCCATTTGACCTTAATTATTTGTTTGTTAACATGATTAATCAGCATACTTTTATGGGATTCTGTATTTGAGTGTTGAGTTGCGAGGAATTTTGTGGGTGCTAAATTAGTTTTAGAAATTTTTCTTGCTTTCTTAAATATAATCTCTCAAAATTCCCATCTTTTTATCAAGATTGCTGTCAAAGTCAAAGCAGAAGTACTCAGCTGTACGAAGTTCAAGGTAGTAATAATCAAGAGTTTTTTTTGAGATTCCAATCTCATCAGCTACTGATTAGTAGTCTTTCGTGATGTTGTTTGTTTTGTAAAAATCTTAGAGATCACGCCACTTGCAAACCATTTCAAGCGCTTCCTTAATAGTACGTTCTTAGCTCTTTTTTTGACTTGCTTTATCTTCTTCTTTACGATTGCTCTTGTTTGATGAATAGTCTTTTTACTCAGAGCTTGCATCTTCAAATTCAGTCTTAAAGCCTACACTGCTGTTTTAAGCTTGAGGAATATTTTAAGGATTTGATGAGTTTAATTTCTTTTTCTTGTAAGAACTTTCAAACTCTTAATGAGAGTTTGTTGCTTAATGGTTAGCTTGATTTGAGTTTTAGCTCAAGCAAGAGTCTTTACGAGTAATGGATTGGTTATTATCAATATGGACAAAAGTAATTTGACTTGAGTTGCTGTCAAGATCTTCGAGGTTTCTTTTTCTGTTAAATTTGGGGGTATTTTCGTAACATTAATTTGAAATCTTGAGAGCAACTTTATCTTTGCTGATGTCCTTTTTACGGTAAAAGCTTAAATGAACTTAATTTGATTAACGGTTTGCTTCACTAATATCAAGGAGAAGCTAATATTCTGGGTCTTCAATAGATTGTAAATTGTAAATTCCAATGTAGGTTTGAGTGTCTTTTTCATCAAATTTAAATAGAACCGAGTCAGTAAGAACTATCTTTAAAGCATCGCTTAATTCAAAAGTTTTTTTCAAATTGACTACAGATTACTCGTTTTATAAGACTACTTTTTATTTTGGGAAGCAGAATTTGCGGTTCTTACTTTGTTCTTCACAAACTATATCCATGATGGCAATAGTTTGGTCTTATTTACTTTCATAAACAATTCCTGTAGCTACATTGTTAGAGTTAAGTGAAATAGAAGAAAGAGAGCAGGTAGTTGAGTTTTGAACAGAGGAAATAGAAGGAGAAATCATATATTTGCTCGTTTTAGATATCAAAAAAAGAGAGAGAGCTTTCTTTTTCAAATTTCAAAGTCAATGCTTTCTATGTGCTGCTTTTAAAAAGTCTATCTTTTTAGTTAAGAATTCAAGTCAAGTGAGTCTTTTTTATTGCAGAATGATCTTTGATTGAATGACTTTGTTGTAAAGTATTTGTCCTTTTAGGAGAATGTTGATGTACTTTGGCAATGAGAGCCTTAGTTATTTTGAGAATTGTTATTTAAAGATTTAAGATTATTTATTTAGTATCTGTTTTTGATTATTTTTGATTTTGTTTTATTTATTTGATTTATTATAAATAATCGTATATAGGTAATATAAACATGACAAAAAGGATAGTAACTATTTGTAATACAAAGAAATTTATTAAATTTTCTTTTCTCATCATAATTTGAATTTTACACTTACTCCGATACTGCAATCGATATAAAAATTGTCAAAGAATCAAAGAAAAAATAAAATTTGGTCAAATTATTGCATTCAAAATAAATCAAAGATATTGATTAATTAATTAATTAATTTGTAAAATGCTTACCTAATGATTACCATTTTCTTGTCTTGCCTACCCCACAATCAATAAAGCTAAAAAGAAATTAAATTATTTATTTTTATCTGCAGTAAAGTTTTCATCTATACTCATTTAATATAAGGCTTTAATGTTCAATTCTTAGGCTCATTACTTAATTGATTCAGACAAGAAAAAAACTATCTAATCTAAATCTGCATAGCCTTTTTTATCTTAAAACTGTAAATTTCTCAATTTCTATTCCTATTCTAAATACGAAAATAAGATAAATAGACTCAGTACTTTCAAGCTAAAAAAAGACAAAATTATTCTTGTAATTTCGATAATGAAAATTCATTAAACGAGGAGAGATAAATATTGAAGCTAAAATTTTAAAAATATTTATGATTGCATATAGATATATTCACGTTAAATTAAGATTAAAAATAAGATTAAAGTGTAAAGTTAGTTTATTTATGAATGTGATTGATAGGTCACAGAACTTCAATTAATTTTGTAAAATAGTTCTAGTAATATTACAAATATAAAATACCATCTTTTAAATTAATTGTAATATGTACTAATTTTTAGCTAGTAAAGAGATCTTATGAAGATAAAAACTGACTTCAATATTGTTTGAAATGATTTAAATTAATCAAGTTGATAATTTGGATCCGCCAGCATATATTCTGTCAATCTCTCACAAAGACTTTGAAAAATGATCAAATCCATACAAAAAAATGCTTGAATAAAATAATTCAAAACTTTAAAGGGGGGACAGTGGGATTAACCAGATTTAGAGATTTGGGACGAATTTAAGATTTCTTAAATATTCTGTTGACAACTAAAAATAAATGAATGAAATTAAGTATATCATAATATTTACACTTCTTTAAATGTTTATAAAAAGTGAAATTAACTCTTCATTTTTAATTCTTTAATTTATCAAATCTATTAGAACTTACATTTTAATTTATTAATTCTTACGCTATGCAAATAATTTTTTAGGAAAAATTTCTAAAGAGTTTTAATGTATTCAAGTAAGTTAACTAGAAATTTAAAAATGACGCATTTGTAATAGGAATTTATTGTAAAGTATTTGATAAGATTGACATTTTACAACAGATTCTGATCGTAAATAATCATATCTAATATTTTACGGTGAGTAGCAAATTATTAATGATTGAGATGAAAATCAAATTTTTAATCCATTTAGTTTCTTGTTAATTAATTAATTAGAACGATTTTTTTTTTATTTTACTGAAATTGATAAAGGGGAATTTACTCCTTTTATCTATATAAAATAAATATAAGTCTCTTTATCATTTCCAAAATTAAAAGTATAATTAAAAAAGAATCTTAATAAACAACACATCAGCCAATAATTTTCCTGAACTAATTAACTTTTACTAAACTGAAATTTTATTATGAACCTATCATTCAAAAATTCATGCAGTATCTATATATTCATTCACATAAATTACTCTTAATAGAATGTTCTAACTGCTATTTCATCATTATAAAGTTTAAATATTTCAAACCTTTTCTAGAGTAAAAATACTTAAAGATACTATCATTGAGTTATATATAAAAAGCAACTCATGTCATTATAATTTGAAAGATTATTTCTTAATTAAATTTTTATTTTAATTTAGGAATCGAATTCTTCTAATATTCACCAATTTAACTCATTTATTTACAAGCAAAAAAATTGGAATATCAGAAATTACATTAGTAAAGTTATTAATTACTATTTTATACAGACATTAATGTCATAATTTAAAGCCTTTTTAGAATAAAAGCAAAAATATCTTCTGCAAAAAATTCGTTTAATAAAAGAAATTCTTAAAAAAATTAAATATATTATTGATTTCCCCAAAAAAATTAGTATTATTCAAATCAGATAATGATTGAGTTATAGGGTTTAATGTAAAATTTGGTTATTAATTATAATCTATTTTGGTATTGAAACATCAACAAAAATCACAAAGTCAAAGTGATTCAATGAAAATCTAATAAAGCTTTGAATGAAAAATAAATTGAGATACATAACATTCTTTACTTTTTACCAAAATTCAATTAAAATTTATACAATCAAGAGTAAATTAAATTCAAAAGTGACTATTTCAGGATAAATTTTGAATTATTTACTATAAATACTCTTTTGTTCGAGTGTGAAATTTAACATGAAGAAGCTGAAAGGTGATTTTGTATTTTATCCATAAATATTGTAATGTATATTTTGTAAAAATATTTTACAAAAATATGAAAACTTTTATCATTTTTACTAATTTTTACAAATATCAAATAATTATTTTACAAATATATCAATCTTTCATTTAAAAATGAATTTTTTAAATACAAACAAACATTTTTTATCTTATTATTTATATTTTTGAGTTTTTGTATTAAAAAATTATTTGTTCATTTAATCTTTTTATTAGACTGCATAGTTAGGAGAATTTGTAATTGTAAAATGGTTAATTTTAAGACATTTCTCACTTTTAAGATTTTTTTATTAATCCAAAAATAATAAATTTTTACATTTTACTTATTTCTATTGCTTTAGAAATCAATAAGAAAACTTTAAAATGATTTCATTCTTACTCAAAAATTTATCAATTTAGAATGAAAGTCTTTTTTTTGAGATAATTTTTTTTAATTTATGGGTGAATACTAAAATTTATCTCACTGATCATCGTTTAACTGCTCTTACTAATCTTCTACAGCTATTAATTTTATCTTTTTTTTAGTGTTTTAATCAAGCTATCCTGATTCCAGATCAACAGTGTTCTCATTTAAGCTGTTATCATTTTTTTTATCTGAAACTGGAGTCAGGATTGTCACTTTTTTCATCAGGCTGTTTTGATTATTTAAACTTGAAGGGCTCTACCTTTGTTCATTCATATTGCTGTTAACTAGAATGCTTTAGGTCATTTTTTTGCTAGGTGACCCATTTTCGCTCTTTCGTATTAGTATAGAATTATTATTTTATAATTACTCAGCATTATCTACAACTGGATCAATAACAATATTTCCTCCGTTAATAGAATTATTTTCATTATTTCTTTACTAAAATAAGCTGCTATTATTCCCAGCAAAGGCTGAGTTATTTAAAATATTTCCATTTAGGCCCTGTTGAACTGAGTTAGAATGACCAAGGGACTGCTACACATTTATTTAAGTTGCTACATGCCTTTAAAAGCTTGCAATTCTCCAATCTATACATTCTGGATCTTTTATATATTATCGTGAAGCTAAAGCAATAAAAGTGATTAATAAGACCATAAAAACACCCACTACAAGAATAGGAAGCCATATGATTTTTGAAATGATCTCTAGTTCTTCTAATATTATAGAGTAGCAGCTTTGTAACTTTGGAGGACCACGATTGATCTAAAATTTTACAAAAAATAATTAATAGATGCTAAAAATAAATAAGAGGAATTCTTTAAAAATATTCTGATCTTTTATGTCAAAAGTTACAGACAAAACTGCTTTTCTTTAGATTTAGATCCAAAGGCAGTTAAGATTAATTCATGTTTGACAAGACTAGAGATACTAAGGAGTTGATTTGTAAGCAGATTTTGTTAAATAGTTTATTAATTCTGATAAGAATTTAATTTATTTGAATACTGAAGGACCAAATTATTAAAAAATATTGCATTATTTGGAGGTTTTGGGGAAATTTTTTTCTAAATTTTAAGTTAGTGGGTTTACAATTATATGTTAAACATTTTTTTTCCTAAATATTTAATAAATACTTTTTTCATCACCAATTTTATGAGTTAGTATGAATTATTTTTTCAATTAAATACTTGTCCATAAGGTTATAAAAGTAAGAAATAACTTTTGATGTCACTCATGAATAATTATTAGATGATCAGGAGTGAATTTGAGATAGGATTAAAAAAGGGATTTCTATTTGTTTAAATTTATTTGATTAGTGGCTAATGAATATAATTCTGATTATGATCTACTTCATAAATAGTATAAATAAAAATTGTAAAGTAGTAACATCTATTTTAGATTTTGTCTGTAAGACTAATAAAAGAATTGAATGATGAGATAATTAATATAAAATAAAATCAAAATAGATCGTATTTATTTTCAGTATTTTAGTTTGGCTATTTCTTCAAAATTACATTTACACCATATTTCTTTTATATTTGATATACAAGTTTTTAACTTCTTAAAATTTTTCTAATTTAAAATATGTAATTTTCACTTGCTTAAAATTCAATATTTTCTAATCTCAAATTCGCTAGTTGAAAAATTAGTTAGTTAAGATAATTTAAAAACTAAATTATAAAAATATGATTTTTTAATATTTTTTTAAAGAAATTAAGCTCATTCAAATAATTTCTTTAGAAAATTTAAAGCTTCTTCTGTTTTCTAAATTAAAAATCTTACAAAATATTTAAAGAAAATTGAAATTAAATTAATGAATTATTTTTTTTTACATCTGAAAAATAGAAAAGTGGTTTGGGTGTGCAAATGCCTGAACAAGAATACTTAAGTTCTAAATTTTACAGAATATTAGGTCCACTAGGAGTTAAATTATACTAAGTTACTTTAGGGCAGTTTAAAGTAGTAGTTACACCATATCCTACAGTAGTATAGTATAGAGAAGATAGCAGACTACTTGAAAACTAGCTAGGTTTTTCAATCAAGCATAAGCAATTTTAAGATTTTACACAAAAATTGTCAGTTGCTAGATTCAGATCACTTAATATAGAAGGATTTATTATTTAATCATAGTACTAGTTACATGAAGATAAGCTATTTCTATTGTCATATATATCCATAAATTTAATTTTACCAACAACTGCTAAAATTATATAGCTAAGACTGAATAGGAATAGAACTATTAGAGGATTTACTTGCTTTATTTCTAAATTATATATTTTTGAAATTTGCCAGAAGGATATAATTGCTTATATAATAGAAATTGAAAGATAAATAGGGAATATGACTCTCTATACCTGAGGAACACTTCCATTCCAACCTATAAAATAAATATTTGTTTAATTTTGTTGATATTATAGATTTGAAAGTTGTTATTATTAATTTAGAGTAAAAAAGTTTATTTTAATAAAAAATATTCTTATATTTAATAAACATGTATGTATGTGATATAAATAATTATTTTTAAATGTTTTTTTTTATTCTACTTTCAATATCTAAAAGCTTGGCTTATTGAATTTTAAAAATATGAAATCAAATATCGTTTTATTATCTTAATTCTTATTGAAATAATATCTTTTTCTTTGTTCCATTTAAGAAAATTTCTTTGGTTTTCACAAAATAGTCAATTAAAAATTAACAATGTTTTTAAGTAGAAATGGGTATTTTATTCTTTTAGAATAATCTAGAATAAAATTTAAACTCTTTTTGAGTATTTTTAGGTATTAAAAATAAAATATTTGAGTGTAATACTTGAGCCGTCATATCCTAGTCCTATGATTCCTAAAACAAAAGGGACAAATGATGATATTAAAAGCAACCAATATGATGTCTTAAGTACTTTAAAGATATTTTTAGGCTTAAAGAAGAAACAATTAAATTTGCATTAGCACATTTAGGGCTTTTTTTTAGGCTCTACATGAATACTTCTAGGAAGCGATGGCTACCTTGAAGGTGTTTTTTTTAATTTGGGCTTATTTCTATTTAATTCAGCTGAATTTCTATTACTTTTGCTTCTAATATTACTCTATTACATGATTAAATTCAAATGAAGGTGCTTAATTTTATTATCTATCAATTATTTTGTGGAATAAATTTCACCAAAAAAGTTAAATCTTTTTCATAGCCATAACAAAAATTCTTAAATAATATTAATATTTAGCTTGCCATTAATTTTTTATTACCTTATTACATTTTTTTCAACTGATTATTTGAACCATAAAAAAAAAAAAATTTATTGCACCGAATGAAATATTATAAACTATTCATTCAATTAATTTCTTTTAAGAAAATTAATTTAAAAAAACAAAAAATTAATGAATAAATAAATAATAATAAAAATTAATTAGTTTGAATAACCTAGCTGATCTTTCTTTCTTAACAGCTGACAAAAACTAAATCTGGCCATAAGTATTTTAAAAACATCTATAAATTAATTAATTAACCCCTAGGTCCTTTTCAATTAGAAAAATTAAGATAATTAAATAGAAAAAATTAATGTAAAGAAAGGAAGTATAGTTTTATATTTTCTTTTACTTAAATTCTTTTAGATTTTGGTAAATACCTATTCAAATACGAATGAGTTCATTTTTAATTTCTGATATTGATTTAGTTTTATTCTTGCAGAAATACAAAAAATTCAGTTAAACGATATCCTGGAATTAAAGTAAAATTAGTAGTTAAAAAAACACAATAAAAAAGAAGAATCAAATTTGAAATATGGTAAACTAAAAATTCATCACAAAAAATATCTAAATTTTGTAAGTTTTGTGTCATTCAAGATAAATTAAAAGATTACTAATTACAACTTAATATTATCCTCAGATTTTATAAAAGATTTTTATTCAAAAATATTTGGTTGTTTGATTTAGAATAAGCTGACCTGATCTAAAAGCTTACAGTTTATGAAATCTTATTTTGAGATATATTTATTCGAATACAAATTATTCTTGTTCATACTCAAATTTCTATTCAAAGCAAAATATACTGTAATTTAAAGAATATATTTAATAAAATATTTCTTTTTTAATCTTATTTTGTCTCTTTTATATATTCAAAGTATTGTTTTTTGAGTAATTTTTTATTCAAAAGCGAATCAATAAATTTGATAAATAAAAACAAAAAATTTATTGATTTTAGTTGGAAGAAAAATGCATTTAAACTCTTTTAGAATTGAAAAGAAAAAATTAATTTTTATTTGAATTCTTTCTAAGAATATCAAAAGAATTAATTTAAAACATTTTAGACAAATAATTTATTTCTTGGATGAAAAAGTAAAAAAAAGAAATTTTAAGAAAATGTAAAAATAATTAATTTCTCTCATTAAAGGTAAAAAAGCTAATTTTATCAATAAAATAATGTTTTTTTGAAAGGAATTGTTTAATTTTAAGACTTTGTTTGTTAAAAATATTATAATGGCTTTTAGAAATACATAAATTTTATAATAGGTTTAATTGAATTAGTTGGTGTTAATCTATAAACTATTAATTTAAAATAGATTAAAAAAAGTACAACTTAAAAATTTTAACAATAATCTTTATTATCATAAAAAAGCTTATTTTTATGAAAAGAATAAATATAAACAAAGCAATTAAAATATTCATGATATTATTTTAAAAAAATATAAAAAAAATCTAAAAAAATTAGAAAATAGAATAATAATAAGAATTTTTATTTAGTTTATTGAATGAATGTGTTTATTTTTAATGAAGATTATTGAAACAATTCAAGATATTTTTATTTAAAATGACTATCTAATAATGTTTGTAAGATGTTGATACTTTTATTAGGTGGATGGACTAGAAATATTAGCTTGAAAATATTAACATTTAATAATTTCTATCGAAATTTGATTAATAATAAAATAAATTTGAATGATGATATTGAAATCGAATACTTAACATAACAAACAAACTAATATTTAGTTTTAATTTTTAACTAATTAATAACTTAGCTTTTTGCAAAACAAAATTTTTTATCTTTTATACAATTTATTTATAAAATTGTGTTGCATAAGATAGAAAGATCTGATTTGATCCTATGTCATATTTAAATGAATAAAATGTTCTCAAGTATAATTTATTTAAAGCCTTGAACGATAATAGGGAATATAACAATTTACCTAATAATAAAAAAAAAGCTTTGGAAAAGCTTAATTCTATTTAATTGAGAGACTCTTTGGATAAGGGCACATCTGTCAATCCCTCTCTCAGTTAATGGTAGGAAAACCTTATTTAGACTGTAAAAGATAAGCACTAATCAGAAGACCTATTTATTAAGTAAATTGATAATAATGAAGTGCTACTATCACCTGTTCAGAAGAAAAAAATTGAAATCAATAAAGTAGCCATTTAAAAAGCATATAAACGAATTAAAGAGAGGAATTAAAAGGAAAAATTAGATAAATTAGATTAGCAGCACAACTCTGCTAATATATCAAATTAAAGCAATAATCCTCAAGTATATGAAACCCATTTCTCTTATAGTAGGACACTTAGCAGTTTAAAAGAGTTCAAGCCTAAAGAATATGGTAAAAAATTAATATAAAAGCTCATGGATAAGGAAAGCAGCAATAAGTAGGTGCAAGCAAGTTCTTCAAATAAATAGTTATTGCATATTATTTTAGCAAAGGAAGGAGATGGGGAAAATAAAAATGGAACAACAAATTATAATAATGTAGATTAAAAATCATTTGCAGCTTATGAATTTAAAAAGAGTCATAGAGATAAGTTTGTTACTTTGTAGAATTCAAATAAAGAAAGGAGTAATGACAATTAATTCTAACGTTTAAATAGTATTAGAGATATGGAAACTTCTTAGACTGCTACAGTTACATATAATCAACCTCTAAATCCTATATTAAACCATTAAGATAAGTAGCAAAAGGAAAATTTTGATGGAAATTAGGATGGCTTAAGTAAGAGATAGCAATCTTTTAAAAAGATGAATTAGAACACAAATCATAACTCTAACTTTATTACTCCAATGGGGAAATAATTTGAAATGAGAAACAGTTTTTATGAACAGTAATAAATAGATGATATATATAGTTTTTAGGGCTAGGCCTAATCTTTAACAAATAGAAGATAGCAACCTGCTAAAAGAATTTAAAAGATAGTCAAATAGAAAAATAATTCATTAAGAGATTTAACTCCTGAAATATATTAAAATTAAAATTAGGTGTAAGTTTAAAGCAGAGAAGGAGATTATAGCTCTAGAATTGCCAAATACTTGCAAAATTTCTAAACGATATCAGATAAAAACTAAAGTGATAGTCATAATTTATAATAATTTAGAGTAAACTAAACGCCTAGGAGTTAATAAGTTAAACAAAGGTATTAAAAGACAAACTTAGAAGGAATATAATTTTATGGATTACCTACTAATAAAAATGATCCAGATTAAAATTATTCTTAGCAGTTCTGTTATGTTAAGTTACCTATGTCCTGTAAGTAAAAAATTGGAGGCTCACCATTATATATTTAAAGGACTAAATCTATTACACTATCTTTAAATAACAACAATAACAATAATTAAAATCATTCAGGGAATCACACTCCAAATAAAATATCAGCTAAGTTTAGATAAGCTTTTAAAGAAAGTATTGAGAGGCATGTCAACAGAGAAAATGAGCAACTTGTTGAAATTTAAAAGCTCTTTTAAGATCCTTCAACATAGTCACTTATCCAATAAATTAAAGATAATATTTAAGCCAAATAGCTTACAGACAATAAAAATATTTAATAAATTTTAAAACAAAATCCATAAATATTTTCTTCTCCTCAAAACAAAAATTCACATTTTTAAAATGAAAACTTATTCAAAAAAAATTCATAAAATGATTAGTTAAACATAATTAAATCAAAATAAGGTAGCCAGAATTTTTTAGAGGAAGATAATATTTAAAAAATTGATTCTAAACTAGTTTTTGAAAATTTACCTGTAGATCAGTAACTTAATGAATTAAATTACCTATAAAAAGCGATGCTTAATTCATAACAACACTAAATGACAAAATTTATATTTTCTGAAAATAATTTTAAGAGAAGAAACCAACCTTAATTTGAAAAAAAAATATTTAAAGTTTGAATAAAAATTTTAATTTATTTTTATTGTATTAGATAATTTATCATTTTCTTGATGTTTAACAAACTTCACTTCAATAAAATTAATTTAAATTTAGTTGGTATTTTTTAAATTGAATATAATAATACAGAGGTTTTTAAATCTAATATTTTATTAAAAAAATGTAATTGAAAATAAAAAAATTTATTCCAATAAATAAAACTACAAATTTAAGTGATAAGTATTTAAATTATCTAAACAACTTAATGAACAATCTGATCAACTCAAGAATTTTAATTTTTCTAAGATAAAGACAACATTATATTAAATTTAGCATTTGTTTTTGCAAAATTAAATACATTTAAATAGAAAATAAAAACATTTAAATAAATATCATACTATTATTTTTACAATAAATTAATTTTAATATGGTTTTTATCTTCTCATCAAACTTAAAGACAATAATGATTTTTAACAAAATGAAATTTCTAAATTAGAAGAAAAGTTTAATTCATTAAAATACTTTGCTTTTAAATATTTACATAAATATATTTCAGAACTAATTTAATTTAATCAAAATTGCTATTTATTAATGTTAATTATGTAAAATGCTTATTTTAGTGAATTAACTGTCAGTTTAAGTTGTTGATATTAACATTAACTTGAGAGCTGAATGATCTGTTCAAGAAGAAATTTTCTGAATTCATTTAAAGAAGATGCATACTCATTTCTTTTTTCTTAACAATATATAGAAGTTTAGATAAATTTAAAGAAGTGCTTTTTGCTTTTTTGAAGAATATTGCTGAGTATTTTATAGCTTTTAAAAGATTGATCAGCTGAATATTTTCTATTTCCTATTTTACCTTTGAATCACCAAATTTTTTTACTGCATCATTGAAATTTTTTTCAAAAATATTCTCTGATTTAAAATTATGCTTAACACTATTTTAATTTCCTTTCCTGATAGACTAGAGAGGTTAGCTAATAGAGGCTTGGGCAAATCTTGAAAAGTAAGATTTTTAATATTTAACTTCTTTTTTTGACTCTAGAGAAGATCTGAATTCGAGATAATTAAATACATCCTTTTTAGATAAATTTAGATAATTAGAGTAAAGAGATACATACTTGATAACTCTTAAATCGAAGACAGGATTTTTTGTAAAGCTATATTTATTACTATTATGCATAAATGCTGATTTGCAAAATAAAGGTAAATCATTAGCAAAAAATATTATTAGTAAATAAGGGATTCCTAGTGCTATCCATGTTGTTACTCTAAATAAATAAAGTGAAATTTTGAAGCACCTATGTTTCTTTCTAGCATACATCATATTATCTGAAAAAGCATAGATCGAAACTTAAGGAATTAAAAAAATGTAAGATATAGGAATGAGTACAATGCTAACTGCTATGAAAACTATCATACAAGGTAGAAAAATGACAAGTGTGTATCCTATTTTTAATGCTATTTTATTCCATGTTCTTGATTTAGTGAAAAAAGCTACTATTCCAAAGATTAAATTAATGATATTGAAAGGAGGTGGAAGTGAAATCATAGACATATAAATTGGATTAAATCTTGAGTTTATGTAATCATTATATACAACTAATGAATATTCCATTTCTGATTATTGCATAGTTTTTTCATATCTAGTGTTTAAAATAGCAATTAACAAATTAAGTAAAATCACATTCACTGCAACTAAAAATACTATTAAAATAGCAGACTAAATTCCCGTTTAATTATTGAAATCAAATGCACCAAAAGCTATTTTAAAATAATAAAAAAATTTAAGTTAAATATTTTTACAATTTTCTAAACTTTAAATGTAATTAGGAAATTGAAATGATTAAGATATTTTTCAAAATAAAAAAGAATATCTCAATTAACTATTTATTAATTTGAGCCTTAGAAGGTCTTTATAGTTCAAAGCTGTTTAATAATTATAATAAAAAAATTATAAAAAATACCTGCAGCAAAGAGATTAAAAATAGCTTTATCTATTGAACTATATATTTCTAGGCTGCTTTAGAAAAGGATATAGTTAATTAGACCAAATGCTGCAGTAACAGTAATAAGAATAATCATAAAATATAAGAGATCTTTAGAAAACATAATAATTACTTTCACAAGTAACCCAAATTTCTATGATCTTATCAAATAAATAAACAATCTCAGCCATAATATAAAAACTATAATACAAGATTCTATTTTCAAAGCATAGGTACAATTATCAAAATATTTATAACTATAATTATCACTACCGCCTATACCATTAGGAATTAATATTTACTTCGTTAGTAAAAATGATCCACAGGCAATATAAAGCAGAAAATCATATAAATCCAAAATTTAAGGATCTGTCTTTCCTCTGATCAAATAAGTATAAACTTGCTTCTAAATTGCATCTAAATAAAAAAAATGTTAAATATTAAGGTCAGTCATTTACAAAATAATTTTCATTTTTTAATTAGATATTTCAAATTTAATTATTCAATTTCAATGATGTTTAAAAATTTTGGGAAATAATAAAGAGAAGTATAATTTTACTTGCTCCAATGCAAAAGATGAACCAAAGTACTTTTATTGTTTCAGATGTGAGATTTTCAAATAAAACACCTGTTCTAATTAACTCAGTACAGTCATTCTAAAAATAATTTATAAATTCTGGATAACCCCAAGATTTTTAGTAAAGGATAATTTTACAACTAGTTAAAGGATCCATATTTAATATATTAAGGTTTGAATTTAAATCGACATCAACTTCTAATGGAGGTGGAGTAGGATTTTAACTTTTAAATTTATTAATTTAAGTAACCCATTCTGTAGAAATAACATTATCAAATATCATAACTTTTATTTATTCAGGAACAGAAGCATATTCATTGAGATTAACTATAAATTTAAACAGTTCATACATCGTAAAGCCAACGATGAAAATAAAAATGATGAACTCAAAAAAAGTTCTTACTTGCACTGATTTATTATATATAACAAATTGATAAAAATGATTATTTTTTGTAGCTCTTTTGAGTTAACTAACTTCAATATCCCTGAAAATAATCCAATTTTATTTTTATGGTTCCAAAGAAAAAGATCCTGATGAACCTGTTGATTTCATTGATTTTTAGAAACTGCTTGATGAAGAGGAAGACTTTGAACCTTTGGCTATTGTATTTTTTAATTTTGCTGATTTTTAAAAAAGGCACATAGGAGTAAATGTGCTTAAAAGAGAATAATCAAAACCATATGTACTCATCCATTTTTATTCAAGAAGATAAGTAATGCATGGATGGACAAAAAATTCAGTAAAAAAGGAACAGTAATTACTATTTCTCAAAGCTTTAATCAAAGGTTTATCACTAGGGAAAAGAGGTTTAAAAAGTATGACACTCATTTCTCTAGCATCAAAAATGGTATCTCTAAACATTAAGGCTTTATCTAAATAAAACTTTGCGAGTTTGAGCATTTCAGAGCTAAAAGGATTTTTGAAGAATGAAAGTTTTAACAAAATCTTGCTAGCAACCAAACATAAAATAATTGGGTGTAATACATGATTGTATATTTCGCCAGAAAATTTTTCATCATTTTTTGGTTTTTCTAGAAGTCTCAAAATTTATTCTAAATAATCAGAAGATCTGTTTGTTATTTATTTTTTTTAAGACATTTTTTTCAGGAAATACAATCCCATGCAAAAATTATCTGGTTAAGAAAGAAAAATGTTGACTTGTTGTTAAACCCTCTTTGAATGCAGTGTTTATTAAGTAATACGCCTATCTAATTTAAGCATAGCTGACATCAAAGGTATGTTCTACTGAAAGACTACCTACTTGATTAGAGTCCTAAATTAAAATAGATTTTAAGATTGAATTTAAAATTTGAAATTGATAGTGAAAAAAATTTGTCTATTTTTAAAAATAGGAAATCACAATTAATTTCAAAAAAACTGAGATTGATACATGAAAAATTTTTGTTAACTTGCTCTTTTAAAAGTATCTTACAGATTTTGTTTACACACTAATTGAACCTGAAGCAAATAAAATAAGAATAAAGAAAATTAAATTTGAAAAATTACTTGTTCAATATATAGTTAGGTGGAATGTGCTCATACTTTACTATGTAAAGAATGTATTAATAAGATAAAAGTTCTAAATTATTTTCATTCATATTTAGCATTAATTCTATCTCATTATTATAGTTTTTTTTCAAAATAGCATGTTGATGCAAATATTTCAACATTTTTCTCTCTTACTTTTTCATCATTTAATAATTAGTTTGCTTTTAAGATGCACTAAATCTATCATTTTCTAAAATTATTTCAATTATTCTCAGCTTTTGGTTATCAATTAACCATTAATAAATATCATCGCTTATAGAATTCATTCTGATATTAAAAGTTTAGACAATCGCTTGAAATATATTTTGTTTAAAACTGTAAATTTAAGAAGAGGTATCCATTCGTTCTTTTTATTCTTGTTAGATTCTACTATCTTATGAAAGCAAGCATTTCATCATTAAACTCATTTCATATTCATTCTCAATGAGCTCTAATATGAAATCATAAATATCATAAACCTCTCTTTTTGATTAATTTGTTTAGTTACTCTTCGTTATTTCCATACTTTATAATTATCTCATTAAGTTCTCTGCTTCTCTCCAGCATCCATAGAAGCTCAAAAATAGAGATAATATTTTAAAAGTTCCTTCCTTTTTTTAAGGGTTGCTTTTACTTTCTATAATTAAAAATTTTAGTTCATTCATAAATTAGAGATTTTCTTAGATTCTTTATTCACTTATTTCTTTCATTTTTCTTTCTAATAGCTCTTAATAATCATCTAAATAGCTATCTTTCAATTATACTGGGTACTCAAATATATTAGAATTGGCTTAAGGACTTGCTAATTCAAACACTTTTTAATCATTTTTAGAATCAATAAACCTCTCAGCCGAAACAGGTGGTAAATTTTCTATGAAATTAAGCTTTTTCTTTGAATCCATATACAAATTATTAATCTCACACTAAAAAAAATAAATCCTTAATTTATAATTATAATTAAATACAAGTACTGTTTATAGATTTGAATTTGTTTGCTATTCTTTTAAATTTTGCCTCTCAACCTATTACATGTTTTAAACAAAAATACGGGCATTTTTTTTTCAGCAATAATTTAAATGACATTATTTCTTGAAAAAATTATTAAAATTTAATTATTTTATTACTGAAGCCTACCTATATTTTCAATCTCATTACATATTATCAATTTATTTTAAATTGATCATTATGTAAAATTATTAGCATAATAAATTCTTACTAATTTTTTAGGATGAGTGATGATTATTTTATTTTGAAATGAGCTTTTTTTTTTTAATACTAACTATTACTTATATTAGTCTAAGGAAGGTATTTAAATCTGAGTAAATATATTAAAAATAATACTTTGATTTAACAAACATGCAACTATTCTCAAGGTTATTATTTTTATGATATATTAATTTAAAATTACTGCATAATTAGGGAATTTTTAATCTAAAATATTTATCTTTTTAATCATAAATAAATTTTAAAGAAAAAAAAATTATTAAAAATGATATTTATTTATTTAATTTTTTTACACATTAAATAAATTTCACCACAAAATAAAAATTTATCTCTTGTTCAATTAAATAAATTATTTTAGAAAATTTAACAAAATTAAATGTATTAATTTCATTTTTAACATTAAAAAAAATATAATGTTTATGTAAATATTATTTCATCAATAAAAAGCAATAAATTAAATACAAACTTTACATTTATATCAGATATTATAATAATTAATAAATAATTTTCAATCTTTATTATCATAAATATAGAATACATATCTGATCAGCTGTCAGCAATAATAATTTAACTAATAGGATTACAAGATCTTAAAATAATCAAAAGTGTTTTGATTTCTATATATTATTAATCAGATAAAATATTAAAGATTAGATAAATCAATATCTGAAGATGATAAGTAGCATTTAAAAGATAGATAATTAGGTCAATATCATATTGAAGGAAAAGAACAAAGAAGTTTAATTAGATACTCCTACTCCCTTCAGAGATAGTTATTGGTAGGAAATAAACAGTAATAGTCCAAATAATTAGTAATAAAAAGAATAAATTGTGGAAAATAACTAATTATTTTATAATAATGATGTTCTCGAATAATTGCTGAATGATCTAACTGAATAAATAACTTAACTTGAATATGAAGATCCAGATCTATTTTATTTTTACAAATATAAAATAGCAAATATTAAACTTCATTACCTCTAGCCAGATGAAAAAATGAAGAGCAACTACTTAAAAATAAAAGAAATGTATAAATAGTATTATCTTAAGGTAATTAATCAAATAAAATCTTAATAAAATCAGAATAACTCTAGCAGCATTAGTAATTTAAGTGATTTGACTTTTTTAGATAGTATGATTGATGAATTCAAAGAGGAAGGAGAAGAAATCTAGAATATTATAGTTGATTAAATAAATAATAATTTTGAAAGCGAATTCATTATGCCAAATTATGAAGAGAAAGTAACTCATAAAATTGTATTAGTTTTAGGTTAAACAGGAGTTGGAAAGAGTAGTTTTGTAAAAAAAATAACTGGAGATAAAAGCATAAAATATAGCGATAATTTATAATCATGCACATAAGAGTGTAGCTTTTATGAGAAAAATGGAATAAAATATATAGATACTCCAGGCATAAATGATACTAATAAAAATCGCTATGAGGTTTTACTTACAATTGTTCGATATCTTTTCTAACTTAATATTTAAGTGAAAGATTTATTTTTTATTTACGTTTCAAATAAAGATCTTTAAGTACATCACAAGGCCATAAAAGAATTAATTTATACATATTTTTTGTATGAATTATTTGATGTTAAAATATAAGATTAAAATGTTGTTGAAACACTAATAGATGAGTTTTTAACTAGTTATAATTTTCTTAAGTGGAAAGAATGTAATTATCATCTTAAACGTGATACTTTACAATACTTTAGAGAATAAATTTTTACACAAAAAGATAAAGCACTGAATTATATACAACATGCTAACAGTTTTCATATCTTTGTTAAAACTTTTTTTGACAAAGAAAACAAAGAAGATCTAGAAGAGTTTGATGAAATTATGGTTGATTATTTAAAAGAGTAGATATGGTCAAATATAGAATTGAATAATAAACTTTATGAATATAAAGATTATATATAAAACTAAGAAAGTCATTTAAATAAAAAAATTTAGAGGATTTAAGAGCTAGAAACTTCTGTACAACAAATAGATCCTGAAAAAGAAGTTTAATACATATTATTGCTAGGGTAATCATAAGTAGGGAAATCTTCTTTAATTGAGTAGCTTACTTAGTTGAAAGGGCTTAGAGGTAACAGCAGATAATCAATGACTAGCTATTGCTAAATTTATCCTGTTGAGTATGAAAATGTGAGATACAATTTTATTGATACTCCAGGATTTGAAGGGACTGAACAATAAAATAATCCATTTGATAACCTCAAGATTATTGCAGATTTTTTAAGAAGAAATCAGATTATGGAATTCAAAATTCTATTTATGAGAAATGCTGACAAAGATCTTAGAAATACATTAGATTAAATAATATAAAAATTGATAATTTTTATAAAGCAATTATTTGACCAAGAAAGCTCTTTAATAGACTCTGATTATTTGAATAATATGCTAATATAAAATAATCAATAATAATAGCATCAAGTTTAAAATGACTAGGAAGAGCTTGAGTTGATGAAATAAAAAGTCTTATAGATAGATAGAATATCTGAAAAACAGAAATAAGGAAAAGTGTATTACAATAACAACGAAATTAAATGTGTTGAGTTTAATAGCAATTATTATACAAAGAAAGGTAAATACAAAAAAATCGGCCAGGAAGAGGATGATGAATAGAAGAAATTACTATTTTAAGGAATCAACTAAATAAATACTCTAACTGTTGATGATAAGATATTGCTTAAAATAAAAAAAATAAATCATTTTAGACTAATACATGATAAAGAGGACTATGTTTAGTAATATAAAATTGTTTCCAAAAAATATTAAGATCTACAAAGAATAATTGAATAAATAAATTAATGCAAAAGTAGTCTCGAATCAAATTAATAAACTGATAATCTCTCAAAATTGATTGAATAAAAAGTTTCCATTTTAAAAGAATTAGAAAATCTTTAGTTTGGTATAGTTGTAGACTACTAAAATGACCCCTTTGTAAAATAAAAAATAAAGGAATTATTTAACTAACAAGTAAATATTGACTAAATTTAGTTAAATGTTCAAAATGAAAACAATAAAAATATACAAATTTAGGATTAGTTAAGTAATAATTAAAAATAAAATGATATTTAAAGACATTTTCTAATTTTATGTTATTGGCCTTCACTGCTTTTTGATAAGTAGAAAAATAAAGAAAATGTGCTATTATCAAGAAAGTAATTTTATTTTTGCTAACTCTCACATTACTTAAATCCTTTTATCGATTTTAACAATGAAAAGCATTTAAAAGTATTACAAGAATTAGCAAAACTGAAGGTTATTTAAGAAATTACTCTTTTACAGCACATTTAAAATAAATGCATTAACTAGAATTACTTTTAATCTTAAGAGAAAGTATATTCTATAATAGGCCAAGCTTTATAGGGAATTAATATTGTTATTGGAACTGGAGGATAAATATTCAGATATGCAGCTTACTTTAGCAGTAAAGCAGAATTATTAATTTTTTCTTACAATATTGTCAAGGGTATTAATGTTGGTTTACTAATAATGAATGTGGTTGCTGCTGCACTAAGCATTGGAATAGACATACATTCATATAATAAAAGGTATATTTGTGGAAAATAGATGACTATAAATACAGTATCTAATTCTATCAGTGCTTTAATAGGATTACTGGCATTTTTCGTTCCAGGGTGGGGATGGGCTGTAGGAGGCGTGGCTGCAGTTTTTGGACTTATTGGAAATGCAATATCATCATGTTTGTTTACTTGTAAAACAACATTTGATAATACTATTGGTATATTTTTTAAAAGTATTATTAATGAGTAGCATAAAAACTTATAGCTTTAAAACTTTCAAAAGGCCCATTTGCTAAGAAAAGAACTAAAGATTTAGAATTATTCTCAATTGAATTAGAAATAAGGGTATGATTTATTTAGAGAGTTAGAAAAGGAAAATCATACTAATTAGGAAAACAGACAAATACTCATGTCACTATTTTATAATAATTCTAATTTATAAGACAGGATCTCTAATTACTTAATCAAAGAAATAGTTTCAGAATAAATTTAATTTGATTTATAATCATTTAAAATAAATGAAAAACTATCAAAGTAAAAATTAAATCAAATTTTAGAGAATTTAGAATAAAATTAATTGATTATAGATACATTCTATAATTCTTTTGACCTGTAAATAATGACTGATCTAAAGCAATCTTACAAAAATGCTAAAAAATTAGTGAAGGAATCTTTTAAAAAAGTGTAAAATTTAATAGAATTAAAAGATGCTCTTTAATCTTATTAAAATTACCTTTACGATTTTATCAGCCATATTAAGACCAATTAATACACATATGAGCAATAGATTAATTTTGGAAATGGTCTTCTAAGAAAGGGCGATAGATTTCCAATTTTATTTAATAGCTACTGCAATTTGGCAGTGATAAAAATTAACTATGTTTCTCAGCAAAAAACCATATCTGAAATTAGTTAGTGCAAAGATCAAAAATGTTTTAAAATAAAAGAAGATTAAAATCCTGAAGAGTTTTTGCAATTAAAATTGAAAGACAAAGAAATAATAGAAAATCTTAACTTAATTACATTTAGCTAAAAATTTATAGAGAGTAGATATGTGCAATTATTAAAAGGACAATAAAAACCTAACTTGACCTATCTTTCTTCATATTATAATTTGGAAGGTGAAGTCGCTTATTCTATTGATCTCTTAGAATTGGCAGAAAAAGAAAATGAATTATAACCTTTCATTGATAAATTAGAAAAGAAAATAAAACTTACAGATATTGAAAGTAACTTAAGATTAAAAGATTTCTATAATTCTATCCAGTTTCTAAAAGAAAAATTCATTTGTTAAATTTGAATAAAATTTTAACATTTAAAAAAAATTATTATATAAAGTTTTTTATTATTTTGAAATAGTTTCTAATGATTTTATTTTTGTATTTTTTATTAAATTTGAGAAAATAAGTTTTTAGATTTTCTTTTATATTCACTAAACATAAAAAATAAAAATATTGAATAGAATAAAAAAATGTCGGCATAGCATTTAAGCAATAAATATAATTCAATAAAAACTGTAATATATTATGAGATTAACTAACAAAAAATAATAATTTTTTTAAATAAAAAGCTACTCTAATCATCTTTAACTTAACATACTATCTTAGAATGTTTTTTTAAGTAAATATTTTTCATTTAGATTTTCTTTCTATGATTACCTTTTTTAAACTATTTACTAATTAATAATCTATTAACTCGAATCTAAAAGTGACAATAACTCTAGAGCTTAAATTGCATCTAACCTTGGCTAAGCTCTATCAAATTGTATAAATCTAAAGAGTTTAACTATTCATTTAGGGTAAAAAATAAAAAATATATTTTTAAAATTTCAATTGTTAATTAAAATTAATTTTTTTATTTTAAAGTAACAATAAAATAAATTAAAATGACACAGAAATACTATGTTCAGGTTTAACTAAATGCTTAAATCTTGAAATTTTGTCACTTTGGTTATAGTAATAATATCAAATGTTTAATTTTAAATTTATTATTGGAAAAATAATAAGAATATATAGATCTCATAGTTTTTATAAATAAAAATAGATCAAATGATTTAAAAGAAAATGGCTGTTTGTTTATAGGTTTTTCTTTATAAGGGTTGATTAAAATTAAAGAAATTACATTATCACTAGAGTATAAATTTATAATTTTAAATATATTTACTTAAAGTAAAATAAGAATGATTTAAAGTATTTATTTTATATCTAATGTTATAATAATAAAGCTACAACAACATTAGTTAATTAGGTGGATATAATTTAGTATCTTCATTAGGAAATTGTTCTTAATTAACTCTTTTGACATTATGGCTAAGGTTATTCATTTAATAAATTTTTTTCCCATATTTTATAAATATTTTTAATATTTATACTTGTTTGTATGAATAAATTAATTGATTCAATACTAATTTAGAGGTAATAGAATTGATGAATAGGGTGCTTAAAGTTTAGGAACTGCATTAAAAAATTGTTAAAATTTGATAGTTCTTTATCTTGACCTCATGTAAAATAGAAGTTAATTTTAATAATATATAAGAATTTATAATACTTTAAAAATTATTCTATTTTTATTGATAATTCAGACCTTTGATATCAAAAAATATATTTCTCTTATAAAAAGACACAATAGAATTGGAATAAAAGGAGCTTGTAGTTTAGGTTCAGTTTCAATATAATGCAAAAAGTTAACTTCATATACTCTAAAATTATAGTAAGATGACCTTTTTAAACTTTTTTAATTTATTTCATAATTTGAAGATTAACTATAAAATAATTATTATCTTTTAATTAAAATTTTTAATTTAAATTTTATTAGATTTTTCAATAAAATTAAACATCTAAAACTTTTAATTTAATTAACTATTATTAATCATAAAAGCGGAAATGAAATTGGAAACTAAGGAGCTTTAAATTTAGCTGAATCTATTAGAAAATGTCAAAATCTAAAGAGTTTATACATTTCATTAGAGTATTTGATTATTTTTTTAAGAAATAATATTTTTAATTGGATTTATTTTAATATTAAATTAATTTTATTAATCAAGCAAAAATAATATAGAAGACCCATTTAAGTAATAGCTCAAAAGAAAATTATATAAAGTTCAAAGGATAGTTTTCATTAATTTGAACTTTTAGTTTTTCTGAAAAGCAATTAATTATCATAAACTAAACTGAGTTTACAAGAATATCTTCTTTTTTTTATTCTTAATGAATCCATAATTTATAAACTAAATTTTTTAGTTTCAGACTTATTTGAAAATTTTAAAATCAAATTAATTTTAATTTTCCTGTTGATAATATAAAGTTAAAGTTAAAATAGTAAATTTATTATTAATATTAAATTAAATTATTTGTTTGTTCTAATAAATCTTTGAACTTTTTAATAAAATACTATTTTCAGATTTGTAATTGTTAAATAATTTGATTTGAAAAAAAATGAAAGTTCCATGAAATTTTATATTAAAAATGTAATATAAAATTTTCAAAAATATTAGCTGATCATAAAAATTGAAAATAAATGTATGACATAAAATCCAGACTTATCAGATATTATGATAAAAGAATACATGCTTTCTGAATGCATAATCTTTAGAAATTTGTTAAAATTTTGATGTTATTATTATCAATATCACTAATTACTTTATTTTACTAAAATTGTTATTTAAAAAATTCGATTTTTTCTGATAAGGATGAAAAGATATTTTAATCAAAAAGTGGGATGAAAATAAATAATGTAATAAAAGAAAAATAAGTATTTTGATTTTTACTCAATAAAAGATTACAGAGATAAGATAAAGGTCTATTTATTTTATTTACATGTAAATTTGATTAAATGAATTATAATAGAAATATAAAATATCAAGAGTAAAAGAGTGGAGGAAAAATATTTCATTACTCTATATGTTAGTCTGATTAAAATGTATTTTTTTTATCCTCTTAAAATTAGCTCTTTTATCAAAAATAAGATGAAATTATTTGTTGAAATGACTTGAGAGTTTAAATTAAGATTCTTAATTCATATGATTAGAAATTGAATGATTAGAAGGTAAGCTTAAAATCAAATAGAAAGGTTTAGAAGCAGTTTTTGCTGATAGTAGGTAAATAAAGATTTTATTAAGGTTTTTGGTTGCACATATCTATTTATTAGTTTTTTTTAGTTATTGAGTTCAGAAAATATTAAAAACATTAGAAAAGAAAAACTATAGTAATATTGAAGACTAGCCTAAAGATAGATTCATAGCTATTTTGTCAACTTTGTTTGTATATATGATTGAAATAATTTATATCCTTTTTGTTTTTTTGCAAATAAAAAAATAATAAATTAAAAAAGTAAAAAATAAATAAAGATCTATTTCTTAGTTTACAAAATATTCCTTTATTAAATTATCTATTAGCTTATCAGTCAAGAAAAGATATTAAATAATAGGAAAAATCATCAAAATTATTAAAGATAGTTTTATACGTCCTTTTGTTGATTGACAGTTTGAATAAAAGTAATTTTTAATCATTTGTTCCAAATTCTATTAACAAAAAAATTATTTTATTTATCCTTAATTAGATTAAAAGAAAAAGATATGTTTTAAGGTTTAATTAGTTCTGTGTTAGATAAAGTAGCAGGTGAATATGTTCTGGGATTGAACAAAGAAAACTTAAATATTGGTATCTTCTCTGGTGAAGTCAAGATTGAGAATGTTTCCCTTAATCCAAATGTAGTCAACATGCTTGATCTTCCAATCAGCCACTAATATTCTAAAATTAAGAAGCTTGAGCTTAAGGTTCCTTTTAAAAATATTGGCTCAAAGCCAGTTGAAGTCTTTTTAGATGGTCTCTATTTGGTTGTTACACCCAAAGAATAAAAAGAGTGGACATTCAAGGACTTCAAGGCTCTTAAGACTAAGCTCTCTAATGTTGAGTCCTTTGCAGCTGAATGTGTTTCCAAGATTACAGCTAAGCAATAAGAAAAAAATAAAGTTGAAAAAGATGCTGGCTACATCTAAAAATTAACTATGAAAATTGTTGATAACCTTCAAATCACAATAAGAAATATTCATGTTCGTTTTGAAGACACAATATCTAAGAAATACTCTTGGGGTTTTTGCTTGGATAAGATCGAAATTTTCACAACAAATAAGGATGGAGTCAAAACTTTCGTAGATAGAACAGCTGAGGAAAGTAAGAATGAGCCTATGAGAAAGATACTTGTGATTTCTAATGCAGGTGTGTATTGGAATGCAAATGAAACAAGACTTATTTCAGATTTTGCAGAAGAGCATAAGTTACGTATATTAAATGGTATGATTTAGAAAGAGGGATAGGCTAAAACGGATGAACCGGTTGATTTCCTCTTTAAAATATCATCATAAGTCAGCTTAACTATGAATAATAAGGGTAATTTTGAAGTTCCTGAAATTAAGGTAAATAACACGTCAATTTGTTTTAATATTTATTAACAAAAAAAAGATATTAGAAAAAAACTAATAATAAGGAATTAAATCATGTTTAATAACAAGTAAGATGTCAAAAGCAATATGTATTCAGCTTCTTATCCAAACCAAAAAAAACATCAAATTAACATAAATACTTATTAGCAACTCCTTACAGAAACAAATGATGAAAGCTAATATTGAATTCTAATTTAATTTGTTTTTCCCCATAAAACTCAATAGATTTATTTAAGAATATATTTTTAATTATCTGGAATATTGAAATTTACACAATTTCTTATCTCCCTCCCACACGTTTTTATTTACAATGAAATTATAATAATTATTCATATTTAATGAAAAAAAATCTTCTTTTCTGATAAAATAAACAAAAATAATTTTTAGATTTAATTTCTACAATTTTAAGGTTACTAATATTTGAATATTTTTAATAATAAAAATTTATTTATTAATAGGTTAATTTGAACTTAGATCATATTACTTTACACTTACAACAAAAGCAATTACAATAAGTTATAGAATAGATTGAATTCTTTACTAAATACACACATGAATTAGCAATGAAAAAGAAGAGTGATAAAAAAATAGATGCAAAAGAAGTAGAAAGATTAGCTAATAATTTCACTACTCATTTCACAAAAATGCAAAGGTAAGAAAAAGATAAATCAATGAACTGCCTCACTGAAAATGAAAAGAAGGAATTCAGTGATGCTGTTGAGAAATTAGATACTGAGATTTTGTTTGAGAGAACTAAAAAGGTTGTTTTAGAAATTCAAAAGGAATTAAAAATTAAAGAATTGGAAAAGAAAAAGCAAGATGAATAGAAACCAGGCTTTTTCGGTAGATTCTTTGGTGGAGCTAAAGCTCCTACATAAGATGCTACTGTAACAGAAGATGATAAGTATTTCAAAATATTTAAAAAATATTAACTAATATAAATTGTGTATAAATATTAGGGCAGAAATTGAAAAGTTCATTAATGATAATTTCAGTTAAGAAGCTATAGATGCTCCTGCTATTATTAGACCTAAAGAATATGTTTATTTCGTCCTTGATTATAACTTACAAGGAGCTAGTATTAAGTTAAGTAGTCGTGATAATATGGAAGTTTAATGCTTGCAATTTAACTTAAATAGTATATATGGTAATGTTTTACTCCGTGATAACAATAACGAAGTCAAACTTAACTTAAAGAGTATGGAATTGTAAATGATAGATGAATTTTTATAGAATAACACAAGTAAAGTTATTAATATTTTGAGCCCTACTATTACAAATAGTAAGAATCCTTTGATCGAGTTTAACATGATCTCAAAACCTCTTGATACTCCTCATATTGACTCTGTCATTGACTTAAAGATGAGATCAGTTCGTTTTGACTATAACCCATTCTTGGTTATCAGAGCTGTTAAATTCTTTGATGTCAAAGTTAAAGATGACTAGCTAAAGTAGTAAGCTAAGGAAGCTATTGCAGAATAAATTGAATAAAAGCAAACTTCACTTTAGGAATCCATGAATAACTCCTCTGTGATGAAATTAAAAGTCGATTTAGAATCTCCTGTTATTGTTTTACCCTTCAAGACAGATGGCTCCCTTACCAATGAATGCTGGGTTTTGAATCTAGGTAATCTCTCAGTAAATACAGTAGAAGATGTTCTCAAGCCTGATCTTCCTTTTGAAATCAAAGCTTTAGATATGTACAATATTTCTCTCAGCAAAATCAAGCTATCCTATTTCCCATCTATTGAGTATTACAATAATTATATTTCTGCATTAGAAGATTTAACAATGAGTAGATAATCCTCATTTGATGTTAAACACTATCATACCATTTAAGAATTCTCAATTATTATTGGAATTACTCTTGTTAAAGGTCCTGCCTAGGGAAAAATCAAGAGAGTAAAATTTTTTTTCATTATAATTTTAATTTAACTATTTCATTTTTACTTATTAATTCTTTTTTTAAATAAAATTAGCCTAACATTTAAGTAAAGGGTGGTATTGATAAAATTAATTTATAATTAAATCCTTCAATCTACAAAAAGTTATTGAAGTTGGGAGAATGTTTTTCTGTTCCAGTTGAAGATTAAAAAAGAGGCAGATAATAGACATTAGATTAAGTAGAATTAGAAAAGAATATGCTTCTTAAGAATGCTTCTAAGACAGGTATTATTTACAAGAGAGGTAATACTATTAAAACATGGGAAAAATATAATGGTGTTCTTTCTGGAGGTTATCTTTATTTGTTTGAAAAACCTAAAGATTTAAAGCCAATTGAATATATTTGGATTAAAAATTCTCATATCTCCTATTAAGATGAAAATTTAGTTGGCTTTAAGAATGCCTTTAATGTCAAAAATAAGTATACTGATGCTTATTTTGCTTGTGAAAAAGAAAAGGCTTCTCAATAGTGGGTTGAAGCTCTTGATAAAGTCAAAACTGTTATAGCAAAAGACATTATTACTGATGACGAATTAGAAGATTTAATTGAGCAATAAGAAAGACTCGAAAACCAAGGAGAAGAATAGGAAGATAAAAAGAAAGCTGAGAACAAAAGCAATAATTTTGATTTAGTTTAAGTAGAAGCTACATTTGAACTAGGCAAGATTAAACTCTAAATGTTTGATGAAAAAAAATATACCTAAAAGCCTTTCTTAACATTCTAGACAAATAAGCTCGCTGTCTTTTTTGAATAAAAAAATATGAAAATGTCTGTTAATCTAGGTTTAGGAGGTATGTTCTTATCTGATAATCTCTATTAACACAAAGACAGTAGCTTGAATGATTTCATCACAAGTAAATCATCTGATGGAAGCAATGAACTCATCAGCATTAAAGTTGCCATTTTAGAAAAGGGTCATCCTGAATATTAAAATGTTGGATTAGATATTGATTTAATATTTAACACTTTGATAGTTAATTTCAAGCCTGAAACTTTAGCTAAAGTTCTTCTCTTTATTAAAGCTGATCCTGTTGGTAAATAAAGATTCAAATTGAATTTTGACTTTTTGTTTACATTTTTCAATCTTTAATTTTTGAATAATATTTTAAATAAAAAATATAGAAACTACCACTGTTCCTACATCTGAACTATTGAAATAGTTAGAAAATGAAGCTATTAGCTCAAGCCCTATGAGTGCAGGAAGTACTACTGACTCTGATAACCTTTCCTAATCAAGTGCTGGAAAATCAATAGTTACACCTGAAAGTTTATAAGAAAATGAGTCTATTATTCTTTAAGCTAAAGTTTAGATCTGTGAAATTAAGGTTGTCCTTATTAATAGAAGAAACCATTTACCTGTAAATGATATTTCTATTTAAAATATTGGATTAGTCTTCTAACAAAAATCTGATGAAATGTTCCTTAAAGGTTCTCTTGGTAACTTGCAAGTTAATGATTTGACTAATTTCCCAAACACCATTTACCTTGAAGAAGACTGGTAGAAAATCAAGCCTTAAGAACTTATTGGATTACTTAAAAAAGATGTAATATTTTATTCCAAATTATCTTTAAATTTGTCTCATACATTTATTAACTTATATTTTTCTATCAAAATAAGGGTGCCTCTAGTTTGTTACAAGTAGAATTCAGATCTTTGAGTGATGGATCTAATAAAATTAAATCTGATAATGTTTCTACTTTCTTGAAAGTTAACTTCAATTCTATTCACATTAGCTATATTCAAAGACCTATTCTTAGATTGTTGGATTATTCTTTAGTCTAATTACTTGGTCCTCTTGGTACTCCTCAATTCTTTGTTGATGAAGGAGAAATAGCTGAAGAGTAAAAGATCTAGCTTGCTAAGGAATAAGAAACAGCTAAGGACCCTATGGAATCTCTTAGAAAATAAGGTAAAAGATAGGTTCTCTCTAATTTAAATAATCCTAAAGGAATGTTTATGGATGTAGTCATTCTAAATCCTCTCATTACTTTGAAGCCTAATCCAAATTCTTCTGACTATTTAGAAATAGATTTAGGTACTATTAAGGTTTCTAACTTACGTGAAAAGAATGCAAACCGTTTACTCGAATGTAAGAAAAAAGAAGATATTAAAGAAACATATAGTGAAAACTTCAACATTACCTTGAGTGACATGCAAATGAGATTAATCAGAGGTAAAAATGTTACTGAAATGACTAAAGCTTTCGATTTCAATGTTAATATCAATATGGTTGGTTTCTTCAACGAATATAAATATATTTATGGAAGTGATATCAAAATTGATACTACTATGATCATGAAGAACCATATTACTCCCATCATTTTCCGTATGTCAAATGCTGACTATAACTTGGTTATGATGTGCTTATTCCATAATATATCTTATGATGATGGTTGCGACAGATTCCTCATTCATGACTGGGCAAGAAATTAAGAAGCTTAAGTTGTAATTGAAAAGAAGAAGAAGGAAGAAGCTGAACGTAAAAAACTAGAAAATAGTAAAGAAGAAGCTTATGATAAGGAAAAAGGTGGCATTTACTTCTAACTTGATATGGAATCTTTCTCCATTTTTACATTAGATAAAGAACGTAACATGCCTTTTGCTAGAGTTACTCTTGGTCGCATGCGTGTTATTTAAATTATTACTGAATAGGGTATGTCAACTAATTTATATGCTAAAACACTTAATGGCTCTTGTTTTCGTTTTGATGGAGCTCAATACATTGAAGGAAGCTTGTTGGGTGATTTAAACATTAATAAAAGATATACTTAACATTAAGCTTAAGATTTAACTTACTTAGTCAATAATAGTATTTATAAAAATGAATAGCATGCTCTTGAATCTCAACGTTAAACTGATTAAATCTAGTAATTATCAGGTACTATCTATGAATTCACTTCATACGATGATACTAAAACAGCAAAAGAAAATTCTTTATTCCAAATAGTCTTTGAACTCTAAATGAAGCCAAACGGAGACAAAATTATGGATATTGTTGTTTCTGATTTTAAGGTTCAAGCTGAAACCGGTCCTCTCCTTGCATTAGCTGGTTTTGCTGGTATGGATGCTAGTGTCTAACCTCCTAAGCCTGTTTATGAATATTAATTAACTAAAGAAGAAATTGAAGCAAAAGAGAAGAATGCAAAGGAAATTGAATAATTCGCAAAATAAGTAAATAGTTTTTCATATGATTTTAATATTTTAAAATTATCATTTATCTAATCATTTTAATAAAAATAATTTAGGTAGGAGGTGGAATGAAAATGAATATTGCTGTTAAGAATGTTATTATATGTACTCCTTGTGCAGATAGCACCAATGTTCTCGCTATTAGAGGAATATTTGATATCAAAATTACTTTTTCTCAAGCTTAATCTATTGATTACGTGAAAAATGAAATAAGCACTGGGAAGATTACTTTAGCAGAGAACTATTCAATTAATTAAACAGGAGTTATTGCTGTTGAATTATAAGGTCTTGAAATTTTCATTTGTGATGTTGAAGAATTGAAAAGAAAAGCTTTCAAAAAGGTAAACAAGCGTAGTATTCTTCTTCCTCTTAACTTGAGTTTAACAAAATCTGACTATCTTTATCTTACATCACAGGATGCTAAACTCTTTTCTAATAAGACTGTAATTAAAACAAATCTCGAAAAAACCTCTTTTAAGATATCTTTCTCTGATCTCAACTTAATCAACTAAACTGTGTAGATTCTTTTAGAAGATATGAAATAAAAACCTGTTGAAGGATAAGAATAATAGATTGAATAATAAGCTGCTCCCGTAGCTGCTTCTGAACCTAAAAAACCAGCTGATGTCTAAATCTCTGAAGAAGAAAAGATTAAGAAGGAGCTTGAAGAATAAGAAAACAAAGTTGTTGCTTTGGCTAAGAATGAAGGATAAATTAACACTTTAGATGTTGATGCTGATCTTTAAGGTTTCTAAATTTACATTATTAATGACTTAAATACTGCCTATGTTCCTGTTCTTGATTTTAATATTTTCGAAATGAATATTAAAATGAAACAAAATAACATCCAACTCAGTGTACATTTTTGGTTTTTTTTATTTAAATTTAATTTATTTGGAATATAAAATAATAAAGGTTGCCACTGTTATATAATTCAGTGCTGAATATTATAATCCCAGAGTTGGTCTTTGGGAACCTATTATAGAAAAGGTTGGATTTAATATCGATTTCATCTAATCAGAATTTAATGATATTAGACAATTGATTGCTGTTGAATTAAATCCTAATTACACTGCTTTTAATGTTACCTTCTCAACTTAATTCTTGAGCATCATAACTAAATGCACAAAAACAGTTAAGAAGGAAATTCTTTAAGATGCTAAAAAAGAAAGAAGCATGTCTACTGATAGTTTAGAAGAATAAAAGTAATCAGGAAGTTAAGATGAAATCTTTTAACACGTTTCTCCTTACACAGTAAGAAACGAAACTGGCTATCCTATTGAAGTTGAAACTGATTTATCAAATATGTTAGCTGCTGTTCAAAGAAACTCCATTAAGATGGCTGATTAAAAGATTCACAAATGTAACTTAAAGAATTTTGAAGAAAAGAACTTTGAAATTGATTTACAAGAATCAGAGATGGTAAATTAGATAATTTAAAAATTTATTTTTTAACTATCAATAAAAAAAGATTAACGACCCTAACAAAAAAGAAACATTTGTATTCAAGAAAACCAGTGAATAGGTAAAAGCTAGAGTGCTTATCCCTGGATAAAAATTGAAGTATATTGAATAGATTGATTTGGATAAAGTACGTAACAGACTCAGACCTTGCAAAAATGAATCCGGTAAAAAACTTTTTGAAGTAATCACTGAAGTCAAGCTTGATATGATTTCATCAAAGAAAGTTTTAAATATTTCTTCTCCTTATTACTTTATTAATGATTGCAGTAAGGTAGTTACAGTCAATCTCTATGATGAAAATAAAGTCCTTAAGCAGGTAAATTAATTCTCATAACTACTAAAAATTTTTTTTAACATAATTTAATTTTAAAATTTAGAACTTCAACTTAAAGAAAGGATAAAGAATCCCTATTCCTATTGATTATTTAGCTGGATCATTTAATGTCACCTTCCTAGAAGATAAATTAAACTCTGACAGACTTAGCTTTAAAAAACTTTGCAATAACTTCTTAAACAAAGCTGAGGAAATGAAATTAGGAGATACTTTCCTTATGCTTAAAGTTCACAAAGACCCTGAAAACGAACATCGTACTATGTTTTCTATTGAACCTCCATATAGAATTAAAAATTGCCTCCCTAAAACTCTGCTGATTTAATTCATAAATCACAAGTAAAATTATAAAATTTATTTATATTTATTAAAATGTTTGAAAATAAAAAAAAGAAAATTCACTGCTATTACTCAATTTATTCCTTGTGGCGAAGTCTTTGAATTTTATAATTGCTCTTAACGTAGAGACTCATTCTTAAAAATACAAATACCAGGCCATTTCTGGAGTAATGAAGCTAAAGTATCTTCAGGAGAAATTGAAAAAATAATCATTAAAGATGTCAATGGAAATCAAAGCGAAATTTCATGCCATCATAGAGGTATTCAAAATGAAATAGTTGAAGGTTGCAGATAATTCTATATTTACTGTAAGGGATATCTTATTAATGAATCTCCTTGCAAACTTAATGTGTTCACTCAATAAAATAAGAAAAAAGAAGAACGTAAGCTAGTTGGTGGTTAAAAATAAATATACCCTGATGAAGCACTTAACACTAACATCATTCTTCTTGGATAAAACACTGGTGATTTAATGAGTTTATCTGATGCCAGATTCGATTAGGTCTCAAAGCAAACATCTATAGGAGGTGTTGGTAATACTTAAATTGATATTTAGACTGTTAACGAGTAAGGTAATACAGTCATTTAGACTATGGGTGTAAATGTTTCACTGAAAAGTGTAGATTATGAATAAAAGCTTTTTTCTAAAGTTATCACAATTTCCCCTAGGTAATTATTATTTAATTTAAAATATATCAAAATTCTTATTGTATTTAGTTATCTATTTGATCTGCTTTATAATATTTTAATTAATTATCAAAAAGATTTATCATTGTGAATAAGACAGGATACTCTCTTGAATTAAAACAAAATGGTGTTAATACTATCATAGGTATTGAAAAAGATTCAAGAATACCACTTTAATGGTTTGATGATAAAGAAGAAAGATTCTTGAATATCAGATTAATAGAAGAAGAAAAAGATTGGAAGTGGAGTGGAAATTTGAATGTTTTGGAACTTGGCACAGCCAACTTCATGATCAGAAACCAAGAAAATAAAATGGATGTTTCATTTTTGAGAACTGATGTTCGTTCAGATGATTCTAACATTTACATTGTTATTGAGAAAGTTAGTGAGAAGGAAAGACCTTATCTTGTTCAAAACTACTCTAGAAACTTTAAGATAGAACTTAAAGATTTAAATATTGTTCTTCCTCCAAATCTAAAGGAAGATAAAACTCTTGATGATCATCATTAGTATTATTTCTCATGGGAAAATCCCTTTGGAAAAGAAAGAAAGGTAATTAGTTCTCTTCTTCCAGAAAGCTGTGAATTCCAAAATCTTGACTTTAACTTTTCTCCTGATTAAATTTATTTCTAAGATAAGATTCAAATTCTTCCTATTGGACAGAAAGACAAAAAAAAGAATAAGGTATTTTCATTAGTTTTTTCTAATAGTGGAGAGAATTAATTTTAATATAAATAAAATTAGGACAACAGTTTATATTTGAAATGGTCTATTGATATTGATGGATTCACTAAAATCATTAAGTTTGAAGATTCCTCATTTAATGAGCCTGTAACTTAAAAAGAAAAGGCTGTCTTAAGAAAGAAGATTGAAAAAGAGAAAGAAAAAGAAAGAAAGAAAAAGGAAAAAGAGAAAAAGAAGGTAGAGAAAGAAAAAAAGAAAGCAGAAAAAGAGAAAAAGAAAAATGATAAAGAAATAAATGTTGAAGAGAAGAAAGAGGAAGAAGAACCAGAAGGAGAAGAGAAAATTATTATATAACAATAAATAAGTGTTTTTATTAAAGATTTTGGTCTTTCTGTTGTTTAGAATCACAGAATGAATGAAAAACCAACTGAATTCTTATATTTAACTATTAGAGGATTAGAATTCATATCGATTGGCAAAGAGGAATCTAAAACTTATCAAATTAGAATCAAGTTGCTAAACATTGACCAAAATAGCCACTACAGTATTGTCAACCCAGTTATCTTTACTCCTCAAAAGTATGGACTCTACAATAAAGAAAACTCTAATAACTTCTTCATAAATATCATGATTGAATAAAATTTAATTGCAAAGAATATCACACTATATAACAATGTAGCTATAGAATTAGATCCTTTCACAGTCAGAATTGAAGAGTAGTTCATCAGTACACTTCTTGATTTCCTTAAAGGAGTAGATGAAGCAAGATATGATGCTGATGCTTAAAGTGTAAATGTCCTCAAAGAATATTTGGATGAAACCTAACAGATAGAAAAAAATCAAAACATAGTAACAAAATTATTTTAAACTGATTTAAAACAAAATTCATATTTTTTAATTAACTATTAAAATAGAAATTCAAATGGTAAGAATGTGAAATACCTCCTACCAGTATCCCTACTTTCATTAACTAATTGATTTTATCTAACATTGAAATAGCATTGACTTTCAAAGCTAAGGTTAAAACTAATGAATCTGACCTTAATGTACTTAAATCAGTCTTTACTGCTCTAGGTGTTGCTTTAGCTGATATTGAGGCTTCTCTAAAGCTTAATGGTATCAAATTAATTAACTGTTTTGAAACTCCTTCTGGTATAGTAAGTAAACTTACTGCTCATTACAAAGACCAAGCCATCTCTGAAGTTCTTAAGGCTTTAGGTTCTTTGAACATTATTGGTAATCCTGTTGGTTTGTTCTAGAATATTTCCACAGGTGTTACTGATCTTTTCACTAAGCCTGCAGAAGGTTTTGTCAAAGGTCCTCTTGAAGGTGGTTTAGGTATTATGTAGGGTGCCTCTTCTCTTATTAAAAATACCATGGCTGGTGCTTTTAACTCTGTAAATAAGATTACTGGATCTTTATCTAGTGGTATCTCAGCTTTGTGCATGGTAATTATAAATAATTGACTTGAAATAAATAGAGATTGCTTTCAAAAAATAAGAGATTTATGTTTGAATTTTTTTATTTAAATAAATAGGATGAGGAATATCTTAAAGAAAGAGATAAAATGAGATCAAAGAAACCTAAACATCTAATCGATGGTGCTGTACAAGGTGTTACTTCTATTTTCTCTGGTATTGCAAATGGTATTACCGGTGTTTTCTTGTAACCATATAAAGAAGGTAAGAAATCAGGAGGTGTTGGTATTCTTAAAGGTCTTGGTAAAGGTATTGCAGGTTTAATTGTAAAACCTATATCTGGTGTTCTTGATGCTGCTTCATCAGTAGCAGATGGTATTAAAAATACAATCACTTATGGTGATGATAAGGCAAACGAATAGCGTCTCAGATATCCAAGAGTTTTCTATGGCAGAGAAGGTTTCTACAAAGAATTTATTGAATTAGATGCTGGTATGAAACTTGCTATGTAACTAGTTTCTAAGGGAAAATATTAAAACTCAGATTTCCTCCAAACCTTCTTGATTCAAGTTGATGAAAATAACAAGAAAAATAATACTGTTTTAGTAATAACCTATGAAGTTATTATGCTTTTTGATGAAGTCAAAAATAAAAAGAAATGGTATTTCCCTACTTCAGACTTTGCAAAGGTTGAATAAAAACAAGATGGAATTCATTTCACCACATCTAAAAAAATAAAGAGTGAAAAAGTAATTGAATAAAATACTTTTTTATATTGTTTTAATTAATATTTTTTATTAATTTAATAAAATTAGTCTACATAGGTATCTTTAAAAGTACCTTCAAATGAATAGAAGGATTATATTTATGACCAAATAAATACTCTAAAGTTTTTACTTGATGAAGAAAAGAAAATATTAGAACTGGACCAATGATTAAAAATATTATCTTCATTAATAAAAATCCTATTAAAAAATATATTTTATTATTTTTATAACAAATATGCAATTAAATATGATATCAAATTGCTTGAATACTAAATCAAATAAATTTATTACTTTAAAGTGTATTTTATCATTTATTCATAGCCCGCCCCTTATCTCTATATTTGAGATAAAGGAGATTTCATATTAGATAAATTAACTATTATCATTAAAATTTTATGCATTATAGCACAAATAATAATTTCAATAATGCTTAATGTAAGAATGTATATTTAAAAAATAAATGATTTAATCAAACATATTTCAAAAATAACTATTTTTTAATTTTAATAAAATAATTTAAATATTTTCATTTCAAACTCTCTAATTTTAGAAAATAGTATTGCTTATTAATTTAGAAAAACAAATTAATTAAGATTGAAATCATATGTTATATCTGTTAAAAAATATTTATAAATTAATTATTTTCATTAAATAATAAAAATGATCGTAATTATTATTTAAATGTTATTTTAATTAAAAATAAAACAAATTTTTGTAAATTATTTTTAATAATAAAATCATTTTTCTAAAAATTTCTAAAGCTATTTTGATGGTTTTTTAAATTCAAAATTTTTATTGTTAAAGGATGAATTAAAATTAAGATTTTCTAGAATTCATATTTGATTAAAAATCTATCAAATTATTTATAAATATTAATTTTTAGATTTAGATCCTTATCAAAAGAATGTTCGCAAAATAATTAATTCATAAAGTGTGTAGAAGTAGTAGGAATTACTACTTTTTTAATACAAAAAATCTTTTTTTAGGAAATAGCAGTTCTTTGTAAAATTAAACCAAATATTGTAATAGCACAAAGAAAGATGAAGCCTAACTCAAGAATTAAAAAAAGAAAGATTAAAATTAGGTAGTTGACCCTGTCATTATGGATTATGTATTAGATTAAATATAAAGTACATAAGATCCAGAAAAATTAGAAAAAATATCAAAAATATTAGATGAAATAGAAAGAAGAGAGTTGGAGAGATAAAAATAGATGATTTCAGATTTAAACACTCATGCTAGTGTTTTATCTGAAACTGATGTATACAGAGCTGTATAAACCATTTTGGATACTCCTGAAGATAAGTTGATTAAAAGTATATAAAACAACCTTCCAATAGATACTAATATATGGAAAAAGAAAATAAAAAAGAGAATTTAAACTATTCCAACTTATTAAGTTTTGAGACTTCTTAAAACAGTCTTTAATTTAGAACTAAATAACATATAAGGTGAATTTTAAGTTGATGAATCTACTTAGTAAGAATAAGAAATAGATTATGAAGAATAGTAAGAATCATAAGAAGATGATTAACAAGAAAATGAAAAATAAAGAATACCAATAGAAATAAAGAATATGTGTAATTCAATTTGGAATACTGTAGAAAGTGAGTTTACAAGGAGACTCAAATTTATGTCTATTGATGAAATTGCTAGAACTGTTAGGTTATATGCCCATGCAAACAGGTCTAATCCTTAATTTTTCAGAGAAATAGAAAATGAATTATTTGAAAGAGATATGGAATATGTTAATTACAGAAGTATAGGAATGATTTTAGAAGGTTTTTCTCATGCCAATTTAGGTACAACAACTCTTTATGCTAATTTAGCAAGAACAATAAAAGTAGCACAATCTGAAATACATCCTTTAGAACTTGCTAAATATGCCTATTATTTTAGTAAAACACCTGAAAATATTCAAGGAGGTTTTGGAATTTATAAGATAGCAGAAGAAAAGCTCAATTATACAGTTGAAATGATGGAATTTAACGACTTAATCAAATTGTCAAAGTATTTTATTGCTCAAAACATAGGATCAAACCAATTCCTTCAAAAGCTTGAAAAAAAGATCTTAGATACATACCCAACAAAATAATTTGGAGGAATATCTCCTAATTAACTAACAAAATTGGTTAAAAACACTTCTAAGCATTATTTTCAATACAATGATAAGGCACTCTACCATACTCTAGAAGCAGAATCAATTAAATAGGTACCATACATGACAGTTCATTAATTATAAATTATATTATGGAGTTATTCACGTTCAAGAAGAGGAAATGCAGAGCTTTATGAAGCTCTTGAGAAGGCTATCCTAAAAAAATTAAAGCTTTATAATGCAAGAGGAATTGCTTTTTCTTATTATCAATTTGCTTTTGCTAACAGAGGTAACTTTATCCCTATTTCATATTTAAATTTAAAAGAATTTATCTGAAAGAATATTTAATAAAATAGGCTCTCCCTTATTGTTTGAGGCTTTAGAAGAAAGAATATTAGAGATTGGTATTAAGAATTTTTCAGCACATTACTTAGTAAAAATATTAAGTGGAATTAATATTAGAAATGCATTAGAATCTCTCAGGGATACACTTTTAATGCCTATTCTTAAGCATATGTCTTAGATTGCTGTTTAGTCTAAATACTCTGAAGCTATTAAGTTCTTATACTTATTGGTCGAATTACCCCCATACTAAATTAAAGACTCAGATAATTAAACAGATATTAATGTCTAAACTGAATATGATAGTTTGTTTAAAGAATTTGAAAATAACAAATTCTCATTAATTGCTCACTAACTTAAAATAGATGAAGTCAGTTAACTTTATTTTGCTTATCGTTCTGCAAATATTGGAAGTCCTTAATTTTTAGAGTAGTTAGAGTAGCGTTTTGAAAAATAGACAGAAGTTCCTAAACCTTACTTCTGTAGAACTTTATTCTCTTTAGTTTAACACCTTAAGTTTGATTTAGCAAATGAATTCATTCCTATTGTTAAAGAGCTTATGAAATATGGTGATATCAAATATTTCTTTTCACATGAGGATTTTATAAGATTAACATGGAGTTTACTTTTATAAGAATAAGCTCTTAGAAATAGTGGATAGCTACATCATTATGATGAAGAAAGATACTTTATGAAACCTAATTTCTGGCTGGAAGAAGTTTATGATGCTATGTTTAGCATAAACCCTAATACTGTTAAGTATACAGCTCTTCCTATCTGGGTTTAAAATGTATGCATGCTGACATAAATGAAAATTAGGAAAATGAAGAAATTCTAAGTAAAGTAAAAAGAGGAATTACTTCATAAGTTAATTAATAAAGTTGATTAGATTGACTTTGAATATAAAAAATAATATGTTTAAAGAGATTTGAAATAGTTCAGCTCAATCAAAAAAGAAATACATGAATAATTACAAAATCGCATGGAAGTTTTTGGAGAATCATTAGACTATCAGCTTGTTGAAGATCTTGTTGATGAATTTTTAAATATTATGGATTCTGCTATATACATAAAGCATGATAATTAAATCTTGAAGATAGGTGTTATTATTCTTAATGAGTATCATTACTCAAACAGAGATGTATCAAATGGTTAAGAAGGTCTATTACTACAAGTTTAGAATAAGATAACTCTTCTTTAAGACCTTTTAGATTGGTAAGTTATTGTTATTGATGAACATGAATGGAATCAATACACAGAGTAATAAAAGAAGTAATTCTTCTTTGATAATATCTAATTTGAAACTGAAACTGAAACTGAAGCCTAAGCTGAACCTGATTACAAATAATAATCATGATGAATTTTATCTTGAATAAATTCTAAATTCGGAAAAAAATAATTTAAATCTTTATTGATAATAGTTATTTATTTAAATTTTTCTTCACAAAACTATTTTTTGTAATAGAAATGTATTAAATATTATTAAAATAAAACAATTTTTAAAATCATTGAAAACTTTAAAATTTATTTAATTTTATTTTAATTACAAAATATAAATAGAAAAAAAATAAACTATAATTCTAAACAAATAAACAGACCTTTAAAGTAAAAAAAAAGTAAATATAATATATCAATTTTTTGATTAATAAATAAATCATACAATATATTTAACTTTATGAGATAATAATTCTTCAATAATCTAATTTGAATTTAACTATCTTTCTTAACTTTGTAAGTCTTTTACTCAAAATACTCATTAATTCGACATGAATAGAGTTCCTTCTTTTTTAAGTTAAAACAAGTAAGAATTCAAAAATGTGTTTTATTTTTCTTAATTTATAAAATAATTAAATTCAATATTGAATACTTAAGAAATATTTCTAGAACTTGCAGATTGTTGTAATTTTTCAATGATCTAACTATGTTATAAAAACCATCAGTATCTATTTAACAATACCTAAAGATAAATTGTTTATGATAATAAATTTAAATTTATGTAGTTTTAATTTATAAATATTTACCAAAAATCAAGATTTAAACTTCTAAGATTAGCATATTAGGATAATTAAGAGACTAAGATGTTAGCTCCTTCATTGCCAATTTCATTTTGTCTTATTTTGTTATTAAAAATATAGCTTTAACAAATTAATAAATATAATGATCCAATATAAAATAACAATTATGTATTCAAGTTACCTAAGATAAAGTGTTAAATGCATAATACTTTTACTCTATGATAAATAAAAACCCAATTTTGTTGTACCCTCTAATCCAATTTAATTTTATCTATTTATTTTAAATAAAATAAGAAAAAAAAGTAAAATTTTACTACCTTAAATAAAGTTATAAATTTTAAAGATTTTAGCATTTTGCTAATGAATTTGCTAGTTCTGATACTCCTTGATCTCCAATCGAGTTTCCTCTAAAAATAAAAATTTGTTTTTTTACTTTAATGAAAAATAAAATGATCTATTAACCTTAAATAGAAAGCTATGTGTTTAAGATTTTAAAAATTTTATAAACCAAGTCCTAAACATGAAATTCCTTCATAATTAATATTGCTTGTCCTTTTTAAAAATAAAAAATTTCCTAATTAAATATCAAAAATTTTTTACAAACCTTAAAAACATTGTAAAATATTAGAGATTTGGATTTTTTTACAAAGTCTATCCTAAAGCCTTGAATCCCATAGAACTGATATTGTTGCATCTAAATGGATTTATAAAATTATTGTAAATAAAACAAGTAAAATTATCAAATAAAATAAAAATTTGATTCATTTTTTACTACAAATTAAGTTCTAATTTTTTTAGATTTCTGCAATTTGATAAAGATAAACCTAAAGCAGATATCCCTTCATCTCCTATAGAGTTATATCTATTTTAAAAATAAAATAATCATCAATATTAATAATATATTATATTTTGCAAATATTAAGTTTATTTACTAAAATTTAATTAAATAAACTTCTTAAAAATATGAATATTCAAAACTTTAAAAACAAAATTTATTATTTTTGGAGAGAAAAAAATCTTACGAAATATTCATACTTAGAGTTTCTAAACTTTCACATTTTTGAAAAGATGAACTTAAGCTACCAAGTCCTTTATCACCAATTTGATTTGTACTTAATTATTTTTCAATATTTGTTAATATAATCTACACAAAAATAGGATTGCATAGAAAGAATTAAAATTTATTTTGTGAATTACGATAAATATAAAGCCAAGAAATTTAAATTCACACACTCAGATATAAATTAACTAATATTATTAGCACCGTGAGCACAAATTCTATTGCAACTTTAATTTAAAAACAAAAATTTATTTTCCAAAATATATAAATTAGTAGAATAAAATTACGATGCATCCAAAACTAAAGATTATAAGTTTTTACAATTTTTCAACTCAGCAATCCCTTGATCTCCTAAATTATTAGATCTTTTACAATTGAAATAATTTTTTCATTTATTATCAAGCTAAATAACAAATTTTACCTTAAATATAGCTCTAAACTATTTAATTTTTAGCAACAAGCTAAATAAGAATGTAAAAGTTAAAGACCTTTAACATCAATATTATTTGACCTTTTAAAAAAAATTATATTTAATTTTCATAAAATTTTTTGTTATTACGATAAATCAATATTAAGCTTTTCAAGATTTTAATAACTTTTTAGAGACACACCAATTGATTTTAAACTTTCTTCTTTAATACAACTACCCCTATTTTTAAATGATAATTCACATTTTTACATTTTTAGATCATAAGAACACATATATTAGGATAATTATTACCATAAATTTAGTTTAAGTTTATTTATCTCCTTAAAAGTACAATTTAAAAACTTTTTTTTAAAAATATTTTATTATGAAGACTGCTAAATAAAAAAAATTAATATACATCTTCTAGTTTGTCAAAGTGACAAGTTTATATCATTTTCTTTTTTTTTATTTTCTTAATTAATTATTGAACTTTTTTATTGAGAAATTTATTTAATAATAAAAAAATTTTTTCATAAATAATAGAGAAATCTCATTAAATTAAACATAATGGCAGTTAATTAAACAAACTTAAAATTTTATTGATTTTTTATTTAATGACAAAATATTAACTACATTAATTTTTATTTGTAAGATAGAGTTTTATTTTGATTAATTTTACATTTTAAGTTTTAAAGGGTCGAAAATCAAAAAAGGGTTAAATTTATTTAACAATAATTCAAATATCAATAAGACTCAAAGGTTGAAAGTAAAATTCATTGCAAACATAGTGATTAGTATAAATTATTATTTAGAGTTACAATATTTTATAAAAATAAATTGTTATTTTAAGGAATGGTGTTATTTCCTTTTTATTTTTTTTGTAGTATCAATTAACAAAATTTTTTAAATTATTCAAAAAATTCAAGTATTATTAAGAATTTATTGAAATTAATTTTAATTGATATTTTATATAATTTGTTAAACTTTCAAAAGATTATTCATACTGCATATTATTCATATTTTCTCTCAGCTGGTACATTTTCTGGAATATCTCTTCCACGGTTTTTATTTACATCAACATGCTCTAATCTTTCAATAAATTCACTGTTATCTAATACTTGTTTATTCTTCATATAACGTCTTAAGTGCTCAATAAAACCTGTAAATTCCTTTTGAGAAAGATAAAGTATGAAGACATCAAAAGACACAACTAAAAATAGTGAGAAGAATATAACTAAATAAAAATCAGGCATAGTAAAAACAGCTTAGGCAGTAAGATATACATTGAATTACTCTATTAAATTAGCAACAAAAACATACAAGAAGTATGGAACTAAAGAAGTAAAAATAATTGAGAGAACCATTATGGAAGTCCAGAATCTAGTATTTACTGCTAGTTTTACATCAACAACTAAAATAATTGCTGAATATAATGTAATTGACACTACCCAAATATCAGCAGAATAGCCATTAGATGATATGGCATCTGACTAAATTGAGCTAAATACTACTGCATAAATAATCGATGCATGAATTAGAGCTTAAGTAATCCAAATTATAAAATTTTTCTTATTGAAGATAAGATTTTATTATCCAACATAATAAGCCTTAGGGAAGAGCTTAAGAAGTTTGTTATGACTTATGAGCCTTTCCTAATTTTCTTGGTCTTTTTAACGAATTTTATAGTACAAATCTTGCTCAGTTACTGCTCTTACTACAAGAGGAAAGGCTGTAAAGATGATATTATAAAGTGTAATGTAATAATCATCAAAAATACTTTACCCACTAAACCCATTTGAAAAACTAAAGAAGAATTGAGGTATTGTGAAAATAAAATTTTTATAGAAGAAATACAAGATCATTTCAGATATTCTAATATAGTTCCATCTATTTATTTAAAAGTTAAAACAATTAATAAACTCATTTTATTGAATATTTCAATTTACCTTCCATGAACAAGTAATAATCTCCATAAACCCTTGAACTCAGGTAAGGCATAATCAGAGGCTTAGACTGCTCTCATACCTTCCTGTCCAAACAAACCAATACCTATATGAGCTTCTTAAATCATATTTACATCATTGGCACCATCACCTATTGCCAATGTAATTTTTTGCAATTTATCTTTAACTAATTTAACAACTTATGCTTTTTATTTAGGAGTAGCTCTGCAACATACTACTGATTCACAATCTTTTACAGTGGCAATAAGCATATCCATAAATTCATCATCTACTAACACATCACCTAAATCTTCTCCTTCTATCAGCAATGCTTTTTCCTTTTTCTATTATATTAGACTTTCTTTTTCATAGAATAATCTGTTTAATTCATCTTTAACTAGATTAGCAGGAGTCTTATAAACTTAACCTTCCATCATTTTAGGTTTATTAACTTAATATCTCAAAACTTTAAAGTGAGGCTAAATTAATTTGCAACTCTTAGCAATGTTTTCTGCTGTTTCCATTTTATCACCAGTAAGCATCCAAACATTTATTTCTAGATTATTAATGAATCAAATTAATTTCTCAAATAAAAATAAATTATATGTATTTACTTGCTTAAAGCATATCTCTAATAGTTTCAGGAACTCTGTCTTATAATTTATCTTCAACAGCTATTATTAATTAAATAAAAATAATTTTAAATCATTTATATTTAAATCTAATACCTGTAGCTCCAATCAAATATAGATCCTTTTCATACTCTTCAGCTATTTTAAAGAATTACTCTTCACGATTTGCAGCATTACCAGCTGCTTAGTATTTTTTATCAAGCTCCTAATACTCACTTTCTTCCAGCACCTTCATAGCTACTAATAGAGTTCTTAGACCTTTTTTGGAAAATTCATCTATTCTTTATTGTATTTCATGAAGGAAGGGCTATTCTATTTATGTATTTAATCTCTCCTTTATTTTATTATCAGCTCCTTTTATGTACATTTTAATAATACCATTCTGACGAATAATAATAGACATTCTTTTTCTATCGCTATTAAATTCAAACAATTTCAGTAATTCTAGTGACACTTTTTCACCTTGAACTTCTAAAGTCATTGATGCAGAATTAGATCCTAAAAAGACATATCCATAATGACGCGCTGTATCTACTAAAGTTACCTCATCTGGAGATGGACCCTTTTATGTTACAAAAATTATTTACAAATATTGATTTGATTAAAATTAATAGATTATTTACTTAATATTTTATCTCTTGATGCTTGATTGGCGTTGTAGTATTTTAGCTTGAAGGAACGGGACTTGGATCAAGATTCATTTAGCCCATTTCGATTCTAATATTATTCCCCTATTTTGGGATAGATGTATTAGCATTTTAACTGTTGTTGCTAAAAGGTATTGGCTTTTTAGACACTGATTTGTTATCAGTTTGCTTTTCAATATCTTCAACTTCAGATTGATCTTTCTATTCTATTACACATTCGTGGCAGGTTGCGAGTAGCATGAGATACTCATGAGCAATATCTCTTTAACTTACTAAGGATAATAATGCTTTTGATTAAGTTTTAGTGTCTAACAAATCAAAATTGTCAATTTAAAAATTTCCTATTCCATTGATTATTTTCACTAAATTCTCATCTTTCTTATAGAAAATAATTTCAGAATTTTCATCAACTAGAGTTGGCTTTCTCAAAGACCTCTTTCTTTTTTATGGAGATGATAGCTCTTTCAGAACTTTTTAGTCACCATACAACTAATTTCCTATGCAGCACAACTTGAGCTCCATTTTATTGCATGTTAAAGTTCCTGTTTTATCACTAAATATATATTAGACTTAGCCAAGTTCTTCATTTATTGATGTAGTATAAACTTTTGGAACCTTAGTTCTTCCATCTTCTTTTTATACTAACTCTTCATCTGCTGCTATAATAAATCCCTGTACTAACTTAACAACTTCAAGAGAAACAATCAAAGAGATAGGTATCATAGTATTATTTAAAACTATATATGTCAAAAAAGTTAGAAAACCTTCAAATGTTGTACTTGAAGGCCTAGGTATGTACCTATACTCAGGACCTTTTTTATTGTTCCAAATAGAATTACCTATAGCTGAGCATATACTTATGATAAGTTAAAATATAAATATGACTATAATTAATTTATTTGTTTGTGATTCAATGTTAGAAACTTTATATTTTGATTTATCAGCATTCTTCATAATTTTGGTATCTTCTCCAGTATATACTACGATACCAGCAATCCATTTTGTATTTTTAAGTTTAGCACCACGCAACAAAAATTGTTTAGCTCCAACTATATACTATTCACCATGATATTAAATAGTACCTTCAAATTAATGAAGATTCTCATTTGGTAATATACAATTGACCTAACCAACTAGTCTTATAACAGATTTTTCAGGTTATACCCACTTCAAAGTCTAAGCCATTGCTTCTTTATTTTTATAATTCTTCTCACCATCAAGAGAACTAGTTTCAATAAAGCACACACCACTTTTTAATTAAAATTTAAATGATTTCAATACTAATAATTAATGATTAATTAAAATATATCAGTTAATCCAAATTAAATTTTTAAAGGAAATTTATGATAATAAAATAAAAAAATATCATATTTAAAAGTAATCTAGGATGAAAAATTTGTCATTTATTTGAATCTTTTATTTATTCATTTTAGTGGCTAGCATTTAATAGATTTATATAATAATCAAATTAATTGATAATTTTAGATTGGAGTATTGCCTTTCTTAATTATTGGTAGGAGATAAGTAGTTAGAAGGCTTAAGTACTAATATTTATTTACCCAAAAAAATTTTGTTTTTTTCTAACTAATTATTTATTTTTGCTATTAAATCAGCCATTTGAGCTCTAATAAAAACCAACAAATAAATAATTTGGCTTTAAAATAAATTTTAGTCGTTGGTCTTAACTTTGCTTGATTTAATTCGGTATCTGCTTTTTATAATTTAAAATTATTTACCCTTCATTGGATGTGTTTAAAACAATAATATCTGAAGGGAATGTTTCGTTTTCCACTATTTTTACTAAGTCTCCTACTAAGACATCTCCCCATTTGCATTCAACAAATTTTGAGTCTCTATAGACTGTAGTTGTTGAGGAGTTCATTTCGAGGTCAGACTTATATCTCTAATAATCTTCATAGCCTTCTCTAGCCATTGAAATACCTATAACTATAACTAGAGGAGCCCAAGCAGAAAAGGCATTCAAAGGAGAAATAGCAGGGATACTTTGAAGAATTGCAATCACAAGGAAATAGACATTGGCATATCTTTTGAACTACTAGAGTAAGCAAAGTGGTAAAAAATTCCATACCGTATACTTAGAAGTTTTAATAAAATTGGAACTAAAGTGCATATCTTTATTCATCGACTAAGAACCAAAGTGAAATATTCTTCTACCTCCTACTTATTTATCAACATTTGATAAGCTTCTATTCAAATTTTAGCTCATCCTCATTTCTCCCTATCCTTATTGGGTTTAATTTTTATTATTATTGTCTTTCATAACAATTTTCTATTTTATAATAGCTTAGATATTTATTTTTTATTTAGTTAGTATTTGGTTTTGCTTGGTCTCTTCAATTTATGTTCTTCTTATCAATTATTCTGTTAATATTTTTATGTGTTAAAATGCAAGTTATTACTAAAATTTTAAACTCTTTTACTCTTTCAATTGCTGGAATAGATGTTGGTAGACTTGTTACTATCTACTGGTCTCGCTAAATTATTATTCTACTTTTTTATTTGTGTCTTTTTACACAAGGAGAAGGTTAATTACTGTTATAAATTGGAGATAACAAGCTGAAAATAAAAAAATTTAATAAGTATTTTTTTGTTTACTTATTTTAAGAAATTAATTTGCAAAATAAACTATATAATTTACTACAATTAATTCATTAAACAACTTTATAATGAAAAATACAAAAAATAAATGCTTTTAATTTTAATTTCATGTACTTTGATTTATTATCTGATTGATTGATAATTTTTTTACTTTTTTTCAATTAATTAATTTAAAAAACTATATATATACTTCTTTGCTAATTTGTTTTTGAGATTTTAATCAAATAGATTTTTTACTAAAACCTAATTATTGTTTAGATGCTTGATTGATTGAAACTTTTCTTTTTTTCTTCTCAATATATATTTGAAGTAGGAAAGTTAAGAAATAGTTTGTTAGGAAGTACTGATTCTATACTAATAATTTTAGCAATTCATGGTAAGATTTACATCAAATTTATTTTTTAGCTAAAATACCTAAATAACTTGAATTGATTTGAAATCTCCCTAAAATTATTCTTTAATCAATTTATCTATCATTTTATAATGAAAATTTTTATTCAATAAATAAAAATATTTGTTTAAATTTTTTTCTCTTAAGAATTTTTCAGATTTTTCTTATTTCAAAAAACGTAGTAAGGATAAGCATAATAATTTATGAAATAATTTAAAAGAAAATATTTTTTTTTCAATTAAACAAGTAATTTTAATTACGTAATGAAACAAACTTAAATTAATACTAAAAATTAAGTTTTTTGAAAATGAAAATTGTATTAAAATTGAAATAATTCATACCTTGCCATAAATAATAAGAAATTTAAAATTAATAAATTTTTATTCAAAATGTAAATGAAAATGAATATTCTATGTATGTAAGTAAGCATTATTATATAAAATACTTATTTTTTAAGCTTACAAATCAAATATTAGTAATCTTGCCATTCATAATAATAAAATAAATCTAACTTGTAATTTTGATTTTATCGTTAAAATTTGTGATTAAAATACTATCACAGATAATTCACGATTTATTGTTTTAAGAAACTTTATATTTAGACATTCTTAAAATCAATTAAATTATTTACAATAGTTATTTATTGGATCTATCAGGTAAATATTAAATAATTTAATTAGTGAATTAGTATATCAAGCATTATAGATAATGAATAACTATCATTTAAAGAATAGAACATATCAGTTTATTCTATTATAAAACAAAGCCTATCATGATAATAATAAGAGCAATACCAAGCCATTAGTAAAAAGTAGACCATAATCTGCTAATTAAGGCAGAAAATCGAGCTCCTCATTAAGTAAAATCTTGAGAAGCAGTAAAAACTAAGATATATCATAAATTTAAAACAGCAGAAATGGGCCTCTTAATTCCTCTAATTAAAATTTTTTAAATTAATCAAATTAATATACTGAAGGAGGAGAACCTGAAAACAATTTTTAGCATTAAAATCAGCATATTTAAATTTAAAGACCATCTTCTGCTTCAACTGACTATTTCTATAGAAAATATAGATCGATATCAAGTTATAATAGTACAATCAATAAAGAAAATAACAGAATGAGTGCAAATACTACTTTATAAGTTTAGCCAATATCATTTGCTTCAACCCCATTGAATAACACACTCATGAAAATGACTCCTAATAGTTTATTAGGCAACACAAATAATGGATTTTTCTCTAACAAATCTAGATCCTCTTAAAAGCCTTCAAACAAATCATTAAATTGCGTGAGACGTAAATTAGAATAAAAAAGAATTGAAGAATCTAATTTAGTTCTGCTTAAAAGTCTCAGCCAAATAAAGCCATAAGTAAAATCAAAAAGAACTTTAGATAAAGAATTTGAACAAACATAAAAATATAAATCTAATCTAAGAAATTTTACTACTTTTGGATAACAAAAACCTAAGATAGTTATTATGAATAAAGAATATCTATCTCCTATTTTACATAATTATATTGATAAGAAGAATATAGATAACTCTTAATAATCTACTAAGGTAAATTATCTATTAATATTTTGTTTATAATAGATATTCAAATAATATTAGAATCCATAACAACCAAAAAGACTATTTAGAAGAGCCTAAAACCACTACAACAATGGTTTCGTTTATGATGAATTAGATGATACTGTTAATATAAAAAATTATTTATCTTCAAATACATATATGCAACATATTCCTGATTATAATTAGGATAATGACTAATAAGATATAGAATAGAAGTAATTTATTTAATTCTTAATAATTTTTTTAAGTGATAATTTTTGTTATTATTAAAAATTTTTATAGTTAAAGACTGTAAGAAGAATTAGAATATAGAAGAGCAGTTTATGATAGTCATTATTCATAAGTACAAGGATAATCATAATAAAATCGTATCAATAATAATAGTTAGAACGAGAATGATTTCTATATCTAGCAACTATATCTGTAACAAGAATTGAATTAAAATTATGATAAATATAATCCTTATGATAGAGATTAAATATAATCCCCGTAATTCAATCAATAGATCTAATATGATTATCAATAAAATTCAGAATAGATAGCAAACTAAGAAGAATCAGAATACAATCAATAAGAAGAGGAAAACTCTGATGAATATGCATACTAAGGATAGTATTTTAGTTTAAACTCAAATTTACTATTACTTAAAATGATTATTTAATAAAAAGATAGCAAGATAATATTGAAAATGATGATAAATATTATGTAAAGACTGATTAAAAATCAATTTAATTATTTATAATTTGTTTTTATACAAAAAGAATTATGATGATGAAGATTACAATCAAAGATAAAATAATTAAAATGTCATGATGGTTAGAGATTTAGTGAATAATGCAGACTCAGATTAATTATATCCCAATCAATAAAGTAATAATAGAAGCAAAGATGAAAGCAACCACTATAATCAATATTAATAAAGCTATGATGATTATGATTAAGATTAAAATGAGTATTAAGACTCAAATACTAAAAATAGATAGTATGACTAAAATTAAATAGCTTAATAAAGGAAAAATGATAATTACTAATAAGATGATGAAGGCAATTTAGAAGATAAAGAAGATAATTAAATGTATTATGATGCTTAGGAAGAATTTGAAGAAGAATTAGATCAAGAAGAAAATTTTAGTAATAAAAAAAATAATGAGGATTCTCAAAATGCTCAAAAAAATCAATAAAATCCTGTATAAATAAATGCTTAAAATGAAGAAAACTAATATGATGAAGAGTTTGAAGAAGTATATGATGAACAGGAAGAAGTTGACTTAGATGAATTAGAAAATTAATACTAAGCTAATAAAAATAACTATCACTCTAAAAATAAATCAAATTAAATGAATTTACAATTAAATAAAGAATAAAATTATTAAGATGAAGAAATTATCGAAGAGGTTGATGATGAAGAATCTTATACAAAATCTAACAAAATGTTCAGCATTAGAAATAGTAAAGGTTGTTTTAAAAACTCTAATAGTTAAAATTCACAAAATGAACTTTCTGAGCATTAACTTTTTAAATCTAATTAATAATCAATGTTTAATACTCCATCTTTTATACAAGATTGAGATATACACATTTTTAAAATTTATCAATAAAAGATAAAGTAATTTCAATTATTTTGAGTCTATTAAGAGTATTTTTTAATATAAAAATAGTAACAATAACAACTATAAAATAAATTTTGTAAATATTTGTAGAGTAATATCATACTAAAATCATTAAATGTCTTTTAATATCATTTTTTTCTTTAACTTTAGTAATATATTAAATCTAAGAGGAGTTTTATTTTCACATTTAGAGTTAAAATTAGTTTAAATTTTTAAGCAAAGATATATTAAATAATCAATTACTACTCTAATTATTTATCTTTTTAATGTAAGAGGATATGAACATAATGAATTATGTAAAAATTTTTAAAATATTTTAGATAATTGATTATTTTAAAAATAATATCCAGTATTAATTAAGGACGAAAAAAGCAAACCTTAATAAGAAAAAACAAGAAAATCTTGATGGTTTTTAAAGATTAAATTACTAGATTTTAATTTAAAATAATTATTGATCTCTAAATTGATTACAATTAATATAGGCTACAAAAATATTGAAAATGTGTTTTTAAGAATTTTCTTGTAATGAAATATCTAATAAAAACAGTTTAATTATTTATTCGAAAATAATCAGAAATAAAATTTTCTTTTTATTTATTTGAAAAATAAAAATTTTAGTGTTATCATCGAAGTATGAAGTATGCATCATGACAAATAAAAATAATTATTTGAATAATTAAGAAATATAATTTAGTGATTTCATAAAATAAATAGGTAGGTTGGTAGCTAATATTTAAAGAAAAACTTTTACTTGCATATAACTAAAACAAAAGCACACTCAGTCACTACTGACAATAAATAATTGTTAAGAATTTGATATATATTTGTTGGAAATTAATAAAAAATAGTCTTTACTCATAGTAAAATAATAAACAAATAGTATAAATACTAACTAAGTAGCCAAGGAGTGTGTCAAGTAAATACAGAGAGACTAGCAAAAAAAGATTGATTGATCAATTTATCTGTTTTTAAATCAATCAAAATCTCAAACAAAAAATTAAAAAATAAAAAAATAAAACCTAATCTATCTATGTATTCTAATAATAGCACTTAATAGAGGGGAGTTAGTAGCAATAGTTAAGGGAATGGTGCAGGATCTTACACTATGATCATGAAAAATGCAAATTCGCTCAATTTCTATAACAATTTATAATCTTCGAATACAAAAGGTATGCTTCTATTTTTATTTAATGATATTACATATTTTCATAATTTGAATAATTGATAGTGTATCATTTTTATTAACTAATGTTAATACATCAACAAGATTTATTCGCTTCAAATCTAATAGATATATAATTTAAAAATTTAGGGGAATCAAACAATTTAAATTCAGGTATTAACAAAAATTAGAATGGACAAAGTAATAATACTGGAGGAGGCGTATCAAATGAAAATAGCAGTAGCACTAACTTTTATACACATTAACCAAAAGTATTAGGACGTTCAAATATGGAATTTTTAAATGGATTTAATAATTTAGCAAATAATTAGAATAATGTTAATGGAATAAACCAAATATCTTCTTCAATAAGCGCAATTAATTTAAATAAGAAGGAGTCTCCAAAAGGACAACCTAAACTCTTTTAAGATTTTTAATCTTTGTTTTTAAACAGCCCAACTCATACACAGAGATTAGTAAATGTAAATATAAAAAAAGATTTGAATAACAAAACTTGTATATTTAGGATAAATTCTATTAAATAAAAAGGGATAAAGTGGATATAACTAGGTCAATGGAAATGGTTCAAACACTTCAACTTCAAATTTACTTAAATCTAATAATTCAAAGTTACTTTTTCCTAATTCTCCTTAGGGAATAAGCTCATCACTTAATGCACAGTCTTAGTAATTACAATAATAGCAATAAAGTTCAGCTAATTCATAATCTCCTTACTATGAGTTCAAAAAGCCAAATCGCGCAAAAGTTAATAACTTCTTTAGTAATGAAGAGGATACTGATAAGAATAACTAGCCAAGTAAAAATGAAACTAAATCTTAAAGTAATACTCTTTATACTAGCTTAATAAACAGTAGTGTCAATGGTAAAAATATGCAAGAAAACAATTATCCTTCAAGCAATTAAAATAGCTCTAATCAATAAAATAATTTAGTGAATAATCACTCAAAAAAGCTCAGCAAAGATTTTGATAATAGCAACAGTAATTCTCAACGTAATAATAACTAATTGCTAGTAAATAAATAAGTTTAGGGGACTTCATAAAGTAATTAGCTTTAGCAATCATAAATAGGGTTAACACCTAAATAACTTCTAAATGGATAATAAACAAACTCTGTAAATTCATTATTAGTTAATAATACAAAAGATAATACTAATTCATATGCATATTAACATATGTAGTAAATGCAAGTACAATAAATGTAGTAATAGTAGCAAAATACTCTTTTGACAAAAAACCAATTCTACAGACCTCCTTCTAGTGATAGAAACTGGAGGAATGCGACTTTGAAAACAATGAACACAACTTAAATTTAAAATCAAATTAAAAAAAAGGAGTAAGTTGATCAATTAAGAAATTCTTATGAGCCATCTTCTAAATCTACTAATCAAGTAGGTGGGTATTCTAGCCCTCTCTCTTAAAATAGCTATTCTAATTCTAAGTAAAATTTTTCTCCAAGAAACTAGTCTTAAAATCCCTAGTCCAGTAATACTTAAGATGGAAAGAATCAACTGAGTAATTATGTAACAAAGCTAAACAGAGGAGGTAAATTAATGACAATTAAAAATTATTTCAAAAATCTATTCTTAAATTCTGAGAAGTTAAAAAAAATCTTCAAATTAAATCTTACTACTAAGATAAGGTTTTGTTGCTTTTATTAAATTTTTATTTTGGTGAAGCAAGAAGATTTTTTAATTATTGAGCTGTTTGAACTACAAAAAAAAATAAGACTTTAAATTTCATAAATATTTAATTTGAAAAATTTTTCTTTTTCCATTTCTTTAAATAATCAATTAAAAATAAGAAAATTTACAAAATAAGTTAAATAAAGTATTTTTAAAAAAAACTTTAATTATGTCTTTATTTTTTAGAATATTATTAATATTTATTTTTTTAAAATCAAGATGACTTAATAAGCTAGGCTTTACAAAGCATTGAATAAGTTGGAAGCAGTATTAAAGCTGTCCAAAGAAATGGTTCAAATGATCAGTAAGATAGTACGATTGCTTCATATCAAGGTGATATTAGTAAAAATGAATATATTGGTAGCAATATGAAGAAGGATTCAAAAGTCACAACAAATAGCTTAAGAAATAGTTCTGTGCTAAATTAGAATAATACTATTGGAACACTAAATTAGAACTCACAAAATAATAATTCAGGTAGTAATAATGCTTAAATAAGATCAGCTTCTGCATAAAAAGAATATAAATCAACTACTAGCTTAGGAGGATATTTATAGGCATCATAATAGCCAAATAGACCTTATAATTTAGCTCTTGGTAATTCAAATAACTGGATGCCTTCTTATCAAAAACCATAAACTACAAAAGATAATAAACACAAAAATTTTCTATTTTTTGAAAATTCTGATCTTCTAAATAATAATAAATCATAAACCCCAAAAAATGAAGTTGCTTAGCAAAATTAAAATAACTAGACCAACAGTAGTAGAACAACTGGTGGTAATGGGTACTCTAGACAACCTAGTAATTTCAATGTAGATTTGAATAACTCCTCCAGATAAAATTAATAATTAGACTCAGATGTAAATACTAGAGCTGTAACACCCAAAATTCCTATCCACTAAGACTATTATATGCCTGGTATTGAAAAATGCTATAGATTACCACTTCCTCAAGATTATTTCTCCTAAATCTACAGAGAGCATTTTCTTTAAACTTATTAAGGTATTCAATATGCTGAGAATGCAAGACCTGCTAATCCTCATGATCTCCAATAAAAAAAAGTTTTCCTTAAAAATAAATAACCAGGTAAATATTTTATTTTATTGTCATTTAAATATTCTAATTAAACATTCTACAACTGAATAGGAAAAAAGACAATTATTTTTGACCTTGATGAGACACTCATACATTGCAACGAAAATGCATCTATTCCTTCTGATGTAGTTCTCTCTATAAGATTCCCTTAAGGAGAAATTTTAGATGTAAATCTTACATTTTTAGATATTTTTTATTAACATTACCTTTTAATATAGGCTGGAATTAACATTAGACCTTATGCAGTGGAAATGCTGAAAGAATTGAGTTAAGATTTTGAGATTGTAATTTTTACTGCAAGTCATAGTTCTTATGCTAAAGCTGTTCTTGATCATTTAGATCCTCACAAGAGATATATTCATCATAGATTCTTTAGAGATTAGTGTATTACAACACCTTAAGGAGTTTATATCAAAGATTTAAGAATATTTGCTGATAGAGCCATGAACGAAATGGTCCTTGTAGATAACGCAGCATATAGTTTTGCATTCTAAATCGAAAATGGTATTCCTATAATACCTTTTTACCAAAATAAAAAAGATGATGAACTTAAATCATTAACTAACTATTTAAAGTCCCTTAAAGATGTTAAAGATGTAAGAGAAATTAATAAGCAAGCTTTTAAACTACATTTATATAACTAATTCGATACAGCATAAAAAGTTTATGAAAAAATATTCTCTAATCCTCCAACAATAACTAAAATAGTTAACCCTTAAAAAGCTTAATAAAATAATGTTAAAACAAGCATTAACAACTACTTTTAAAATAAAAATTCTCCAGCTTCTAATATAGGATCATTCTAACAAAAATAACCCTCTTATGGAAAGAATAACAATAACAAATGAAAGGAAAGGAAAAGCTTTTATTGGCAACAAGAAAAATCAATCAAAATTTTTATATTATTAGCAACAAGAATTTAAAATTACAACATAAATAGATTTTTTAAATAATAATCATAAATATAAGAACAATAGCAGGAAAATCAAAAATAGCTAATTCCTTTCCTTAAAATTGCTAATAAGATACATATAAAGCACAAAGTTAAATTATTAGTTTAATTTTAATCTTCATTTATAAAGTATATTAATTTTATTTATATTTCTATTAATTACATTTATTTATCATAAATTTATTAAACTAAATTAATATTTTATTATTTTATAACTAGAGTATCTATATTTAAATATATTTTAATTTCATTGAATTATTATTAAATTTTTCAAATATTCTTCAAATTATCTTTTCTTTAATTTATCTCTTTCTTTTTTAAGGCATAACTCATTTAAGATACATTAAAAATTGTTCTAAAAATTATGTTAAATAATAAAATAATCTTAATTGTATCATAATTTTTAGAATAATATTTTTATTTATAAAGTAAATACTGATATCCTACATTATTTTCAATAAATTAAAAAGATTAATGAACCATGATTTCTCTGTATTTCATAGGGTTAAGACCAATTTAATACTCAAATTTAAGGTGTTAAAATATATTTTCTAAATTATTATAAAGAAATATATAATTAAATAAATAATTAATTACTGGAATTTAATATCTTTTCACTTAATTCGAAGAGACAGTGATGAAAAAAAAATAACTTAAACATTATTTTTTATTGAAAAAAACAAGATCTTTAATTGTTAAATATTTAATGAAAATAAATAATATTAAATTAAGGTAGTTTGCACTATTAAGTTTATTTTTATAAGATTATAAAAAATTTATGAGTTGTACTGTTTATGAATAATATTGTTATTAATCTAATTTGTTTTTACTTTAGAAAATTAGATAGATATTTGATTTATTATATATATTTATAAATAGAAATAATAATTATAACTTTTGTGCTTCATAAAATAAAACTATTTGATAAAAATCAATAAATATTAAGTAATTCTAAATAATAGAGTTTATTAAGAAAGCATTTAGAGGATTCATATTAGGAATATAATATTAAATCTACAACAAAATACTTTTAAATAGCATAGTTTTAAATTATGAGTTCATAAACATAGAGCGTCCTTGAGGTATTTTAACTGAATAAAAATTCAAAAGAAGATGATTTAGAATAATGCATTTCATGGCTAAGAGACGTTTTTCATGATAATTTACCAAAAACAATATCTGTAGTAGTAAAGAGATTAGGAGGATATGATCCCTTAAACACAACTAATTTATCTAAATCCACTTTTAAAGGCATAAATTCAACAGTAAATGCATCTTTGATGAACAACACAATTGTAGGAAACTAATCTTTTAATGGCAAAAAAGGTGCCCATGATAATATTTCAAAACAGAATGATTAAAATTAAAAAGACTCTGATGAGCATTATTTATAATCACCAGAAATGTAAAAGAGAAAAGGTGATGATGACGCATAAAATATTTCAAAATCTGATTAAGAACATGGTAATGTTTCAGAAATACCCTAATAAATTCCTTCTAATAAACAATCGCCTCGTTAATAGACTCATAATAATTAATCAAATACAAGCTTAACAAGCAACACCTCTTTTATTTCTAAAAACTATGATGAAAATGATCCATAATCAGTCGCAGATAAAGCTAAGTAGTATTATTTAAGTAAAAATTTTAATGAAGCCTTAGAGCTTTATTAAAAATCATAAAATTTGGCATACAACGATGAAGAAAATAATGTAAAATTAATTTTCTAAAATAAGGTTTATATTGGTAGTATCTACGCTAATGCTAAGTAACGTGCTAAAGCAATAGAAGAATTAAAGTCAGCTTATGAAATGAGAAAGAAATTCGATGTGAAAGAAATAATAGAAATGAATGAATAAAACTCTAAAGAAGGAAATTCTAAATTCATTAATTCTAATCCTCTTTATTTTATCAATTTAACTTTAGGTAATCTCTACAATGAAGAAAAAGATTATTAAAGTTCCATATTTTACTTTGAAGAAGCATACAAAGAAATTAAGGATTCAACAAATTTTATAGATGTTAAAAATTAGTCTTAAATTCTCAACTCTATAGGTTTAATTTATTATACTTATACTAATGAGCCCAAGCTCGCTCTTGAGAAATTTGAGAAATCAGTTTAGACATTTGAATAAATATTAAAAATTCCTGAACACTCTAATGATATTTATCTTAAAATATCATATGCAAATCGTATGAATAATGTAAATATTATTTTTAATTCTATTTATTTATGATTTATTTTTCCAAATTCAAATACAAATATTTGGTTAAGTAATATCTTAAAATAATGATTATATATTTAAAAAAAGCTAGGAGAAGCTTAAAGAAAGAATAATTTGGTTTAAGAATCAATAGAAATCTTTTTAAAGGTCTTAGAAATTAAATTAGAAGGTTAAAAAGAAACAAATGATTACACTCCCTTATTCTACAAATCACTTGCCAACACATATAATAACTTGGGTATGAGTTATTATGTATTGAAAGAATATAACCCATCTATTACATACTTTAATACTGCTGTAGAATTTTATGAAGAAAAAGTTGGATTAGATGATCTTGCTGTTAAACTTTCTCTTGCTAATGTCTTAAACCAAAGAGGTGAATGCTATAGACATACTGGAAGATTAATTTAAGCTGCCTAAGATTATGGAAAATCATACAAATATAAAGCTGATCTTTATGGAGATGAACATAAAAGCACTATTATATCTCTAAATAATTATGCTTAAATCCTTTTCTAAACAAAACAATATGAAAAAGCAAAAATAGCTTTCACTTAACTGCTTAGTGTGCAATAAAAAACCCTTGCAGCTGATAATCCTTTAATTGGATAAACATTCAATAATTTAGGGTATTACTTTTTTATTTTTTATATCACAATTATTTAATTACTATTAAAAAAATAAAGTACTGTTCTTTCTGACATGAATCAGTTAGATCTTGCAGAGGCTAAAGTAAAAGAAGCAGTGGAAATTTTTGAAAAATATCCTTAAAATTAAGAAAATCTAGAGAGAGTACGTAAAAATTTAATAGCAATTTAACAAAAAAAATAAAAATTAAAAGAAAAAGAAGAAGAAAATTAACATGAATAGGAACAACAATAATGAATCTTATTTACTCTCAAAAAAAATAAAGAAAGAAATAAAATTAATTATTCTAAATAAGCTTATCAGTTTATGTTATCCACTATACTTACTTTATTCTATATTTTTATTTTTAAAAGAAAGATACCTAAAATGCTTATAGTATTTTCAATCAAGCACTCATATTTTCTTTTTTAAGATTTAAACTAAAGTTTTCTAAAAATTATAAAATATCAAGGTAGTTTTTAAAAAGTAATTCAGTCGATAAGCAAGAAGAATTACAAGCTTAAGTATATTGCTAACTAGCCATTATTTTTAATTTATCATTATGCTTATTTTTACAATTATTTACTTTTAAATTATTTTTTGGTTTATTTTCCCATTTCATAGGTACTCTGATTTCTAATAAGAATAGAGAATTAAAAAGAATTTAAATTTTTTAAATGATAATTCATTGTATTTTTAGATATTAAAAGATATTTATTGATATTGAAGCAATCTATAAAAAATGTATGATGTAAATATTAAAAAATAATCAAATTTTATTCAAAACAAAATTTTGCTTTGATTTTTGTTGAAAATAAAATAATAGTAAATGAGAAACTTATTTTTACAATATATCAAGAAATACTATTATTATTAAAAGGAATACTTTTTTCTAGCTTTTTTCATCAAAATTTTTAATTATAAAAAAATAATTATTTGATGTATGATTTATAACAAGCAGGTGTTGTGTTTGTATAAATATTTTGTATCTTAGCATATTTTTGTTATAAAAAATACTTAAAATTAATTTTACCATTTTAATATTAAGATTAATTTGTGAACAAACAAAATAAATTTGAGATAGAAAATATAAATTACATTTAATAATTCAAGTTATTAATTTAATAATTATTTATAAAATAAAGTTCAATGTTTTAGATGTATTCAATTTTTTAATTTTCAATCATTACAGATGAGTATGTTCAGTTTGATTGACTTATTCATATCCTTGTTATTCTTTTTGTCTTTGTTCATCGTTTTAGCCTAAGAAAGTATTGGTAACGTCATCTCCATATTTTTTTTCAACTAAATTACGGGTGTTATCACCAAGAGATTTACCTACTTCACAAACTCCTTTTCCTAATCCTGTTAAAACTTCAGTTGTGGCATCAATAGTGGCTCCACCAAACTTCTTAATTTTTTTGAGTGTTTCATTATCACCACTATCTATCTTTTCATTGATTTCTATTTTTATAAAAAAATAATTCAAAATTGATGCTAATTTTTGTTTGAAAAATTAATTTGATTGATTTAGAATAGAAACAGAAATGCTGTTCTAAAATTTTCTATATTTCTTGATTATTTGCTATAATAAAATATCAATTTTTTAACAATTTAAAGATTATTACATTTAACATATTTAGTTGTGGCATCTACCATAGGTTCTAGAACAGCAGTTAAAAAGCCAGCACTCACACTTACTGTTTTTGTTGTAGTATCTTTAATTTTTTAGAATTTTTCTTTTGTTTCTGATGAAACTTCAACCTTTTTAGTGCTTGAAATTTTAGAGCCAATATATTCTCCAGCTTTATTGACACCAGTGGCAGCAGTTTTTCCTAACCAAACAAATCCATTCTTGAGGAAATCACCACCCTTCTTGATATAATGAAGAGTTTAATTATCTTCAATCAAAGGGGTTTCAAAGATGGAAACACAATGAGTGTTTATAGAATTTCTCAAAGTTTCATCTTAATGATCTAAAAGATCTTTTGTAAGGAAGGTGGCTACATTAGAAAGAATTATATCTAATTAAGTGACAACTTCTTCATCTAATTCAACAACAATAGCATTAAATCCATTTTCAATATGAGGGAATAAGTATGTCTTATGAGTTTAGAATTAAATGCTAATGAAAGGGATTTGCTTTTAGATAGTGAAATAGAAGTCATCTTAGTTAATGTAGTAAATATTTTATTCAGAGAGTGAGCAAATCTTAAAAGCTCCTTTTGAAAGCAACTATTTGTTATTGTCTACTAAACGGAACCAGCTAACATTCTTTATTTCAGTTAAAATCTTAACTTCGTGCTATTACTCCATGATGTTTATCTATCTATTGTTTTTATAAATTTTGAGTTACTTGCTAACTTTAATTCTTAAAATCTTTTATGTTTTGAAAATCTTATTTTAATTATTAATTTATTGTTTATAATCTAAAATAGAGTTCTTTGCATATAAACCTTGCAAGTTAATCATACATATTATGAGGTGTCATATCCTAACTAGAAATAATTTGCTGTCAAGTAATAATCAATCATAGACAAATTAAAATTTAATGATGACAATCAAATTCTCAATTAAATCGCGGTATGTGTCACTACTCTATTACTTTTAACACGCACCTCTTTTTAATATATAAAAAACCTTATTAGATATTTCATTGACATAAAATTCGTCATACCTTAAATTTACTTTTTGTAAAACAAGAATAAAATAATATTTAGCATTAAAGTAATTTTTAGGTTTGAAACAAATAAGTTTATTCCTCTTTTTAGTTTACTTTAAAAACGCCTGAAACTAATAAAAAATGTAATTTATGTTTAAATTTTAGAAGTAATGTAAAAAAATAGTAATAATTATTAAAATCTGATATGCAAATTAAATAAGTGATTTGAACTTTCTCTTGATCGGTATTTAATCATTTTTCGCTATAATGTCAAATCAATTTTAAATTTAATATCAAAACATCATTTCTTAATAAAGTAGATAAATTTATCTATTTTATTTAATTTAGTTTAAAATCCAGCTTTTATATTTCCTTTTGGAATATAATATCAATTTTTATTTCTTGATCGGAAATATTTTATATTTTTGCTGGCTTCTAATTTAAAATATTTCAGTAAAAAAACTGTTCTATTTACAAAAGAAAAGGAAATAAAATAGATTGATTATTTTAAATTTTAAATCAAAATTCTAAAAAATTTGAAAGATTTTAGAATATTTAACACATTTTAGAAGCTTGAATAAAATTTATTAATTGTGAGAGAAAAATAAAATATAGAAAATTCGAAAAATGATAAAATTTGAAATATTTTTATTAAAAACTAATCTAATTTTTTTATTTTTTAAATTACTTTTAATAATACTAAAATTAAATCTTATAATTGATTTAATAAAAAATTAAATTATTTTTGTGATGAGATGATAATTTTTTTAATGTTAATAAAAATTATTTTAATAATTTGGCTGAAATTATTTATTTGAATAAAAATTATTTGTTCTTTAAGTAAATTTATTATTTATTAAAAAAATGATTCCTCCGAGGTTTGAACTCGGGACCTTCAGTGTGTTAGACTGACGTGATAACCACTACACTAAGGAATCGGATCTATTTCTTTTAAAGAAAAAGAATATCTTCACTTTTAATTTAATCAATATATTTTAGAAATACTTTGAAGATTTATTAATTCATTAGAAGATTTCAAAGATTTTAACATTACTTTCAAATTTACTAAAGATTGTGTGCGTTTCCAAATAAATTGCTTTCAAAATAATTATTTAATATCTAAAATTTTACAATTTTCTGAAATAATAGAAGAGGATTTTATCTTAAAAATCTATTTAAATATAAGTCATTATATATGCAAAAATTATCACAATCATAAAATTTTGAAAATAAAAAGCTATTTAGCATGCAGTTAAATCTTAACAGACTTTCTTCTTAATAATTCAAGTTCAAACTTTAATTATAAAGTCTAAACATCTTGTCATCTTTTTACAAATAATTTTTCTCTTCAGATTTTACTCTATAGAACCTTCAAAATTAAACCTAAAGCAAAAAAATCTATTTATCAATTAAAATTTTAATCTTTAATACCTTAAATCAACTTAAAACTAATAAATTTTAGGATTAGTGTTTGCTAGATTCCCTAAGAAAATAGATGCCAATTCATTTTAAATTCTATTTTTTCTTGATAGAAATTAGTAAATAAAATTAATGAAGATATATTTTACAGTGCTTTTCAATAAACAAATTTACTTACAATCAAAACCAATCAATATTAAAAATTTGAGTGTATTTTTTAAAAAAATAAATAAATTTCATCTTAAAAATTTTTAAATTTTTATAAGTAAAATGCTACCGAGGTAAATATTTGGCATGAAGTAATCGATTTATTTTAAAAAATTTTCAAATTTACCTTTACCAAAAGATTATAATTCATGAAAAAAACTTGTTGATTTATTAAAAATTTTTGCTCTTCAAAAAAAATTAGAATATTCAATGATTTTTTTCTTTAAAATATCTTTTTATCAGATTTTTTTTTTCTTATCACAAAATAAACAGAAAATCTATTTTAAGAGATTTTGATATAATTTGCTTTGTTTTATATTATATATAAGAAATCTTTACTTTAAATCTAGACAGAAAATATTCACTCTACTTAAACTCAATAAGGCTGGCAACTCAACTAAAAACATACCATCCAAATAATTTTAACTTAAAAAGGAAGTAAGAATTTAATAGGCTTTGAAAACAAATTACACCACATTCAGTTTAATGATTTTTTTCAGAGGTAATTCTTATAAAATTTAGAAAAGAAGGATTAAATCTTGGTCAATTATTCTATTATTGCTTAAAAATATATTTTAGAATATGAAAAAAATATTAATATTTACTCTAAGTTTATTGACAAATATTATAGAGAAAAATAATATCTTAAAGCCTCGAATAAACTAATTAGCGCCTTTGAATTAATCTACAATTATCTTATTTAATGAATATTAAATAAAATTTTTATAAAATTTAAAAGTTATACTTGAAATTTAAATCTATCTTTTGAAGTTGTAGCCAAGTTAGTGATTAGCAAATTAGTGATAGACCTTATCTCCTGATTTAAGTATCACTGAAACATTGAAAGTATTTAGAAAAATAATAGTATTTTATTTTACCTGATATTCAAAGATATATTCTTCAGATTTTTGAGCTGTAAGATACTTTAAGAAATATACAGGGCAGCAACATCTGATAACTAGTTTATTCTAATAAGAAATATTAATTTTTAAATATTCTAAATTAATTTACCCAATATTGATAGAGAAACTAATTAATTAATTGAAAGGGATAAATTTTATTCTTAGATATTCTAAACCTTCATCATCAATACATGTATTGCTAAATAAATTATTTTTTGATTATTCAAATAAAAGTATAAATAAAATCTACCACAAATTTAAGCGAAAATACTTAAGATTTTAACAATGTTAAAGATAATCTAAAAGTATACTCAAATTCTAACAATTCATAAAAGAGCTTGTTCTAATTATTAGAAGAAATCAATAAAAGAGTTTTGAAAATAAAAGTATTTTTTTTTTAATATCTCTTTTCTGTAAAATTCTTTTAATTTAAATTGTAAAAAATAAAGGTGTTTTTTAAATAATAATATTTGTTACTCAAAATCCAATTCTAAGCTTAAGAGATTTTCGCATAAAGAAATCTCGCTACCAAGACTTTGTAATTATCTTTAAGATATCTTAGCATTTCTATCATTGAATAATTTATATTATGTCTTATTAAAAAAAGATTAAAAGCAAATTTACTTGAGAGATAATTTTAAATAATCATATCCATCTATTGTAAAAAAATTTAAAGCAGCTGTTTCAGGTAAACAATCAAACATCTATTTTTAGATTTAGAATAATTAATGTTAAGATTTCATTAAGTTAATTAATAATGAAATATCTATGAGATCAATTAAAAATAAAAGATTTTAGAGAAACACTTTTATTTTACTTTCAAAAACTATCAGTCCTTTGATTTAATTAATTAATTTTAAATAAATAAATAATAAGAATGAAGTATTATTTATAAACTACAAAATAACAATTAAAGAATATTTATCCTTTCCACGATTGCTCTTGTGGAAAAAGCTATAAGAAGCCTTCACCTCTTTATAATCATATAAAAACAGTTCATGATGGAGATTTTACAAAATTCAAAATAGATAGGGGAGTGCCTGAAGGAAGATTTTGGAAAATGCACCACTTTGAAAAAAAATATCTAGAAAAAATTTTTGAAAAGTATATAAAATATGATTTGTAATAATCAGAAGAGGATATAATCCATAAATTTAAGCAAATAGTCAAAATAATAAATGAAATAGTTTAAAATCATCAAATAGAAAATATGAAAAATGAATTATTAAAGCTTAATATTAAATTATAACCAGTTTGGATAAATATTGAAAATGAAAACATTGTAGAAAATATGGAAAGATACTTTTATTCATACTTACATTCTAAAAATATTGTTCCAAAATGTCCTGATAAATATGAATAAGATAATGTTTTCAATGAGCTTGCTATTTTTTTAAGAGATACTCAATAAGATGAAGATAAATAAAATTTTAAGAAAATTAAGATTGAGGAGTCAGAAATTAATTGTGAAATAAATAAGTCTGAAAATATCGTTTTTTGAGCATCAAAATTGTCTCAATCGTTTGGTTCCTTTGATAAAAGGTTTTCCCTTTAGATAGATATTTATTTGAAAAAAATATTTAAGCTGATAATAAAAATAATTAAATTAAATTATCTAAAATGTAAAAAAAATATAGTTAAAACCTAAAATCTTAATGTTTTTAATGTAAACTTTAATAATGTAATAATATTTTATTAAAAACAATTAACTGAAGTAAATATTGTCTCTATCTTTAGTGATGCAATTTCAATAGTAAATCTCATAAATAATAAAATAAAGATCGGAAAAATCAGAAAAGTATCCTTTTTTTAGTCAAATAAAACTTTTTAAGGCTGAATATTTAAAATTGTTAAATAGAAAAGAAAGCTTTTGAAATTAATGACAGGATATACAGCATAGAATAATTAGAACAAAGTATACAGCTTACAGTTAAATATTTATTAACAGATGAATAAATAACCAGCTGAAATCAACTAGAGAGAAAAAGATAATGATATTGGAATATGAACTAATCAAGTTTTAATTAATTTATGATCATATTAAATTTAAAAAGAAAAAAAATGATTCCTCCGAGGTTTGAACTCGGGACCTTCAGTGTGTTAGACTGACGTGATAACCACTACACTAAGGAATCGCTTGATGAAATATCTAAATACTTACCTTCTTTTGATATTTACTACTTTAAAAATTTAATTTTCAAAATTATTTTCTATTATTAAGAGTGTTTTATAAAATGAAAAAACTAACTTCTCATTTTATAAATAATTGATTTTTTACATAATTATTTCATTTCTAATATTTTACTTTCTGAGATAATCAAACAATTTTTATCTCTTTTTTAAGTTTAATATTAAATTATTTTATTTTTAATAAAATTAATGAACATTTTTGAGAAGAAAAAAGCTAATGAATTTATGGAATGCTTGATTGAAACTTGTTTAAATTGTCCTTAAATAATTCAGTAAAATACAAATAAATTTTCTAAATTTTATGATTCTTATTAGTTTGTTTAATTTTATTATTAATCATTTTAATTTTTGTTTTTAATTATTCACAAATATTTTTTAGTTACTTTATTAAATTATCTAATAATAAATGTTTTGTTTGTTGTTAGTGATTATTTTGAGATAACAAATTGAACAAGAAAAATAAAATGAGAATAATCTCTCAACTAATAAAATTAATTAATACTTTTTTAGCTCTAACAAACAAATTAGATAGATATTAGTCTCATAAAAAGCTTAGATTTTTTGAAGATAGATTTATTTCTGCATGATCAATTTTAATAAAATATGGTAATTTGAAAATAGAATTAATATTTCATTTTTGTTTTTTTTAAATAATTTAGGTATTTTAAAAGAGTATATGAACAAAAATAGAGTATTTTCATGATTATATTTTAACAAATTCTAAGTAAGTTTTTTTCTCATTTGATTATAAACTCTTCTTTATTTTACTTTGTTAAGCAGTATTAAAATTAAGTTATATTTAGCTCTAAGTAAAAGTAATGAGAAACATATTAAATAAATTCATATAAAATATTTATAAAGGTAAAAATAAATTGTTAAAATAGTTTTAAGATAAATTAGTCTTAGGAAATTAGTAAAATATGTAATTTATCTTTAATATTTTAAATTAAAATTTATTTAATATTATTCAACTTAATCAGTAACCTAAATTACTAACTTTTATAATAAGACATTTGCTAAAAAACAGTACAAATATCTTTGTTTACAATTAACTAAGAATATGTTAATTTGAGTAATTACTTTGATTTTCAATCATTTTAATTACATTTTTACACTATTAAATTATACATTAACGTATATTCATTCACCAATACATAGGGTATTTAAAGGTTAATATTTCAGAATGCTCAGTAAAATAAGATTTTTTAGTTAACACATTTAAATATATAAATTTTATATAACAAGAATATCTTAAATTAGAAGATTAAATTTTGAAAAATTTAGACTTTTTCTAAAAGTTTTATGGTAAAAATTTACAAACAATGGAGGGAGGGGGGGTATTATGCAATTAATTCTCAAGGAATCCTCATAGTTTATTTTGATTTATTTTTTCAATCAGTAAATATTTAAATATTATCAAAAATTTATTTAGATTTGAATGTGACAATGAATTCAAAAGAATCAAAGCATGATAATAGAAATATAAATGAGATCTGTTGATAATTATTAATAAAATTTAAAGTAATTTTAAATCCAAATTCCTTTAAAAAATTTAATTAAAAAAAGATCATTTATTCTTTTTAAATCATTAATGGAATTGAGATATATTTTAAAATTTATTATTTTATTATTTTTTTAATTTTTTGACTTTTTTTTTACTCATTTAATTTTATCCTTTTAGATATCTTTATATACTATTAGAGATAGAGCTATTAAAAATATTTTAAAGCCATATATGTTGAATAATTACTTATACAAACAGATTCTTATAGATATAAAGTAATGAGATGAAGCAAAAGATCTTTTTGAGTATGAAAACAAAGTGGAAAAAGTTAATTTTACTATCTTATGTTTCATAATTTAAGAATTTTTTTTGTTATAAATTTGAATATCAAATGATCTAAGAAAAAAAATTTTTTTACAAAATTACATTTAAACAAGATAATTTGAGTAATCGTGAAACAAAATTAAAAAAATAAGATCAAATAAACTCAAAATGAAAATAGTATTTTAATCTCTTTATATACTTTTAAACTTAGCAATAATATAGATAGCTTAATGCGAATAAGTCATGCTAACAAGCAAGGTTATCTCCTGCCAATATATATACCACTATTAAATTTAAATTGATGGTCAAACTAAAGTGAACTTAATTTGTATAGACACTAATACTAAGTTCTAAAAAATATACTAAATAGATTAAAGTGGTAATGTCAGATTTGTGTTCTAGCTTGAAGACTCATTAACAAACTAATTAACTTTGAAGTTAAGAGTTCTGTCTCAAAACAAATCTTCTCGAGATTTACTTCACAACATTTACTATCTTACAAGAGACTTTAAGCATAACAAAGATGGATGGCCATCTGATTACGTTTCTGGAGAGTTAGGCTATTAAGCAAGTGTAATAAAGTAAGAAGATCTCACAAATATGCTTTAGGAATTTTATATGACCAAAGTGCAAAATATATTTAATAATAATCTATGCGATCCTAATACATACAAAGATTGTCAAGTTATTAATTTTTACTTGTAAAATGAATTTATTTTCTACACAGTCAAAGCAACATCTAAGACAAATGCTAGTTAGTTTTTTAACCTTTTAGGTAAATTATCTATGTAAAATGCTAGTGATGAACCTGCAGAAATTAAAGAAATTAATAAAGATCCTAAAATACAAGAAATATCTTTTTGCCCAAATTTAATCATGTTGGCAAGTACATTAAGTACTTCAAAGCAATATTTCTTAGTTAGTGGCAATTTTATTGAGAATAAGCAAGGGAATAAATTCTAAAAATGTGTTTAGTTGAACGAGGCTGAAGACACATTTATATTGAATGCTTAAGGTACATCTTTTTATTTAGCAAAATTCAACTCAGGTACAAAAGTAATGACTTATACTGTACTTGGAGACTTTCAAAGCGTTAGTAGAATTCCTGAATATAACTCAGCTCTTATTGTTTAGGGTTCATAAACATTGCTTTACTGCAACGGCTCATAGAAGAGCTTAATAAAGATCTAAAATACAAATTAAGATTTTTTAGGTGGAGATCTAGAAGATTTATAATAGTTCTACTAAGGCTATTTCTTAGCAAACTTTAAAAATCATAAAAGAGAGATTTATTAATTTTAAATGGATGAGAGCACATGTACAGTCTAAAAGTTTATCAAAATGAACCTTATGCCAAGATTTACTAGGCCTATATTTAAAGATTTTGACATATTTACTCCTTATTTTATTTACATCATCAATAGAATGTGTGCTGATGAGGTGTACTTTAAAACTAGTCTCATTGAAAATGAGTATGTTAATGGTTGCTACTATGGCATAACAAGGTAATCTAAATAGTCAGATGTATTTTGTAATTTATAGTGTCGTACTTGTGTACCTGAAAATCCTACTAAATGCACTTCCTGTTTCGTTGAATACGATTCATATTTAGATCCTATTACTTAAACTTGTAAATGTCCAACTGGTTTCTTTATCGAATAGGGGGCTCCTCTAAAATGTAAACCTTGTATAAGTGGATGTGATGAATGTATGAATTCAGTATCCTGTAAAACTTGCTCATCTACAAGAGTCTTAAAAAATGGTGTGTGCGAATGTAACTCAAACTAGTACTATAATATATTATAAAATGATTGTATAAACCTTCCTGTAAATTGTCAATAATCTAATGTTTTAGGAGAATGCACTCAATGTAAGGATACTTATTTTTTAAAAAATGGTGCATGTACCTAAGGTTGTAATGGATTTTTATACAAAAATTAATCTTGTGAAGTAACATGTCCAAAAGGAACATTTGAAAATAGTAGCTTAAAAATATGTTAAGAATGCAACTCTCTTTGTACAGAATGCTCTTCTTTAGATGTTTGCACATTTTGCAAAGACGAAGCTAAATTAGAAGGAAATAAATGTGTACCTAAGTGTTCTTCAGGATCTTATCCAGACTCTTCAGAAGCATTTACTTGTCTTCCATGTCATTAAACTTGTAAAACATGTATAGGACCCTTAGAAACAACCTGTACTAGTTGTAAAGATGGCTTTTATCGCTTTAAATCAGGATGAAAAGTTTATGAAATTGATTCTTTAAAACCTAAGCAAACAAGCAAAAACATAAACAAATGAAAATAAAATAAAAAATTCAAGAATTATTAAGGTTATTATATTATTTTAATTTTTTAGATTTATTTTTTTGTAATAAGCATGGTCAAGCATTTTATACCATCATATTTGTTAAGGGCATTAAAATTTAATTTAAAAAATACAAAATAAAATAAAAGAAGCTTCTATTATAAAAAGAATATCTATAAATTTTTATATTATTTTGTATTGCCCACTGTATATTGATTGGAGAAGAAGTATTAAAATTCTTAATTGTAAATTTTATCACTAAAGAACAATTTTTAAATTGCTCTAGGATTAAAGGATTATTTTAGAGCAAAGTATGATCTAAATTTAACATAAATACTAATCAAAGTGGAAAGAATCAATTTAAAAAATAAATTTATTTTAATTTAAACATTTGAAAAAAGTTAAATTGAACTTTAGAGATGATATTTATAAAAATATGGATGTGTTTAGAATAAAATTTATATTTTAAAATGAATAGGTAGGTATAAAGAATATATTTTTGTCTAAATCATAATTTTATATTAGGATTTATTTTTGATTTACATACCTTTTAATTAATTATAAAAGTATTTATTTTTAAGCAAATTTCTTTTATATATTTTCAATCGAAATATGCAATAATCTTTCTCAATCTTTTTTTCACAATGTTTGAAACACCAAGTTAAGAAACAGGACCATCCTTCTTAACATTACCTACATAAATAAATTCTCCAGAATCACTAACTTTATCCAAATTGTATTCATCATTATCTAAGTCAACTCTGTTAAAGAAAATTCTTTTATAATTGGCAGTAATTTGATATTCTCCATTATCGAATTCTTCAACTGAGGCGTGGAATTCACCAACATCAATAAAATCTCCGTTTGGAGTAGAAATTGAGTCATCCCATCCTCCTTTATATTAACAGAAATCCTATCCACCATTCTCTTCAATTTCATCCCTAATGATTTCTAAGCTATCGGGATTGAACAAATTTTTAGAAGTAGCTATAGAAATGATAGCTAAAATCAAAATAAAACTATTAAGCTTTTTCATTTTTAGAAATTTAAGATAACTAATCTTTTTTGTAATTAAATAAATTATATTTCAATTTTTAGCTCGTTGATCTTTAATTTAAAAGTGCAAAAATAATCAAATCCCTTTACTAATAAACAATTTCATTTCTGATTAAATTTATCAAAAATGTTATAATCTTTTATAGTTATTTTTATTTAACTATGGATACTGTTCGCAATGACTTTTTTTAAATTATTTGTTTTTTATAGAATGTTTAAATTTAAAATGCTTTAAAATTAAAAGAGTATTTCTTTTATTTAAGAAGATTAGCTATTATTGAGATATGCATATTAAATTTTTAATAAAGCTGAAATAAAATATAAAGACAGAAACCAATTTTAAATTTCTTTCTACAAAACAAATACTAAGATATTAATATATTGTCTAAAAATTTGCTCTATCAAATAAATCAGTATTCACTTTTAATTAATATAGGAAAATTTATATAAGCCTCTTTTTTTTGATTACTCAAATTTAAGATTTAAGCCCACTTAAACACAAAACATACTCACTAAAGTCATATTATTGCTCTTCTTATTAATTATTTAAATATTCTTTTATATTTAATATTCAATCACTTTTTAATACTTCAGATCCTATTATTTGTTGTTATATAGAATAAAATTAAAATTACAAATCAGTAAGTATTATTTTATAATTTTAGATTTTGCAAATTATTTAATTAATAAAAATGACTATCAATAAAATAAACTTTAACAAATAAAATAGTTCAAAGTTTAAATATGAGAGTTGATTGAATTGAGTTATAATTTTAATATAAAAATATTTTATGAAAGTTAAGTCTTAAAAATTCAATAAATTTTTTTCTCTCCATATTAATAAATTTAGATTGATATAATTCAAACTAAATTAAATATGATAGAAAAAATAAAATTAAATCTGCTCAAAATTTTAAAAAGTATTTCATAATAAATTGAAATTTATTTCACCAAATTCATTCGGTGGTTTTTTAATTTTTCTTTACAATTATTTTTTAATAGGATGTATTAAAAAAACTCAATTTTTTAGGATTTTTTGAAAATTATTTTTATTAAATGTAAATAAAAAACGGAAAAATAAATAGTTACAAGATTTAAGATGAGCTGAGAAATAGTTTTTATTAATTTTTTTATTTTAAAAGAGAAGAAAAATATTTAAAGAAAGATGATTGAAATGATTGTTGAAATAAAAATCATAATTAGGCTTGAAGTTCTTCTTAATTATATCTTAAGTATTTATGATTTTCACTTGAGCAGAAGAAATTAGAATCTATTCCTAAGTAGAAGGATTAAACAAAGTTATTAAGCTCTTCAAGAGAAGAAAGATAAGGAATATTATATATTTAATTATTATAGACAAACTAAATAGAATTATCCTCGTACAGTTCAATTTGTATATTAGCAGCGAAAGAAGGAGATCCTAAGCAGATTTCTAGTGGAGTATAAACATAAGGATACTCAAGTACTAAATGATCTTGGTAGTTTAAGAAATAGCTTTCAATGAGACAGCGAGGATTAGTTAAATTTAAAGCTGTAAAGATCCCATCTAAAGTTATATCATGAGCACTAAATACAGTTAAAGAAGGAGATAATAAAGAATAAGGAGAAGAAGAGAAGATTGCAAGTATTTTTTGCATTAAGGTTTAAGTTGTTATTTTAACTTGGAGAGGGGAACCATAGAAAGTGTAAATAGCTGAAAAATCATTCATAAATCTTAGAGTATTAAGGAGAGTTTCATTGGCTAAGATCATTTACAAAGGCTAAGAAATATTACCTTCTATTTAAGATGAAATGATATCATCATATAAAAGGTAAGCATCATAAAATGTGTTTATTTGGATATTTGTTAAGGCTGTTATATCAGAAACTATTGGATAAAGAAATGAGAACATTTATTTAAAAAAAGGTGAAGTGATTTATATTTTTATTAATTCTTTTTATTTTATGCATTCATTTTATCTCCATCCATTCAAAAGAATATCAGAATTATAGTTTGTCTAATATATTTAAATCAAAGACTTTATAATGTCCAAAAATTGCTCTTCTGTCTGATTTTAGCTTAATCTAGTTTCAGTTTGGCTTTCAAATAATCCTAATAGAAAATATTAGGCACTTTGAATTGTTCGATTGTAGTTTGTTGAATAAACTTAAATATTTTAGAAAAACTCAGTAGAATTTTATACAAGGTTGGAATATTTCTCATATATTGATTTTCCTAATAATCTAAGTTGCTCTTTTCCTTTTTCAGTTAAATCCATTCCTTAGCGCTCAGAAGTACGAGCTCCATGACGTTGAATATGAATTAACTTCTTTAACTAGCGAGATGTAGAATTTTAGTTGGTTTTTTAAGATGAAGAGTTCAAATTAATTGATGAATCATCTGTTAGATTAATTTTTTTATTTACAAGGTCTTCTAGATAAGTAGAATCAGTATTATTAAATTATTATTCAGATTAATTTTGTAAAGAATTAGAAACACAAAGTATCAAACTTAATAGTAGAATAAATAGATCTTTTCTCATATTTATAATATTGTTTTTAATTTATTAATTTTAACAGCTAGATTATATAAATATTAATATTTGGTGGGCAAGTAAGTGGTTTTGTTGTTGAATTTATTTTAATGAATAATAGATTTTTTTTTAGTTATTTTATTTAAACTTTTTTGTATTCTTTTGTTTATTTTTTTACTTTTGAATTTGTTTTTGTGAACAAAAAATTATAATATTAGAAAAAATCCACCCAACATATAATAGTGTATTTAGAAATTCAATAGCATCACTGAGATAAAATACTTTCGTATTATTTTTACTATTTTAATAATAAACAAATAGAACTAAATCTGAAGATTAATAAAGAAAGAACCTTATGTTATTATCAAAAGAATTTTTCTAGTTTTTTAATTCATCTAGTAATCTAATAGATTATTTTGATTCGCTAAATAGTATTTATTGCAAAAATTAATTCATTAAAATCACAAGCTGTTCTATTCTAAAAAACATTTAATAAGAAATATACAAACATTCATCAATCAAGCAAGGTTAATCTCATCATAATTTGTATTGCTATTGTTATCATCATTTCAATACATTTTTTATTTTATTCATACTTTTTAATATGTTTTTGAATGACTTTATAGATGAAATTTAATAATAAATTAAAACTAATAATCACTTTTCTCTTTCTTTTTTACATTTTAAAAATTTGAAAATAAAATGCATACTAAATTATTTAAAGGAATATTTTAATTTTTTCATTTCGATTGATGAATTAAATAATAGTACTACTTCACCTTTTACTGAAAATCTATAAATGCATTGAAAATTATTTTAATGTCTTATATTTTCAATATATTTAACATGCATTAGAATTTAATTATAAAAAACAAATTACATAATAAATTGTTATATTTTGAATAAATTGATAGTAGTTTCTATTAAAGAATTTAAAGTTAAGTGCAAAATTAATTTTTGTAAAACTTTTAGAAATAAACGCGTGTGAGCGAGAATCTTATAATATTTTTTCCAAGTGTAAATAGGATATCCTTAGATAAATATTCTAAGATATAAAGTTTTATTTTTTAAATGTGTTGATGTCCTGGCTGTCTATTAAAAACTCATTTTATCTTTTCTCAAAAAAAAAACATCTTATCTCACAAAAATTAATCTATTTGACTCTATTCTAAAGTCATTAAAAGTTATTTCTGTGAAATTTTCTTATTTAAATTTAAAATAAATATTTGTTTTCTTATTTAGTATTTTTCTTGGATTGAGTAATCATTAAGAACAATAATTAGATTTATAAAATATTTTTTGAATTTTTATTATCCCTTTTTTTCTACTGTATACTCTTTAAATAATAGGTAATTGCATATTTCATCATAAAAAATTAAATGTCCATATCATCAAAATACATTTATTTAATTTTATTGTTTTTAAAAAAAAACAATTCATAGATCCTAACAATAATAATTAATCATTTTAAAAACTTTTTGTCTTCTTTAAGTATTTTATTAATCTTCTTTATTATGAGGGAAATACATTTAAAATGTAATCAATAAAAATGAAAAATTACAAAAATAAAAAATAGGCAATTTACAGATTCTACTTTATTTGAAATTTCAAAACCCCTTATATTTTATAAATAATCCAACAATAGCAAATATGATAATTATACTTGTGTAAGCCAAAAGATATAACCACCAAAATCTGAAATAATGACTTTGTTCAGAAATATTAAATCTTCTTAAAAAGCCATTTTAAGAAAATCGTAGTTTGTATATATTATTTTTATAAAATTTAGCCTGAAAAGCAGTATGGCCATAAGGATAAGATTTACCTACTTCTACATTTACTTTTGTAACTTCTAAAGCCTTATCCCAAAAACTAAATTCTCCCAAAAAATAATGATATTAAAGTTTCTCTAGAGTAGTTTATGTTGAATTAGATTAAAATTCCAACAAAGCTTATCTATCATATAAAGTATCTCCCTTTTTCACATAGATTTAAGAGACTACAAATTAATCATGCCCATTAAAAAATCCATAAATATGAGGTATTTTTATTTTCCTAATCACGAAATTATCATCATTATATTTTTGTGATTAATTATTTGAGTTATTTGGTTATAATCTAGTTAATTAATTTAATGAAGTACTTTTATGAAATATTTTGAATATTTATTTCATAGTTTTATATTAATATTTTTATTAGATGTATTTAATTATTTTGAATAATTGAAATGAAGAAAGTTTTTGAATTTGATAAAAAAATAACTTTCCTTATTCTTAAAAATATAAAATAAGTAAATATTTACTTGAAATAGATATCAACAAATCATTCTAGAAACTACTTTTATTATCTATTTTTATCTGGTATTTATTTAAATTGCAACGTATTTTTATTTGAGTCATAAAATTTAAATTTACATTTCATACTAATATCATATCATAAATTATCCTTCAAAAATGTGCTTTTAGTTTTAAAATAAATTTTATTTTTAACATAACTATTCTTAGATAGATTTTTAACTTAACTTATTTAAAATATTTATTTTAAAAAATTCAAAATGAAAAATATTTTTAAATTTTTGAGAATTGTTTATTTTATTCTATTTTATTTTTAAAAATTGTAAAACAATTTGGATATTGAATATACTTTTGTATAATGTTTACATTTAAAAGTGGAATTGAGAAAGAAAGTTTTTTTCTTTATAATTTTATTAGCTTGCGTATTTAAAAAAACAGTTTTTTTATTTATTTGTTTGTTTTTAAGTAAAGAAAAATAAATATTTGAATTCATTATTGAAATTAGTTAATAAATTTAAAAAAGAAATTAGTTTTTAGAAATAATTTATTTTATGATAATAATATGTAGTTTATAATACTAGATCAACATTTGTTTGCTTATTGCTTTTTAGTTAGTAAGAAATTTAAAAGACTAAAGAACTAAGGAAGAATAGATCGTTTAATTTGTTATTTAGATTTGAATACTAAAGCATAAACTAAATAATTTAAAAGAAAAAATTACAAGTAAAAACTTAATTATTTGAGTGTTATAAAAATATAAAGAAGAAAGCAAAGAATTTATACTAATATATTAAAGTTATAATTCGCCAATAAAAAGCAATTTTAATAGGTATTAAAATAGAAATGATAGAAAAGTAATTGGCAGGTATTATAGATGATTAAGAAAAAAGTCATATTATTGTAGAACCATGGATTCCTAAAGCTGTAGATAAAGATTAAGGGTTTTTTAAAAAAATTATGACATTTAAGTAGCAATTATGCAAAAAAAAAAATAAAGTAAAAGCAGATGAAGATTTGAATTCTACCAAAAGCACAAACAAGTCAAGCTCAAGAATAGGTAGCGATATTGATGATGAAGACGAACATGATCATGATCATGATCACGGGCATGAAGGACATAAGAAGCATAAAAAAAATCAGTAGAATAGCAGTGAATAAAATCAAGAAGAGGAAGAAGAGGATCTGAAAGATGATGAAGCCTACATTAAAAAAATGGATTATATAAAAGAAAAAAATATCATGATTATTCATTCTTACAGAAAGGCTGAACTTTACTTAATGCCCTCTAGCATTAATTCAAGAGCAAGAAAGATTTAGGAAATCTAATTAGAAGAAGATTGTAATGTTTATAGGTGCTTTGCATTTAATACAGAATAATTGCTATTTGGTATAGGAAAGAAGCTGATTTGTTTCTAATGGAGCTCGCATCTTTAGTATTTTAATGAATTAGATGAATTCAATCTGAAAGATGAAATAACATAAGTTTGTGGAAATGTTGAAGATTCATAAGATTTAAATATTAGAAATGGTTTCATTATTAGAAGCTCTAAAAATTATTTATTATTAGTAAGATTTATGGAAGGAAAAGTAGTTATTAAAGGGTAAGCATATATAGACGACAATAGAATTATATTTGAAAAAGAGCGTAATTTTATGTTTTATCATAAACAACGCGTTATTTTGATTCGTTGGTAAGCTAACTATGCTTCAGAATATCAAAGATAAAATAAAGGTGAAAAATAAAAGGAGTCAGCCTTCTCATTTAATAGCAAAACTATGCAACTAAAAAGTGCTGTCATTTTAACAATTTATGAATGCAATCCAAGTCTAACTAACAACAACTTTTTTGCTAGATCTTACTCCCATCGTTTAGATTTGAAAGAATTCGAAGTTATCAAAGAAATAGAAGAGGCATATATTCTTCCTTAAATGCAAAATGGAAAAAATAGGATAGCAGTAGTTTGTCAAGGAAAGTCTTTCTTGCTCGTTTTTGGATATAAAGATGGGTCTTTCATATTAGATAAGGCTGCTCATAACAAAATAAGGCTGAATTTTGATATAACAAATAATATTATAGTTGGAGTTAAAGAGGATAATAAATGTGAAATCAGTACTTTTAATGATAGCGGTTCCTATGAGTCAGTCCTTCATACATCAACTTCTTCTTTTTTTCATTCTGCATAAAGCTGTGTAGATATATAAGAACAATTTGATCTTCCATTTATAGGAGATTATGTAGTAGCAATTGAATAAATTAGATTATAACATGGCTTCGAGTATTATTTTTTAGTTTAGGAGCCAATGTTTAATGATAGTGATGATGAAGATGAATTAGAATTAGATGAAAGCGACTAAGAAGAAGAAGAGAAATAAAATGAAGTTAGAAATAGAGAAAAGAAGACTGAAAAGAAAGAGAAGAAATAAAAATAAAATTAAGTTTAGAAGCAGTAAAAAATTAGTGAAAATATCATATTTAGTATTTATAAAATGAAGATTGTTACTCCAAAAGAGAAGTTAAGATACCTCATCCAAGAAGGTTAAGATACAGAATAAACTATGAAATAATTTGGTTTTACAAATGTAAACAATAATTTCTTTAATATTAAAATTAAAAAAATCTGATTTAGATAAAATGAGGAAGAAAAGACAAAACTTTTCTGAATCACCTTTTTGTTTAAGCTTACTCTTTTATTGCTACAATATTTAATGATTTATATATTTAGGAAATAGAATTTATGATTAGCTGGGAATAAAGTAAGAAAACTTACATTGATGTTTAGAAGTATTTAATTGATTCCAGATCAATTGAATTGAGAAGTACAAGTGATTTGTTAGGTGTTAGAGATTATAAATATCTTAAATAAGAGTTGAAATAATAGGTCAAAGAAAAAAGACTTAAGGTATCAGAAATCAAGAATATTTTGAGGCATATGATGGAAGTATTTGCTAAAAACTAATTCTCTTGCGTGTAATCAATATTTTATTATTTTAGAATCAATTCCAAATAAAATTTAAATATTTAGGTATTCAACCCCTGAGTATCATTAAAAGTTTGAAAATATTGAGAAAAGACTGGCTAAAATTGCATAATTACTTTTTGCTTATTAGAAGATGGTTGTCATTTATCTTGATTAAGATAATTTAGAAATTGATTTAGATGAATTCAATAAAATATGGAAAAATATGACTTTACAAGAGTTGTTTTTACTAGTGTTACAGAAGAAATCAGATCTAAACTTATAAGAGTTTGTAGCAGTTTTTAAAAGAGAAATTTTAAATAACTATTACACCTTATTTTACGAAATAAGAAGAGAGCTTAGAGAAATGCCTATGAAAACAATGTTTATGAAGATGGATTTTCTACTTCCTTTAGATTAATAAAAGCTTAATGAAATATTATCTGATAATGATTCTAATTTTATCAACATTAATGAATCTGAGATTAAGTTATGGAATCTCTGGGACAAAGACTCTGAAGAAACTCTATTTTGCAAAGTATATGCTAAAAATTGTGCAGCATACACAGAATAAGAAGAAGTTGAAAATAATGTAATCCCTAACTTCATTTCCAAGAGAGATTAATTCTCCAAAAAATTTATTTATTCAACTGTAGATGGAATTGAGAATTTAAAAAAAATAAAAGAAAATCTATAGCAAGCTGAAACATACATGAAACTAGTCAAATAATTTACTACCTTATATGGTGAAGTAGACTTCTCTTTGCTTTGTTTAGAAGCTGCTATGAAGGATAAAGGATATGGAGAGAGTGAAATACTTAAGAAAGAATACATAAATTTATCTCTCTATAGTATACTTCTTTATGAAAATAATTTAATTGACATTGATTATAATGAATTTAAAGAATAAAAAACGCTCTAAAAATTCTGCTAAATTATTTCGAACAACCCAACTAACCCAGCAATTATTCTTTGTCACAAAACTATGACTCTATTTACTGAATATTCAAATAAAGCAGATAAATTTTTAAAAATACTAAGAAAATTCATTCATCGTTAAGAATGCACACCCCATATCTTCCATGAAGTATTTAAATGCATACAAAAGGTAACTTAAAAATATAATATAGATTTGGCTATTCATCATTAATAATTCTTTTTAATTTGAAAACTAAACAAATTAATTATTTATATTTGATTTTTGTTTGAGATTCCATCAATTATTTTTTAAAAAATAGGAATTCGATGAAGTTAGTAGAAACAATATTTTCCAAAATCTATTTGATTTTATATGTGAAAAACTTAATTTTGAACATCATGATTACTTAGAAGAATATGTTGACATATTGTAGGATAAATCTTAAAAAGAAAAAATTTAATTGTACTCAAATATGTCTAGATTGATCTATAATTTTGGCATCAATAGGAATATAGGGTATCTTGAATAATTTGTAAACTTTGATGAGAATAGAAAAGAAGAAGAATAGCAACAGTAAGATCAGGATAAATCTAAAGAAGATGAAACAAAGAAAAATCCAAAAGAAGGAACAAGTAATTAAGATATCATAAAAAGAGCTAACGCCATTGTAGATGAAATAATTGAGAAGTATTTCTATAATAAAGTTAGTGATAAAAATAAATAAGTAGCCTTAGATAGATCACTTAACATAATTGATATCAGAAAAATAACCCACATGAGAACTCTGTTAAATTACATCTAAGATAATTTGTTTAACAAAGTTTTGAAGAAAAATGAGTCTGAAGGTAAACTCTTAACTAAATTATTAGAATTTAGTAAGTTCGACCAATTTAGAGATGTTCAATCTTCTACTTCTTTATCATTAGAAGAAGTAGATAGAATTATTTTGCTTAATATTAGAAGCACATTCAAAAAGCACAGAATTGATGAATAAATCAAAAGATATATCTTTGAACACTTCTCTTTGCTTAAACTGGAAAATCCAACCAGAACCTAAGAAAAGGCTTTCTTTGATTTAGCTTGTTTGCTAGTTGAGCCACCAATTGGACTTATCTATAATTTACCAGACTTGAGAAAGAAGGAAAAATTTGCTTTCTTAAGAGAAATTCTTGAAATATTTCTCCAACCTCAAAGGATAAATGATTTAGAAAGAGTAGATTTTTATTCTCTACATAAATTCTTTACTTTATTTGATAAGCCAGATGAAGAATATGTTCCTTTTAAAGAGTATGAATTCCAACTATTCTTAAGGGATTATGCATTGAATTTGGAAAGAGTTGAGAAAATTGTTGAGGTAATTGAGATTCTTAAAAAAGAAAAATCCTCTTATGTTTCTGATTTGTGTTATTATTTAATTACTGAATTTGAAGGCCTTAGTGCAGACTAGAGAAAGAGATTCACATAACTAGGATTGCTAGAGTGTTAAGATGAAAAATTAATGATGGATATAGTGTCAGTCATTCATCAAAATAAAATTGTCTAACCTCCTCTTAAAGAAAAAGAAGTTTAAGGAGAAAAATCGATATCTAAATCTATCATATAAACAGGTAAAGAGAATGCATCTCTTTCAGAAATCAAAGAAGAAAATGAAGAAAAATAATCTTCCAAACAAGAAATACCTCAATCAAGCTAAAAAACTCAGTAAACTGAAAAGCCTAAATAGCAACAATCTTCTTCTAAGTGGGGATTCTTAGGTAATTCACTTTAATATATCAAAGAAAAGTTATAAAAGAAAGGAAATAGTATAAGAATTTTGAACTCTTAGATATTTTAAAATGATATCAAGGTTAATCTTTAACAAAATGAAAAAGAAGTTAAAGATCTTCTTCAAAAGCTTTTTGATGAACTAATTTCTTTAGCAAGTGATAAAAAATATAACCTAAGCAACTTCAAAAATTAAGATGATGATGAGGATGAATCAAATTCTGAATAAAACTAAATCCAAAATAGAAAAAGATAAATAGATCTATTTTGTAAATTATTAACTAGAGACAACCCTTCTTAAGCATTTTACTTACTTGCTTTAAATAAATAATACTTTGATCTTTCACTAATTAGTGACATTGTTATGAAGCTTTTGAAAAACTATTTCATTAACTTGGATATCATGTTTGTTGTGAAGTAAATGATCAGAATATGTGTGTTTAGACTCTCTTAGTCACCTAATAGTTCAATATTTTATAATGAAGTTACTAAAGAGCAACTAAAGGAAAGATTTATCCCTTATTTGAATGAAAATTATTAAAAAAATGATAATAACAGAAAAATATTTGAAAGGTTCTATGAGTCATTTATTTTAATCAACAGACTTTCATACTTCCAGAAATACATAACTAAAGGTAAATACATAAATAAATTGTTTATATTTTATTTAATAATTTTCTTTAACAATCAAAAGAAACCGAACATAAATTCTTATTTGAGAAAGCATTTAGAAATTCAATTATTGGTTAGATGATTTAAGAGAGTGGTAACTTGGATGTTTTTGAAACAGAGCCAGATATATTTAGAATGGAGGATTTCAATACCAAAGAACTTCTTATTTCTTCGATAGTTTGTGAATTAAGGAATAATCTTATTGGAAAAGCTATGGAATTATGGAGAAAAATAATTGTCTTAAATAAATCTGAATAATAAAGTTAAAGATAAACTTAGTAATAAATTGATCAAGGATGGATAGATTGTTTCAGAAAAATCCATGAGAGATCAAAGCACTTGAAAGCCCTTATTGAGCTTCTTGATAGAATACATAGTGAAAATAAAGACTTATTTGATAGATTAGTTGAAAGAAAAGCATTTTAATTACTAAAATCACTTAACAATGTATCATGTGAAGTTGACATGTCAAAGTATGTTTAATTTGAGCAAATTTTCAAATGCAAGGAGGCATCTCAAGGCATTTCTACTAGTTTAACTACAAGCCATGTAATTAAACTTAGAGATCCAACAGAAGAGCATAGAAAGATTCTAAGCAAAGGGGAGCATTCTGAAAGAGTAGTTTAGACATTAAAATAAATAAACAAATATGAAATTAGATAAGATTTAGAAGAGTATAATGTTTTTGTACTTGCTCATGTACTAGGCTACTTCATAGAAGGAGCAGACAGTTTAGTTTATTACCTATTTACTAAAAAGCTTCTTTAAATTAAAGACAAGAAAATATCTGATTAGTAATCAAATGTAGAAGATGAAAGATTATATGAATCAGAAGATGAAGAGTTTTACAATATAAAGCAAGGAAAAGATGATTCAGATGGAACATCAAAATATGGTGGATAGTAACTTCATAGAAGAGAAATAGTTGAAATAATGATTGACAGAATCGCTAGCATTGAATTCATTTAGTCATAAATTTAGAAGATATCTAAAAAGACTGAATAGGATCCACTTAAACTGAGAAAATATCGTCTTCTTCTTCATTTACTTAGTGAAAGAGAAAAGAAACTCATAGATAGCTCTCTAACCTACACAAAATACAATAGTAGCAGCTATTAAGTAGAATAGAACACTACCAGAAAGTAAATGAGTGAAAGTCTATACCTTAGAATGACAAGACACATAGAAAGTTCATAGGATGGTGACTAAGTTTCAGATAAAACTTGTATTTGGAAATACTTTGAAACTCTTTTGAATTAAGAATCAACAAATTTGTTGGATTGCTCTGAGTGTAAATACCTGGTAACAGAATTTATTCATTCCAAATTCACTGACATAATTAGCTTCTACTAGAATACTAGTGTTGAATTTAAAGCAGATTTTATTGGCATAGTAGACTAAACATTAGAGGATGGTATATAAAATTTCTGCACTTAAGCTCCCTTAAGAAAATAGCTCATCTAATTACTTGAAAGAATTCAATATAACATGGAAAATGTTTGTGAAATAATATTTGATGTTATGGTATAAGTTATTCTTGCTTAGAATTCAAATGACTCAATTAATTTAGTTATAATTTCTACTAAGGATTATATAGTTCTAAATCAAGAACAAAATAACATCCTAACCTAGCTTTCAACCGTTTTAAGAATGGGATTATTACTATAAGATTCCTCCATCACCAATTAACTAAAATTGGCCTTAATGTAAAATACTAAAAATGCTAGCTATTTTATTGAAAGAAGTATCAGGGAAATTATATCAAAGATCAACGAATCATCTACTGTTGCTGATATAATCAAATTAAAATATCTCATAACTTATTTAAATAATACACCACTCTTATAAGATCTTGTTTTAAGCTGTGCCGAACACTTGTAACCTAGTGTTTTGATTCCTTTACTAGTAAAAAAATTCCTATCATTTGAAGAAATTGATATAATTGATAATTTATTTAATCAAGTATTAATTTAATCATATAATTCTTTTGGTACCTAATTAAAAGAAAACTAAGTTGAGTAAATAATAAATACATTAGAAGAGAACTAAGATAAGCTTCAATAGCCTTTATTCTATGGGTTTGTTCTTTAATATGTTGGAGCAGCATCATTTAAAAAGAAGAATGAGATGTTCAAATCGTTATTTGAAGCATTAATAAAAATAATAAACAAAAGCCAAGAGCATGAAGATACTTTAAATTAATCTGTTCTAACTAACTACAAAAATGAAATAGAATTTAATTAATATCTAGAGTTGCAAATATAATGCTACAAATTGTGCCTTCATAAATCAACAGATGATTTAATAGTTTACAATATCATAGATTTATTCAAGCAAAATAAAATCTATGACGCAGCTAAACTAAACTACAGATATCAAAACTACTCATAAGAAAGTGTTGTCAATTACTTTAAAAAGCTAAAAGAAGATATAATTCCAATGGAAAATAACAATAATCTCTCACAAGTAACTCTTAAACTATTAAATATGACGAAAAATGACATTAAAAATATCAGTTGAGAGTCAATGATTTATTTAATTTACAAAAATTTAACCAGTAAATTTTTTATTTTTATATTTCGTAAAGAAGACCATTTTTTCTTTTTATATCTGATAAAGAAATCCATTTTTTCTTATTAAAGATATTAAACTAATTTTTATTTTTTGAACAAAATTGTAAAACAAATGTATGCTTTAAATATTTATTCTGAAGTTATTTATTTAATTAAACTTGCTATTCAATGTTTTTTTTATTTTTACTTTTTTAAGTAATTATATTGATACTTGATTAAAGATTATTTGAAATTTAGTTAATTTTAAATAAAGTGGTAAAGAAATCTAAAAAGAGCTAATTTTTTGACAAGAAAATAGAAATAAAAATGTAGATAAGTTTTTTGATATTTATTTTGAAGGAAAATTAAGAATTTAAAAAAAAAAAGACATAAAATGTTTAACATAATTTTAAGCAAAGTTTAACATTTATTGCAGCATTTTAATGAAATTATTTTAAAAAACAATTATTTTTAATGTTCTGCCATATTTTCAGGAATAAAAATAATATTGAGTTAGTCTCTTACATTTTAGAATTTTTTTTTGAATATTAATTTTTGGTTCAAGATCCCTTTTATAAGGAAAATTAATTTTAAATTTAAGTCAATTTAAAAAATAATATTACCTTGATCCTACCTTTAATATCCTTAAGTTTTGACAATCTTCAATATTAGCTAATAGTTCAAGTACTCCAGAGACACTATTTTTACTATTTAATAAAGTAAGTAATATGTAAATCTAAAATAAAAAAGGAATAAATTACTTTAAATCAATATCAACAAATTAAATAAATCTTAAACTATTTAGCATAATTCCAAGCATAAGGGCTTTGGAGTTTATTAAGCAATTATCTCTTTTATTTTGTAAATACATTTTAAATTTATATCAATTATTTTAAAATTAAAACTCAAAGAAAGATTAAAAAAATAAATTTACTTGAAATTTAGTTTTAAAACTTCAAGTTTCTTACAATAAGATAATCCAGTGGCCATCTAAAATGTATTATCTAATCCAATAGTGTTTTAACTATTTTTTAAATTATATTATATTCTTATATTAATAAAAACTATCTAAAAAATTCCAATAAAAAGGCAACAAAAATATCGAAAATTTGATTGATTCTAAAGAAATAAAAGCAAAATTTCATTAAAACAAAATAAAAAAATAATTTTAAAGATTAGCAAGTCAAAATTCTTAGAGTAAATATTTTACAAGAAAGAAATATACCTGATATTAAGAGATAAATTTTTTAACTATTGACAACTTGCTAGTTTTGAGGTTATTTAAGAAGCTCCTTTATCAGTGATCTTATTTTCTCTTTAATAAAATTTAAATTACAATTTAAATTGAGATACGAATATTATTTACTATAAATTTAAACTAAGAGTCTTAAGCTAAATAAATGTTTATAATCCCTCTGCCAAGTAATAAGTTCCTTCATCTCCTATTTAGTTGTTGCTTATTGATAATTTAAACAAAAAAATTTCCTCTAAATTTCTAAACAAAATTATTTTTACTATAAGTCTATACTCAACTCAGTTAGACTGTGAAGGTAACACAAAGTTTAGAATAACATTTAAGTGTTTCTTGAATAAAATCTATTAAACCTAATAAGATATTATTTTTTTATTATATTTTTAAGATTTGATCAAGTAAAAAATGTACTAAATGTTTAGAACCAAAGATTTTAATTTTGTTTCAAATTTATTTTCAAGTTAAGAAGCAGATAAAAAATTATCTCTAAGGCTATTACTTCTTTAATTAATTTAACAATTATTATTTAATTTTCTTTGTATTTCTAAGATATTTTAGATAAATAAATAAATTAAAATACTTTAAATCAACATTAAGATCAACAAGATTTGACTTTTTTACTAATTAAGTGAATAACCCATAAAAACCTAAAGAGGTGATTTTATTATTTCTATTTCATTATAATAATATAAAAAGACTAAATACTATTATGATTATTCTTAAAGATTCATACTGAAAATTAATTTCTATTTCTTTGAGGTTTTCACATCTAGCCAATCCAAACCCTAAATCAGATAATCTTTAATCAGTAATAAAATTTTTACTAATTTTAAAAATAAATATTTAAAAAGGTTGCTTTATGCTAAACTAAGTAGTTTTAAAGTAAAAAGAGCACTTATTAAAATATAACAATGCAATTTATCAATTTGCTCTATGTTTTTAAAAATTTAATTCTTACTTGAGATTTAATTTTATTTTTTCAACACTTTTAAATTGTTGTAGAGAAACACCTAGATTTTAAATTCCTTCATCATGTAAGCAGTTTTCACTTAGAAAAAATAATATTTTAAAAAATATTTGAAAATTTAATCATTAAAATAAAATACTTTAAATTTAAAATTAAGGTCTTGAACTAATACAATTCATCAAATCCTTTAAAATATTAATCTGTCTCCATGGATATATTATTTTAGCTAATTTATTTATTTCAATTTTTTGTTCAAATAACTTATCTTTTGGATTAATTACAAATTACTTCAAGTCAAGTTCTAAAGATATTAAATTCTTACAATTAGATAATGTATTGCATAATTTAGATCCTCCAAAATCTGAAATTTTATTGCACCTATTTAAAGGAAAATTAAATTATAAAAATAAATTTAATTTTAAATTCAACTAAAGACAATTAATTGTAAAAATTTTAATCTAATAAGGGGGTTATTTTAGGAATCTTGCCTATTTCTTTTTAAAATTTACCCAAATTAATAATTTAAAAAATTGAAGCATATTTAATTAGTCTTTTTTATTTTATTTGTGAAATCTGAAAAGAATAAGTCAATTTCGAAATTTAAGAATAGATAGAGTATTTAGATTTTGTTTTTTATTAATTTACAATCTATCTAATTTAATCTCACTTTTCAAAATTTAAAATTGGTTTTATTTAAATAATTTACCTTAGATTCAGAACTAATTCTGATAAATTTTAGCATTTCCCTAACTCATTTCCAAGACTTAATGCCCCTGTATCTCCTATATAATTCATACTATTAAAAGAATTTTCATAATTTGATTTTAAATTGTCTAGTAATACTTCAAATCTAGAATTAATTTAGTAAGACTTGAGCAATAAGAAATTTTAAATCCTAAATTATAGGCACCTTCTTCTCTAATCATATTGTCACTTTAAATTTTAAATAAATGAGTAGTGTTAAAGAATAAAAAATAAATTGTACATACTTTAATAATAATGTTAAATCTTTTAGATTTTTTAACTATGATATCCCCACACTTAATCCTAAAGCTCCTTAGTTATTAACCTGATTATCTCTTTGAAATATAGAAATTAGCATTGAGAAGGTTTTGTTAATTTAATACATTTTTTGTTTTAAAATAATAAATTTACCTCAAATTTAAATACAAAGATGTCAAGTTTCTTAAAAAACTTAATTCTGCTCCTAAAACAGTTAAACCCATATCTCCTAAATAGTTACCACTTTAACAAGATAAAATTAAAAAATATATTTTTGCTAAGTTAATTTACAATAAATGAAGAACTAATTTCTTAAGGTTTTAGAATAATTAAATAGAATTTCCCAGGTTAGTAATCTCTGATAGTCTGATTTAATTTTTACTGATTAATTTAATAAAAAAAATACTTAATACAAACTTAAATAAGAAAAATGTTGAATTTACTCTAGATTGAGGATTAGAATCTCTAAATCTGAAAATTCATTTAATTTTTCTGAGATTGAAGATATATTTTATTCATTAACATCCAAATTACTTTGTTTAAAATATGATTATTTATTAAAGATAAACAAGAAAAAGCTTAGTGGAATACTTATAATCTAAATGCAAATATGTTCTTGTAAAAATTTGATACTTAGGCTAAGTAATTTTTTTACAAAAAATATTTTAATTTAATTTATAAAATTAAAAATTTTACATTTATTTATGTAAAGATTTCTTTAATTTCTTATTCTTAACTATTTCTTTTTCTTGAAAAAAGCGAACCCATTTTCTACTCCCTAGTTTCAATGATTTTTTTAATGTAAAAGATTTTTAAAATTTGTGAATGATATTTAAGAGAAAATTAAATAATGAAATATCCTATATTTTTTTTTTGATTATTATAATATTTATCTACTTTTATTTTAAATTATACCACTAATTCAAAACTTAATTTCCTTACAGTAAAACCAATAAAATCTTTCATAGATATAAAATAATATATTCACTACATATTTAAATATACTCTGAATATTTTCAATAATACTGTGATACTGTGGATGGATCTCATAAATTAAGGACTTTCGAAAAAAGAATGATTCAGAACCAAAAATTTTCAAAAGTACCTTAATTTATTAAGAATCTATGGTATTCAATTGTGCTCTATACTAAAATAAAAGAAAAAAAATTTTTTAAAGCGAAATTAACTTCAAAATAAGATATTAAAAAAATAAAATATTGTTGTTAATTTAAATTATATTGTATAATTTCACAAAATGATTGAGGTCTTAGTTAAAGATAACGATAACGAAAGGGGATTTATAATAAAAAGCACCTTTGAAAAATAGGATTTACTAGAATATCTAATAAAGAAAATAGAGGATTTATGGTTATTAATTAATAAATTTCATTTATTTAAATTTAATAGTTAATTATTAATAGCTGATTCAGCTAAATGTAATATTTACTAAAATTCAAAATACAACTAAATGATATAATTATACAGATATTTATCTATTTTTGTTTCAATTAAAAGATGAAAATGTAATTTAAAATCAAAAACAAAAATTTTGAAGTAGTAATTTTAGACTTTCTTTTTTGTTAACTTATTAAAAGAGGAGGTCAATCTAATAATTTTTAGAAAATATAAAATTTAAAGCATGCTTATATTTTCTTAGATTCTTGAGCACAATAAATCGATATGACCTAACTAAATGATTTTAGATTTGAAAAAAATATTAAAAAAATTAAATCAATTTTATTGAAAATGATTGTAAAAGTATTTTAATTATTCATCATTTCATTTTCATTTTAAAAAATGTTTTTTTTTTATTTATTTTGAACAACAAATAAAATTCTCTTAAATTATAAAATCAAGAATAGATTAATAAATAGTATATTCCAAATAAATTTAAGTTGTGTGACCTTAAAATGTTTAATATATCTTATTTAGATTGGTTTGAAATTAATTAATAAATTTTAAATTATTGTTTCTTGAAGAGGAAAGAAAACATTAAATTATTATAGCAAGGTAACAGAAGATTAAATTGGCATTCTCTAATATATGACTATAATGATTAATTATTTAATTCAACCAGCAAAAAGTTTATATTTAATCAAAAACAACGATTATACAAAAAGTAAAAAGAGCTAATAATTACAATTTATTATGTCGTTAAGGAAGAATAAAACAAATTAATGGGATTAGTATTCGAATGATAATAACTCTTAAAATATTATAAATGATAAATCTTGTCAAAAATATCTTTTTTAATCCAGGAATTAGAATATTTAGAATGGATTACCTGGAGACAATAGCCTGATTTAGAGTTATTTTGAGGTAGCAGAAAATCAAGTAAATACTGATTAATTCAGCTTGAGTTATGTGATTAGTGAAAAAACATAGGAATGCAAAGAGGATATAAATCTACATCAATAAAATTACAATGAAGATTTATCACTTGAGGCGAGCAAACAAAATGAGGATTTAAGTAATAATTAATACAGAAACTTTAAATCAAATTCTTACTATTTTTTTTTGTATTAAATTATTGGCAAATATTTTATCTTTTTTTAGCTTTATTTGTAAAAATACTTGATTATTACATATCTCATATTAAAAAGACGTTCAATAAAATTACTTAACTCCTCAAATAACTGAAGGATGCATGAAAAACTTCTAAAATTTGCAGTAAAGCTTTTAAAATGGTTAGAAAAACTAAAATCAGAAACTTAGTTCTACTTTCTTAAAAGATAAAAAGTTAGAGTATAAAAATGAGGTTAGAAATTCAGATTAGTCTTTAGAACAATAATAGAAGATAAGAGATGAAGAATATTCTAAATATTCACTTTCCAATAATATGAATATTGCTTAAAAAATCAAAGATTTCAGCAAAAAGTGCAGAAATAATTCTAAAATACTTTATTAAAAGTTGTTAATTAATGACTTGAGTTATTTTGATTCGTCTTTAACCTAAGACATAAAAAAGAAGAATCTAGTAAATTTTTTAATTAATTAGATTCAAAGCATACCTCTCTTATCTCCCACTTCTAATTTTATAAAAATTTGGGAATGTATCAGTTTAATCTACCTATCTATTTTTTACTATTTCACTTCAATTTTGATTTTCTTTGATTTTGAGCTAGCCCAAACTAAAGGATTTATCTATCTGTGCATATTTTCACTATTTATTTTAATTAGCGATGTAATAGTTCACTTAAATACTGCTTTAGTTAAAGAAGAAGCCTTTGTGAAGGAAAGAAAAATAATTATCCTATAATATCTTCTATCTTTTCATTTTCTTTCTGATGCAATTAGTATAGTAAGCTTATCATTAAAAATAATTCACTGGTCAAGCTTTGAGAAGTAGCTTTTTATGAATCCTTGTCTTTTTAAGTATCTTTTGTTTTTAAAATTATATTCTGTTCACATAAAAATGACTCACATTGAAAAAAACTTTGCTACAAAGTTTTATCTAAACTAAAAGTTAGATTTTATTAAAAATGTAATGAATATTGCTATAGCTGCTCATATTGGTAATCAATTAATCAAATAATTCTATTTTATACCTAAACGATAATTTATTTATCTATAAAAGCTTCTATTGGTTGGTATGAATAAACTAAAATATATTCACTCTACTATCCTGAAGGATCGACATGGGTTAATTAGATTCAAATAAAAGAAAATGAATACTGTAGTAAATACATTTACTCATTTTATTGGGCTATTAGCACACTCTCCACAGGTATCTTACATTAAAAATTTAATTTAAAAATACCTCTAAATACCAAATCTACAAAATATTATTTTCATTTACATTGCCTAAAATAAAAAAATTTTTCATTAAAAGTTGGAAATGGGAGTTTTAATGATTTGAACAGTTTAGAGTTACTTTATGCTTCAATATGCATCATAGCTTTTTTTGTTGTTTTAGCTTTCTCTTTGAGTAATATAATCCTTATCTTTTAGGAAATGTATAATGCAAATAAAAGAAATTAGAAAAATGCTTATATGATTGAAAGGTAAAATAGAATCAAAAACTCAAAAAAAAATAATTTTTTATTTACTAAAAAAGCATGTTAGATAAAAGAAGCATAGATTCTGATTTAAGAATCAAAGTAAAACAATATCTTTTGTTATATGATAAGAGTTTCCAATGTCCAAAAAACACTGAAGAAATTTAAATCATAAGCAATCTGCCAGAATATTTAAGAGATGAAATTATAAACTAATTTAATAAAAATATGTTTAAGGATTTTGGTATTTTTAAAAATTTTTCATAGAAATCTTAAAATAAATTGGTTTAATTTGTTTAAGAGTTGCATTTCCCTCCTGAAGAAATTATATTTAAGGAAGGAGATACTGAAGATAATTCAATTTATCTATTAAAAAGAGGTTGTGTGTAAATATATTTATAAAAATCTGAAAATTAGAAATAAAACATAGTTTTGTGTAATCTTTCTAATAATCAAGTATTTGGAGAAATCTCATTTTTTTCTGGCTTAGAAAGAACAGCATGTGCCAAAACAACTAAAACTTCTACTATATACAAAATAGATAAAAAGGAATTTATCAAAGTAATTTAGCAAAACAAAGGAGACTATGAATATTTTAAAATGATATAAGATAAAATTATTTATTAGAAGAGCTTTGTCGATTTACATATACAATGCTATTCTTGCTAAAAATATGGTCATATTACTAAATATTGCCCATGCTTTAATTAGATATTAACCCTTAAAAATAAACTATGGAGGGATCAGTAATAAATAACAGAATAGAGAAAACCTTTTAAAAGAAAATTAACACGAACTCAAAATGCAAGGTAAAAAAAATCTTTTCTTCATAGAATTTCTTTATTTTTTGACATAAATTGGATCTTTTTCTTAAATTTAGTTTTTTTTACCTTTTTTAATTTTTGAATTTAAAACTTTTCTTTCAAATAAAAAAATAAAATTTTAATAAAATTAAAAGATTGCAATTAAAAGCAAATGATGAATATGAATAAATTTTATCATAAAATGATGGATAAAAAACTTCATTTAACATTTATGAACAAGATATTTATACTTTTACATAATTATAAGATTTTTAAAAATAAACTAATTCTCAACTTGAAGATTCACCAAAAAAAAATAAAAGTTTTTTCCAAATTAAAGGGAAATCAACGATGAAAGAAAACTTAGATAAGCTTGCTAAGAAACAATAAAAACTTATGGAGTAAAGTAGAACAACAGAAAATGAAGAAATTTGTATTTTCGATTAAAGTAAATTAAATTTATTCATTTTTTAATTTAATTTAAATAACACTAATAAAATATATAGACAGCTAAGAAATTCATCAGAAAACTTAAAAAACAAGTAGACAAATATCAATTTTAAAAAATTAATTAACACCTGAAACATGTAGTATTTCAGATTTAGCTAAAAATAACAATTCTAAAATAAATCTTCAGTAAGATGAAGAAACTATTAATGTGACTTCTAATTTAATTAATGATTTTTAAATAAAGGATATACCTAAAACTAAGAGATAAAATTCTAATTAATCACAACATAATAATGAACAATTATTTGTAAATAATAATTTAATTAACAGATGCTCTATTGATTAAAATACAAACCTAAATTAATTTTATGATATGATTTTAAATGAAAATGGACAAATAATTTATGATTAAATAGATTAAGTTGATGATTCAAATCCTAAATCCCCAATAAGTGTAATAAATTAGGAGTAGTCGTATAAATAGTTAACAAAGATAGAGACTTACTAACTTCAGCCTTCATATCAAAGCAAAAGCATATCATAAGATAAAAGCATACAATAAAAAGAATTATAACATATTTTGATGAATATAAAATCTATTTTTTAAAAATATGAACATAATGACTCATTTACTACATTTTCCATTGATTCTATTTATAAATTCAAGTATTACTTCCCAATGAATAATTATGATTTTATACTGAAAAAATATTAAAAATATATTTTAATGAGGACTAAAAAGAAATTGTAAGATTCTAAAAGGAATAAAAATTCACCTAAAAATATTTGATAGAAAAAACTTAATTTCTAATTGTGAATTTCTAACTTAAAAAATAATCTTAAAATTTAACCTGTAATTTTGATAAGTATCTTAAAATATTAATAAAATAATTAAAAAATTTAATTTAATTTAATTGCTTCTTCTTTTAGATATATTTTCTTTATCTAAATATTAGCCTTTGTTTACAAATATACATTTCATTATTACTTTTATCAGCTTGAAGAGAATAAATTAATTTCAAATAATTTAAAAAATTTGTATGTTTTTTTTCCTTAACAAAAAAGAAACAATTTTATTCTATTTCTAAAATTCTTAAATATTAAAACAATATAATTTATTTTAAAGAAATTTATAATTATTTTTGTTTTATGTTTAATAAAATTTAAGTTTTTATTTCAGTTATCCAAAAGTGTGTAATTAGTTTAGTATATGAAAATAATTAAGGTTTTGCTAAAATCTATTTTAAAGTGATTTAAACTAATAATTCCTATTTTTAAATTAATATAAATAGATTTTCAACAACATAAATAAATATTAAACAATAAATAAAAGTTAATGCTCAAGAATACCAAATTAGCATATTGAATGAACATAAATGAATTGAGTACTAAAATTAGTGTTTTCTCAAAAATTTTTTATGTTAGTTTGATATGTAAAAAGTTTAAACCACTCCTTTTGAAGAGGAATCGTTTAAGGATAGTAGTAGAGCCTATTTCTAAATTAAATAAAAATTTTAGATAGTAACAAAAAAGAATAAAAGATTTTTCAGAACATTTTTAATTTTTTTAATGTTTTTTAAAGAATTGTTATTTTTTAAATGAAAATAAAATTTGATTTACAAATAATAAAAAAAAGATTAATAAAAATTGGAAAATAGATTTTTAAAAATGAGTCACAGAAATAATAATTATACAAGCAGCGAGTATGCTTTGAACGATAGTTATTCTTAACAATAAATTTATGATAAATCTTGTCAAAAGCAGCTTTTTTAATCAAGAAACTTGAATGTTTAGAATGGATTGCTTGGAGATGTCAGTTTTGTTTTAAGTCAAGTAGAGGTAATAGAAAACTAAATTAACTTAGACCAGTTAGACAACAACTAGACTATAAATGGATAGACTGGAGAGTTTAAGGGATTATCTAATCTTTATTAATAAGAGTAACTAAATTGCAAAGAAATTAAATAGATATCAAGCAAAAGTAAAATTTATTTTGATTACATTTAAAAAATTTAAAGACTAGAATTATGTAAATAAAAGAAATTATTTACACTTACTTATCAATTCCTATTTAAATATAAAGTTTAAAAATAAAAATAATTTTATCCAAGGTATCAGAAATTAGTAATAAGACTATGTCCAGACAGAGATTGATAATTTTACTAACTTTTAAAACTCTTAGAATGCACAATTGAGTTAGTTTCAATAGTAAAATAATAATTAATTGTAATTAAGCAAGCAAAATGAATAAATAAAATGTGATAGAGCTTTGCACCATGAACTTGGTTCATAAAAAAAGAAAAAATTATCTTTTCAAAATAAATAGAAGTAAAATGGTTATTCCAAATTTATACAAAAACTACTGGAGCGAATAAGACATAAAAAAGAAGGTATTAATAACATGTGCAGAATTTTGTTAAATGACGATTTAAGTTATTTTAACAATTTCCCTAAAAAGCTAGGTCAAAGCAGTAATAATTGTTGGCTAATTAATTATCTTTCTTAAAAATTAAATTATATTCCCGTAATATCTCCCAATTCTTAATTAATTATCTCTTGGGATATTTTTACTTTTATTTTCTTTTCAGCTCTTTACTATTTTCTTTCAATAATAATTATCTTTAATACCTAACCAGTAAATTCATCACTAATCTCTTGGTTATGCTTGATTACTTTACCACTGTTATTTTTTGATATTATTGTTAATTTTAATGTGTCTTTTTTTCAAGATGGAGTAATTCTCAATGAAAGATAAAAAATAATAAGCAAATACTTTTTTTCTTTTTAATTTCTTTCAGATTTTGTTAGTGCTATTGCCTTACTGTTTAAAACTATAACATAATTTTTTAATAGCTAAGATGGACAAAATTATTTACTAGGATATATCTTTAACTATCTTTTATTTATAAAAATGTATGGCGTCTGTATCAAAAAATAAAAAATTGAGAATAATCTACTTTTGAAATAATAGCTTTTTTATATTTTCGAAATAACAGTACACATTTTTAGAATAATTATAGTTGCTCATCTAGGTATTATTTATTAGTTTTTTTCTAGCAATAAATTTAAATTTTGATATTATAATTTATTTAGCTTCACTCGGATGGTATGCTTAGTCTTTGATTTATTCTAAATATTATCCTGATAGTATAACATGGATTAATTAGTTATAAATCTAAGAGCAAGAGTATTATGTTAAATATATTTATTCATTTCATTGGGCAATAAGTAATCTAACAACAAGTAATTCTATCATTTATTTGCTTTTATTGAGTCGTTTTTGATAACTTAATTTTTTAGAAGTATTTTATATGAGCACCAAATATTTTTATTTAAAAAAGTAATTACAGAAATAGATTTTAATATTATTAATCATTATTATTAATTAAGATATCTTTCAATTGTAAATACTTTTGCACATAATTTTTTTAAATAACTTTTTCAATCAAACTAACATTCAATAAAATAAAGTTTTTAAAATTTGTATTCAAGCTAAATTTTATTTTTTTGAGTATAAATCAAATCATAAATTATCCTAATTCTTCGTTTATCTATAGTTGGAAACAGTAACTCAATTGTCTCTAACAGTTTTGAAGCAATGTTTGCCTCTATAACCTTTATCCTTTTTAGTTTAGTATTTGCTAGTTATATCAATTAAATTGGATTCATCTTCTAAGATTTTTACACTACAAAGAAAACAAATTAAAACTAACTACTTTAGATCAATCAGTATTTATAATTTATAAAATTATCACATTTTATTTACTAATTATTAAAAAAGCTATTTAGAGAAAAGAGAAGTCAATTGTAACTTGAAACTTAAAGTAAATTAAAATCTTATCAAAAATAATGATGACCTTTGCAATTCAAATGATGTTTAAGAACGCGAAGCTTTAAGCATACTACCAACTAAATTAATAGAAGAAATAAGAATAGATTGCAACTTACAAATTTTACAGAAATAAACAATTTTCTAAAATATTTCCTAAAAATCTTTAAATGAGTTAGTTTTTATTATGTAGGAAATGATAATCCCTTAGGATGAGATTTTATTCAAAGAAGGAGACTCTCTAGATAGTTCTATTTATATTATTTAGTAAGGCTCTGTTCAAATTTATCAGCAAAAATCTAAAAATTAATAAAATATATCCATTTTGTCTAACCTAGAAAAGAATTAACTATTTGGAGAGGTTTCTTTTTTTGCAGGCACAGCAAGGACAGCTTCTGCTAAAACCACTAAAACTTCTACTATTTATAAAATAGACAGATAAAAATTTATTGAAGTAGTAAAATAAAACTCAGGAGATTATGAATATTTCAAAATGATTTAAGATAAAATAATATTTTCCAAAAATTTTACTGATTTAAAAATACAATGTTATTCATGCTAATAAAAAGGTCATATCATCAAATATTGTCCATTTATTAAATAACAATTAAAGATCAATACTAAATTTTTATAAAGCCAGAAATATTTTGAGTAGAAAAGGGAACTTTATGAGAGAAAAAAAGTGAAATCATACAATGCATTGTAAATTTATTTTTTTATTTTCATGCTTAAAATACTTACTGTAAAACTTTAAGAACAAAATAATGTTTTTTATTTTACTGATTTATCAAGTAAATATTTTTTTAAAAAATTGTTCAAAACATATTTTTTTAAAAAAATATTATTTAATTAAAAGAAATCATATTGTATAATTTAAATCATAAATATTATTAGAAATAAATTTAACTTACTAATTAACATTTTATCAAAAATTTAATTTTATTTTAATAAATTTGAAAAAGGCATTTGTTTAAATTTTTTGGAAGTGAATAAACTGAGAATGTAGAAGTAGAAAAATCTTTAAATACAAACTTCGGAAATGATTTTTATACATTTCAATAAATAAAGGAATTAAAGAATATTTATAATTCATAGGTTACTGAACCATAAGCTCCATTTAAAATTATTAGTAATTTTAAATAAACCCATACTCTAAAAGAAAACATTGATAAATCTCCTAAAAAATAATAACAAACTTAAACAGCAGAATAGAATATGAGTGACCTTAATTTCGAAATCAAATAGGGAAATAGCTTTTTTGAATAAAGTTAGTCTTTTCTTTTTATTTTATTTAATTAATCTAAAAAAAATATTTTATTAAAAATAATAACTTTAATAGTTCAAGAATTTGAGTTGGAGGAATCTTTAATAAAAAATACAATAAGTAAAATAAAAACTCTATCTGTTAATAAAGATAATTTAACAAACGATGCAATTAGTATCTCTGATCTTGTTATGAAAACTAACTCAAAGACAAATTTATAACCAGACGAAGAAACTCTTAATGTTACTTCCAATTTAATGAGTGACTTTATTATAAAAGAGAGTTAAAAATTTTAAAAACAATTAACAGCTAATTAAAAAATTTAAAATAAAGAAATAAATTCAGATCACAAGAAAAGTGAAGGTAACCTGTGCTTAGCTGATTAAAATATTAAAATTAATTAAATCTTTTAGGAAATGTTTATGAATACTAACGGATAATTTATTTATGATAAGATTGAGGATTAATCTCAAGCATCTAATTTTTCTGCAGCTCAAAAACAATAATCCTTGTAAGAATCAGAATTAAACAAATGTTAAAAAAATAAATTGATTGATAATAGGTTATCAAAATAAAAAGAATTAGATTTCATTTTAAAAAATATTAAATTTATTTTTTCTAAATATGAATAGAGTTGGGAATAATCTTTTTCGCTTTTAACAGATTCAATTAAAAAGTATAGATATTACTATCCTATGCATAATTATGATTTAATACTTAAAAATTATCAAACGTATTTAATTAAAAAGAAAAAAGGCTTAATCATCAATAACAGCATTGGTTTAAATAAAAAATCTTGATAAAATAAGCAATTTTGCAAAAATATTTTATCTTTCTATTGTTTAATTTGTTTTTAATATATTTATTTATTTAAAATACAATCTACAAGTTTAATAAAATCTTACAAAAAAAAATATTTTCCTTCCTTTATCATATAAAAATTGAGTAAAAATTAGCTGAAATTTAATCAAGTTAAGTTGGAAATATACACTGTAGTTAAATAAAAGTTTATATCATTCAATTTAAGTTGTTGGTAAAAAAATTTCATAATTTTCACTGTTTTAATCATGCACAAATTATAATTTGTAAAAATAAAATATTCATTTTAGATCAAAATTGGTTTTAATTAATTAAATCAAGGAAGAATGTTAAAGTTTTTAATTAATTAAATCAAGGAAGAATATTAAAGTTTTTAATTAATTTTTTGTTATTCAGATAAAGATTGATAATAGGCTTAAGAAAGGGTAATCATATTTCAAATTAATTTTTTGTTTATCATAAAACAATTAATCTAGTAGTCTATAAATAAATTTATTTTAAAAAGATATGGGTGATATCAAAACAATCTCTAAACATTTGAACTATAATGATTCAGACTAAATCGGTATATCGATTGGGATATTTGAAGATAGTGCTATGAAAGGGTTGAAAGGTGATGAAGATCATATTGATAACAGTTGTAATAACTAAACATAAGAATGTGAAGCTGTAAAAACTGGGTCAACTGAAAATATTCATATGTTTTTAGAAAGTGATATTAATGCTACTTAATATTTTGAGGGTAATAATGGGATCGAAAACTAATAGAAGTAGTGTTAGAATGTTGATGATAAAAAGATAGTTCTACTATGTGATGACGATAATAAAAAGGAAGTAGTTGGAAGAAATAATACTTGTCACAAAAGGAAAGAATAAAAAGAGGTAAGTATATGCATAAGAAAGAGCTCTTTTAGTCAACAAAGCAAGGTGAGTGAGAGTTAGAATGCCAATTTGTAGCGTTTAAAAACAAAAGGAGGCAATTAATTATAAATAATCTAAAAAAAATAGACACAATATTAATCAGATTTTGACATTAGTTGCTAAAAAATAGCTACAAAAGGGGATACAAATAAAGAATCTAACTTAAGCGATAGTAAATATGAAACCAATCATCTAATTACTCACAATTTGATAGGAAGAAAGAGTGTTTTAAATTATTAAAAGGCTGCAAATATAGTGAATAATGTGATAAGTAAATCGTTGAATAGAGTATAAAGGATTGATAAACATGTAAAAAATTTTATACAGGCTTTGCAATAAAAAGTAATGAATAGGAAATTACCAAATTTATAAGAAAATCAAATTAGATTATTGGATGATGTTTCTTATTACTACCAAAAAAGGGCTAATGAAAAGCTAATAAATAAGTTTTTCATCAAATTGTAGGATTTTGCTAACTTAAGAAATCCTCTTCCTGTATTTATGCCTACTAACCCTTTTAGAGTATATTGGGATATCTTTTAAACAATATTCACATATTCTTTTTTATATATTTATTCTATCTTGATATTCTTTGCTTTTAAAGAGAGAGACACTGATTTTATCAAATAGTTTTTTTAGTACACATTCATGGTGTTTTTATTAGATGTTATGATTAATTTTAACACAGCATATTTTAATAAAGATGTAATTATAACAAAAAGAAAATAAATTATGTGGAGATATTTATCTTCTAATGTTTTTTTCACTGATGCAATATGTCTAGTTATTATGGGATCTAAGGTTGTGTTGCAAAGTAGGGATTTGGTTTATAATCCTGACAGTGAATTATTCCCCTTTTTCATTAATTCTTTAGTTTTTCTTAAGTTAAATGGAATTAATCCTAAAAGAGAGAGATTTGGCTATGTCTTTACTCTAAGGGAAAATTAAAAACACATTATGAGACTTGTTAATTAATTACTAAGTGTGGTCTGTGTTGCTCACACAGGTAATTTATTAAAATTTAGTTTAATTTTATTTGTAAAGCTTATATTATTTATTTGCTTAGATTTTAAAGAAAAAAATTTATTTTTTATGTAAAAAGTTTGCTTGGCTTGGTATACCTTAGGTGTTTATGAATATTAGAATGGATATTCTACATCTTGGCTTTAAAAGTATTAATATGTTGATCACACTTATTTAGAATAGTATATTTTCTCTATATATTGGTCAGTAACAACTATGACAACAGGTAAGAATTTTTGTGTTTCTTAATAAACAATTTTTATTTATGAATTATATTAAAGTTGGGTATGGTGATATAGCAGCAAGCAATCACGTTGAAGCTCTATTTATAACGTTTTCTATGATATTATTTAGTTGTGTTTTTGCCTACTCTATTAATAATATTGGTTTTATTTTATAAGAAATTGAAAAATCTTCAAAGGATTTAAATGACAATATAAGCACAATCTAAAGGTATTATTTTTTAAGAATTTTTGCATTATTGAAAGGATTATTTAAACTAAATACAAGGTACCTTAATAGAAAGAATGTTAATATTTAATTGTAAAGTAGAGTAAGGCATTACCTTTCCTTTTTGGCAGAAGAACAAAAAGATAGAGATTAACTTGCTGAGAATTAAATATTTTAAATTTTATCTAATAAACTCAGAAATGAAATAATTATTGAAATAAATTCAAGGATTTTAAAAAATTATTCAATTTTTAGTGCTAATTTTTCTACACAAACCTTGAGGAAATTAGTTTTTATAATGGAGGAAGTTTTAATTTCTCCAAATGAAATAATATTTGAAGAAGGAGAAAATTTTGATCAATCATTATATTTGATAGAAAGTGGAAACATAGAAATATATTAAGTATCTTCTTCTACTTCAAATTGTACAAGCCTTAATTAAAATAAAACCCATGTACTGTAATCATTGAATTAAGGAGCTATTTTTGGAGAAATATCATTTTTTTCTGGTCTTGGAAGAAAAGCTAGTGCAAGAAGTACAAATTTATCAACGCTATATAAGATAAATAGAAGCTAATTCATTGAGTTGATAAAAGAAAATTCGGAAGATTTTGAGCGCTTTAAAATGATGGAGGAACAAGTAAAATTCTAACAAGATCTCTCTATATTATTTATAGAATGCTATACATGTAAAACTATAGGCCATATATCTAGCTAATGTCCAGTTATTCACTCAGCTATTGATAAACAGTTTAAAATACTTAAAAATAATTTCAGTATTTTTCAAAATAGATCTGTTCACATCCAGAGAAAGTAGATATCTAGAAAGTCTAAGCCTTGGTAATTTTATTTATTTATCTATCGTTTTATCAAATTAACATTCAGATTGAGAAACTTATTTTTGGAATGTAAAAAATTTACACATCTGTATTTATTCTTTACTCTTAATGGAAGATATTTTATTAGTTTAATTGAATGAAGCTCATAAAAATTCAGAATCAACAATTACTGTTAAAAAAATATAATTTTAAAAGATGAAAATTTTATGACAGATTAAAAAAAAATAACTAATTAATAATTTTATAAGTTTGCTGAAAAATATTTTTTATTTTTTAAATAAAAGGCTTGAAGTTTGCTTCAATTAAATAGTCAGCAAAACCTTGAAAGAATAATTAAGAAACTATAATTCGTATACAGAAATAATATTTAAATCTGATGTAGAAATTTCTGAAGGTTGTAGTGAGGAGGAGGAAGAAGAAGAAGATGAAGATGATGAAAACTAAAGAAGTTCTGGAAATGAATATAATAGCTCTGATAGTGATACTTCTATCTCCTCAAATCAAGATTAAAGCTCTCTTTTTTAATAACAAAATGAAAAATAATTTGTAAAAAAAGAAAAAAGTAACTCATAATAGTATGAAGTATATAAAAGCTTAAAAAGCTTAAAGAATTTTAAATCCTTAAAGACTGCCTAGAGGAAAAGTAAACACTAAAACAGAAAAAGTAAAAAAGATGATAGCTTAAAATAGGTTGCAAATATAAAGGAAACAGAAAATTTCCTCATTCTGAGAGATCTTTCTCCTAAATAAAAGACTTCTCATGAAGAAATTTATATGAACGATAAACTAAGTGATTATTCAAAAAGGGAAAGTATAGATAGAAATGAAAAAAAGTATGAAGACTTTAAAGATTACATGTATCAACAATAATAAAACTTAGACTAAAATGATAATTAAAATGAATATAATAATATAAATAAATCTTTAAATTCTAGGAACCATAATAATTCTCATTTGACTATACCTTCTCAAAAAGATGTATAATAAAGCAGTTAACTTGATAATCTGGATATCCCTAAAAAGAAGTATGCTTAATAGAAAAACTATATATATGAAAAATCTATTAGCAATGAAGAAAGTAATTGCAATTCAAATTCGTTATTAGACGAATAGCCAATTAAATAACCTTAACCTTAGAAGCCTAGCGTTAAATCAAGAAAAGGTACTTTAAGGCCTTAAAAAACCTAGAAAGATATTAGAACCTCAGTGGATATTTTAGTTTCTAACACTATGTATAATGCACTCGTTTCTTAAAGCGCTGCTATAACAAATACTTAAAATGAAATCAGCAGGCTTGAGAGTACAATTAGTAAATTAGAGGAAAGGTTTTCAGTCTTTAATTCTCATAACTTGAAGTCTATGAAAAGTATAGAATCCAGTTAACTAAACCGTAGAATTAGTTCTCAGTAAATTGCCTCTACTTTATTTCAAAAGTAGAATAATGAATTTAGATAAAGTTAATTAGGCATAAATAACTTTAATACGCCTAATAAAAAACTAAGTGTTTACAAGGATAGTCATGAAAAAAAACAATCAAAACTAAGCATTGAAGTTTAAGGCTTACCATCCCATACAGAATTAAAGCAAGATGTGCTTTAGAATACTATGCTTGAAAAAATATATAAGATGCTGGATAGATCACAAGCAAAAGATATGTCAAACAGAGAGAGTTAGCAAATTGATGATTATAGTACAATAAACTTATATGTCACTTAAAATGTACTCAATAAATTTGATATGATCAAAAATTTTAAAAAGTTCTTTCCTCATAACAACTTCACTTCCATATTTAACAAACTTTATTCTAAAAAATTACTCTTTAAGAACAAAAAATCTAAAACATAATTTCAAGTTTAGAAAACAAGAAGAAATAATATTATCCTTTAACTTAAAACTGCTAGAAAATCTATATTTTGCAATGCGATCTTACAAAAACCAACACCCTCTCAATTAGATTACAATAGCTATAAACCGACATTTTTATCATATGGCATTTCTCAAAAAAGTGAAACAATTTATCCTAAATTTCTTATCAGAGAAGCTTTTATTTGACTTGATGAAAATATGTTAGTTTTCTCATGAAGTAAGTAAGAAGATCAATGAAATAAATTTTAATTAACTAAAATAATCTAATCTGTGTTTTCATAAAATTAAATAAAAATGTATTTATTAAGCAATAAAAATAAGAGTTTTCTTAATCAAATTAATTATTTTTCAAATAAATAAAAATTTATTTAACCTTAAAGAGCTTAAATTTAAGCATATTTCTTATGTTTATTTATTTATTGGTTTATTTTTTAAATTTTAGATTTATTCTAACTGAATTTTAATTTATTAATTATTGAAGTAAAAACATATCTAGAAATTTCATTATTCAAATTTCTTTTTAATAGAACTCAAATAATTTTTTATTGAGCTAATTCTTTACATTTTTGAAGTAAATTTATTATTCATTCAATCATCTCAATCTACTTATTTTGCTAAACAAACTATTCATTAAATTTATTTTTTGATTTTCAAAAAGAAACTTTTCAAATAAATAATTGTTTGATCAAAAACTATTCAAATGATTTAATAAAATTTTATTTATTCTTTTCTCCATCTATCTACTCATGCTAAAAAAATCAAGGTTAATTTTATTTTTCTAAAAAATAAAAATACTCTTCATTTTTTTGGATAGGTTATTTTTGTTAATGCAATTATTCAAAAACAATTTTATCAGTTTTTTTTAAGATTATTTAAATGGATTTTTAATTATGGAGTTTATCCAAAAGATAATATTTTGAAGATAGAAATTAAAAGTAATTATTTTAATAATTATATTGTTATCACAAATTTTATTTACAAAATTTCAAAAATAAAAAAATATTTGTGTTTATTCAGTTTTTTATTTTAAATTTTATTTTGAAAAAAGTTAATTTTTTAAATTATTTAGCATTAAAAAATTGCAAGAATACAATTTTTAGCATTAAAAAATTGCAAGAATACAATTTTTTTAATAACTTTTTAGGAGTTTATTTTTACTTTAAAATATGAGGAAAAAATAATACAAAATTTATTTCTTTATTATCAATTTATTTTTTATGTTTTTTAAATTAGGGTACTATTATTATATAGTGCTCTTGAAGATAATTGATTTTACTTAAAAATGTTTGTATCAATTGATGACTATGGTCTAATCTTTTACTATTTTTAATTTATAAATGAGCTAACATCAAATTTTTTTTGCTATTACTCATCTATTTTGTAAATTCTCGAATAATTTTGCATATTTAAAGAATTTTATTTCTTATGTTATGAGTTTTTTTTATTTTTTTTATCATTTCCTTATGGAAAAACGAGATTAATGATGCTTGGGCTTTTTAGATCATGTTGCTTGAAGTCTCTAAATAGGTTATTTGTAGATGATAATTATAAATTTTATTTAAATTAATTTTCTTCATTATCATTTAAATGTATTGAAGATCTTTAGAATATGCTTGAAGCCATTTTGAATTCTTTGTTTAAATTTTATTCATTTTCAAATGCTTAATTTTATTTAAATTTCTAATACAGTAAAAGTTATTTTTTATTAGAAAGTTATTTATCTTTCTCTGATTCCAGCTTTTAATTTTTTTCTGTATTCTAGTTATACAAGGAGCTGATATGCTCAAAAGTCTATTATTAATCACCTAAATATTCTGGAAATAGGTTAATTTGGTTTATAACTGCTTGGTGCTTTTATCCTTTTATCTATATTTTTAAAAAAATTGCAAATTAAAGAAATTAAATATGTTAGTTATTTATGGTTTACTTTTGAAGTTTCTTTATGCATTGAGTTTACTTCATTTTAGTTAAAAGATATTGTTGATGCTTTTAATATAGCAGATTTTGGTCTAAATAATAATTTTTTTTGTTTATTTTAGCTTTAGCTGCTCAATTAAGTAGCACTAAAAGTGTTTTATTAAGCATTTATAGAGCTAATTTACTCAGTCTATGAGAACTCTTACATTTGAGGGTTTGGAGTTTTATTTTCAATCTAAATAATTGCTGATTTTACTCTTTATTTAGATTATTCTGTTTAAAATTGTTTAAATCTATTTATAAATTCAATCTAAGCAGAAGCTAACTATCTTTTCTCCTCTACTAGGAAATTTGTTGATTAAATAGTTAATTATTGGTTCTAAAGCAGATGATAATAATTACTATTACTTTTAGAATTAGGAGAAAACCCATATGAATTATCATTAGTTGCTTATTAACTATGTAAGGAACTGTATTTTTTAATTCTGTTTCCTGGAAAGTTTGAAGTTTTTAACTTTACTTTCTCATTTACATTTTAAAAATTATTTGGAATTTAGTAGCTGATTTGTGACTCCATTTTGGATTTAAAAGTATCTTAATTCTACTAAATTTTTCCTCTTGAAGAATTGAGATAAGTCATATAATTTCCAGATTTATTTGGGATACTATTTGAGTCAAAGTTAGGTTTCACATCCCCTACCTAAACCTAACTGTTTGTATTTTGATTCAAATTAGCTATCTAAGTTTATGACATCGTTGAGTAGTTTGGAAAGTAAAATGCAATAGAACTCTATAAATGATTCACTTAATTTTTATTGCTTCCTGAAATGTTGAATAAAGCATCTTAAATATTTATTAATTTTTTTAAATTAATACTTCTTTGCTTTCTATTTGATTTTCTAAGCTACTCTTATAATTTTACTTTTTTTTAAAAATTAATTTTTTATTAATTTTGATTTATTCGATTATGCATGTTGCCACTAAACTTTTCCTTTACTAAAATTCTAGGAGAATTACTTTCTAGGTTAGCAATAGTATCTGATTTTCTATATGATTAAATACCAGAATTTTAATTTAATGATTGTAAGAGGTTTATTTAAAATTTTGATAGCTTATCATTCTATTCTTCCATCAGTCTTTAGGTAGGAGAACCGTTTGGAAGTAGAATAGAACCCTCTTTATCAAGCTAATAATCAGATAATATATTCTAATTGGATATAATTTATCCAGGATATATCAAAGGAGCAGACCTATTTTTAGTGAGTCTCATTGTATTTGGATACTCTTTAACGGTTTTAATATTCTCTGTTTCTTCTTCATCTTCTTATATATTACAATCTAAGTTAAACTCTTTAATTGAAACTAAAGACTGAACAGCCTTAGGTGTTTATGATGGATATTGCTTGGAATGATATTCTTGAAATGATTTTCTTTCATCTATTTTATTGCTACTTTTTTTCACTGATGGTGATTCTTCTTACTTAAAATTTGACAATACACTACTAGAATGAGTTTTTTATTTTTGGGATGGGCTAGCACTTTCTAATCAATAAAAAAAAATTTAGTTTAAAATGATAAATATTACAAATTAAATTGAAATATTTAGATTGAATTAATTGCTCAAAAACTCATTTTGAAATGCCAAAAATATTTTTTATCTTCTTTCGAGATGTTTGCTTTTAAAAGCATCTATCATATAAAAATAGTATAGATATTTTGATCAATCATCCTTTCATAAATCTAAATATCAATTTTTAGATATTTCATTCTCTCAAGTAAAATCTTGACAATTTAATTTATTATTTAGAGTAAATAATTGAAAAACATATTATTTTGTTGATCAAGGAAGATAGGTTACAAATTAAAAAAATAATTATTTTTTTTTTAAAAATGTGAATTTTATTTTTGGAAATTTTGATAAACTTAAAATATATATTTGAATGTAGATTAAAATTATTAATTAAATCTTACTTAACCTATTCTAATTTTTTATACTTTGAAATGATTATAATCTTTATTGGGCTTTTTTCTTGTAGTCATCATAAAATAGATTTTATTCAATTGGATTTTCATTTGAATAAAGCTCAGAACCTTTTTCCTTAACATACTATCTATTATTTTTGTTTGCAGTCATTATAAAATTTTAGGTAGTGTATAATTCGCTTGCTGACTAAGGTCTCTTTGATGAAAGATATTCATTTCTTTTTTGGGATATATTTAGCTATCCATCTTATATTTTAGTACTGCTATTAATATTTCTATTGGAAGTAGAATCTTAACCAGTTTTATTAATATTGGAACTATCTTTTTTAGATTACATATCAACTAATTAAGAAAAATTTTCAACATCATATAATTTCCTTGGGGAAATAATTTATTTTTCTTAACAAAATTCAATAATCTTATCAATATCATCTACTCCACTTACTATTTAATTTGTATCTTCTTCATTAACGTTTTTAGTTTAGTTTCTTAAAGGCTATTCTAATTAATAGACTGTTGAATCTACTTTCTTTTTTTAATTAGCTCTCCATTCTTATCTTTGCATCATTCTAGTTGTAAAAAAATCTTTAACACTTCCACTTTAGCTTAAAATTAACCTAAATTCCTATTGTAAAAGTTATGTATTAAATTTATTTAAAAAAACAAAATTTAAATTAAAACTCCAGCTTTGATTCGATAAATTGTTGCAAAAGAAGACCTCACTCTTGCTGTATAAGATCTTTCGTTTTTATTATCCAACACATCTTCTTCACCAAAAAACTAACCATCTGAAATAGATGAAATCTTTTTTAATAAAATTCTTCAGTATTTGATTAAGTTTTAATAATAAATTTACAGTTCTATTCTTAGATTTAGTATTACCAAACATTTTCATTTGATTAACTTATTCTTAAGCAGATAGATCTCCATTTTCAATATTTTATGATTAAACTTTTTCATTTTTAATAATTTCTATTTCCCCCTTTTTTAAATAGTAAACATAAGAGGGATGCTCGCCTTACTAAAATGCAGGCTAATTAAAGGAAAGCTGAATCTTGAAGAAAGCAAAGCAGAATCTACTAGCAGTCTAAAAAGGAATGTTTTTATCCATATTCTCAACAAGCATTTGAATTTTTTTATTTATCTTTTTATTTTAAATCTCCTTCAATATTAGATCATAATCTGATCTTGAGATTACAGCAAAGTCACAATCAGTATTACATATTACAGTTGCAGTACGAGGTCTTTTATAATTGAATAAATTTTATGAATATACAAAGAGCTTGCTTAAAAATCCCAGGAAATTACCTTTTTAAAATTAGACCACCTTCTCCAAATGAATCTCCCTCCTTAATAGTGTTAGCATTACTGTAAACATAAATTCCATTTTAAAATAATTTTGAAGGATGAGCTATATCTTGAATCCTAAGATTAGCTGGCAATTCAGGAACAACTAATTACTGATTTTTATTTAAATTTTTTAAATTAATGTCTTCATTAAACAAAAAATAGCTTGTCTTTCTACCAGTTTTCACTGGTGAGTCAGCACTTGCATAGCTAGAAGGTGAAAGAGAATCATCTTAATTTTATGTGCTATTATTTCTGTTTATACCAAATAGATTTATTTCCTCTGTTATTTACCTGGCGCTACTCTTTTATGTTTACTCATTTAGTATTTCTTGTGCTTTTTCAAATAAAAATTTGAAAGAAAACCTAGAGTAATTGTCTCCATTACTTTTTTAGGGTGAGACATCTTAACTTTCATTTTCATTTAGTATAATTGACCCTTACTTTGATTAAAATTTGCTTTTGGTCTATTACCTAGAAATTTTATTCACTTTATTAGATTATTTTTTGGGGGAATACTCAGAAAATGATTGACTGAGAGGTGTATTGGATTCACCAATACTACTTAAACTGTTCCTTCTTACTTTGTTGACATCTATTTTCAATTATCTTTCTTTTAAATTTGTTGGAGAAAGGCTAAATTAATTGTTTTAGTTGTTTTTCAATGAAGATATTTCGGCTCTCATTTCATCTTTCTCAGCTTATAAATGTTAAATGTAATTTTAAATTTCTGTAGCCTCATCATAAGTAAGTAGCTATCTTTCCTTTTCTATTGTACCCTAATCTTTATGAGTTATGACAGTAACTTTACCTCTCAAAAGTATATAAAAATTATCAGCTATATCTCCTTAGTAAAATACACAATCTCCTTTTTTTAGACTCAAGGGAGTTATTACTTTGTATATTTCAACTACCTACCTTTAGTAACCTTTCCTAATCAATTTTGTGAAAAAGGGAAAATTTTTAGTAGCATTTTCAATAATCATTTGTTCTGTCTTGAATCTTCTATCCCTATCTAACTACATTACCTGCAAGCAATCCTTAATAATAGTTATAAAAGTATTATCATTAAAGAATTCATAATAAAAAAGGAAGTAAAGCATGGCTTTAAGATTTTAAAATTTGTATTCATATTTATATATCACTTTTATTTTATTTTTTAATATTTTTATTTGTCATCCTCTTGATAATCGCTCTCCAATCTGTTGAAAAAATCTAACTAATTACATCTATTTTTTAATCTTGAGTCCTTTTTTGTGAAAAATCATAGTTTTGGAGTTTTCTTTTCATTGATTTTAAGGATTTCTATTTTGCTTCATCAATAAAATTAGCAAAAAATGTCTTCTTCGGGGAATTTGAAGGATTAGCCTTCATTTCTAATTAGCTAGGTTCTTATCAAAAAAACTAGAAACCTCTTGAATAAGATAGAATAAATAAGATTTTGGTATTAAATATCTTTGTTTCTAATTTAATTAATATGAAAAAATTAATAAATAAATTAGCAAACTATCTTAATCATTAAAATTATAATTAAATTAATTTGTGAAAATACTAGTTAAGTTTCTATATTATCATAACTAATCTTAATTCTTATGTCAAATATTTTGATTTATAGCCATCAATAAATACATAATTTTCAACTTACCAATTTAAATAACTCTTTCAGCATTTTACTTAATATTCAGTATATAAGCTTTAATTATTATTACTAATAAATCAACCTATCCCTCAATTACCCTAATTAATCTTTACCATACCACATATTTATTTTAATATTATAAATTCTGCTAATAAATTGAATCAACAAATTAATATCATCTTAACTTTAAAAAAATTTATTGAGGAATGGCTGTGAAAATAACAACTAATCAAGTGTAAATAAATCAATAAAAGCTTAAAATATAACAGATACAAACTAAAATTTTTTAAATTTCAAATTAAATTTTGTTTGAAAAAAACAAACATCCAAAACTTCATATTAACAACAAATAATTCTAATAAAAATAAATATATTATATTCATTTTATATAAGTTTCAATATCTATGATTTCAAAAGCATTTAGAATCTACAAGAGTAATTGTGTTTTCATCATCGAAATCATAAAATTCAATGCAAAGACGATATCTACCATTTGAGTAGAGACTGTATTCAGAGTGTAGCTTTGTTACATTATTCTGATTAGGATAATCACTAAAGGTGAGGTGATTTTTAGAAACACATACCTCCATCATTATGCTATCATTTTTCTTTAAAAAAGATAAGGTTGATTTCCCTTTAACTTAAGCCCCACAATATGTTATATTTTCTTAACCAAATATCTTTCCAAAGTGATTTTAGCTAGATCCTTGAGAAGTCTGATCTTTTTATGCATCAGGAATGAGACCAATTATAATAAAGTTTTACACTTCTTGCTTAAATTAAAAGACAAATTAGTATGTAAGGTTATTATCTAGAATAAAATCAGAATAAACTTATCCCCATATTTATCCGTTTGTGTGAACAGTGATTTAATTTTTATTATTGCGATCTATGTGAAGCAAGCTAGAATTTTTGAATTAGCTTTTAACAATCTAAAAATCAGTAAGATTTAATTTGAATTTGACATGATTTTGCAATGCTTTTAATTTGTATTGCATTTTCTTACCAAATTCCTTAATTCCTTTCAAATTTTCTTCTAAAGGTTTGAATTTGTTTAACTACTAGACCAATTTAGTTAGCTTTTGAGAGTTAATCTTCTTTTCTGTATACTTTTACTCTAAAAATTCATCAATCTTTTTTTTAATTACATCTATTTGTTAGGTTTGTTTGATAGAGGAATTGGAATTTTTATTTGCTTGCTTGGATTCTTCTTTTGCTAGTGGGATTTCTTCTACATTTTATTGCTATGAATTTTATGAATTTTGCTTATTTACTTATATATTCAAAGATTATAATTGTTATGCTTGTAAGTGGCAGGATAAGTCTGTTAAAAGATTATCAAAATTTAATAAAGGATGATCGATATCGAATGACTATGCTTCTTTAGTTGTAGAATTATATGGCGATGTCTATTCCTAAGTTACTTGCTAGCTTTAACTATTCGCTTATTGCTGCTACTATTATTATGTTAATAATCCTCTGAAAATATCAATATTAGAAATTTCATCATATATTTTTTGGAGGTCAGATAATATTTCATATTTTTCTCCTTCAATACGCATGAGATCTTTCTTTAACTAATTGACTTGCTAAGTGAATTATTCAATTAAATTTGAGCATATGATATCTATTTGGTACATAGAGTTTTATTGATCATTAGAAAATTTAAGGATTTCATAAACTTTTTTATTTAAATCTTATTCTAAAGGTGGCCAATTGCTGTAAAGCTTTTCTTGATCAAAAATAAGTTTCCTAAGGGGAAGCAAATTCTTCTTATCAATATCATTAGTTAAATTGCACTCAGCACAAAGAAATCTATTATACTATATATTTGTTGAAGATTATTCTTCTTCATCTTTTTGAAAAATTGCTTTAATGTCTTCAATTTCTTCACTTGTTTAAGAATCATCCTAATCCCTATAAAAACTGCTTTCATAACCACCATCCTAATTTATACAATTCTATTGGCTAATGTTGATGTAACAGATTGGTTCATATTTATGAATAGGGCAATTCATAAATATGTTCTTGACCAAAGATTGGTATTAGTTGGTGCCAAGCTAATTATTGAAAATTTCTTTATATGAGTCTATTCTTTGCATTATTTGCTTTAACTTTTCTGATAATAATAATTTTTTTAGATTTGGATTGTATGATCTTTTTTGATGAGCAGTTTTGAATTGTATGGAAAATTAAAATTTTCAACTATTGTTTCAAATCTAATATAAACAAAGAGCAATCAATCTATTTAAATAAACAATCAAACAAAAATTCAAAAAGGCTTTGTTTTTTACAAATTTCTAATTGACTTATTATTTTATCAAAATTATTTTTTAAAACAAATATTTTTGAATTAAAAAAAGAATTCATTAATTTTGCTTTTTATTTTTTTTAAAAACTATTAAAAAATAATCCTTTTATGATCCTCAAATAATATTTGTTGACTCAATTATTAATTAAAGAGAAAAGGAAAAATTGTTAAAGATCAGACCTCCTCAATTAATTTTTTACTTTATCTTAAAATAAGAAATTTGAAGAGGTAAAAATAAAATATTTTGTAAAATTTCTAGTAATCATTAAATTCAAATTTAAATTTGAAAAAAATGAATAGCTCTTGGGTTGGTGGTTAAAAGCTTTCATAACTAATTAATGTCAACAAAATATTAATTGTAAAATAATTTATCTTTTTTTCATACAAATAAATGATAATAAAATAATTATTCTCAATTAAAAAGATAAATGCCAAAGATTTTATTTAGCTGTCTGCAAAAAGTAAAAGATAAATATTTATATTATTGAAACTGCATTTATTGAGAATCTATCCTTCTCTTCAAGTAATGGTAAGTTAGAATGTCTAAATGTGCTACTAAATAATTAAAATATTTTATAACTTTATCTTTAAATATCCAATTAGAATGAGTAAAAATAAAATATTTTGTAAAATTTCAAGTAATTATTCAATTTGAATTTAGGATATTTGATAAAAATATTAATATCCCTTTTGAAGAAGGTAAAAGCTTTAATTACAAATTAATGTTAAAAAAATAGTAATTGTAAAATAATTTAACTTTTTTTCTTACAAATAAATGAATAAATGATAATAAAATAATTATTCTCAATTTTAAAGATAAATGCTAAAGATTTCACATAGCTGTCTACAAAAAATAAAAGGTAAATATGCATATTAATAAAACTGCATTGATTAATAGTATATCCTACTCTTCAGTTTTATTAAGTTAGATAGAGAATCTAAATGTGGATGGATTTCTAACAGAATAATTTAAAGATTAAGAACAAATATTTCAAATAATTGAAATACTAAGAAAATAAAGAATGAAATGAGTGTCAAAAAATTAATTTACTAGATATTTTTTAAGACTAATAAAATATTAACACAAATTATTGTTATTTGATATTGATGATTAATTTTAGTTAGACAGTAAACAACTATTTATTGACCACAAGTAAATTAAAACAGATGTATTTAATAGAATAAAATATTACTGTAAAAAAATTTAGAGAATCAAAACTATTGACTGGTTTTATCAGAAAAAATTAAATTACAATAAATTTTTTTGTTCATGGAGATCCTAAGAATATAAATTGCAAATACCAAATAAAGGTAACAAATTAAAAAAACCAAAAATAAACAAACTGTCATCAAATAATTTTTTTTTAGGCAAAAAGTTATTTTAGACAGTAAAAATACGATTAACAAATCTAATCGACCAATAATAGTTATGTTAATTAAAAGGAAATACATACTGTTCAAAAATTTTATTTTTCACTAGTTAGAAAGATTTAGTGAGTTTTTGTCTACAAGATTCTGAGATCTGAACTTGAACAAATATACTTCTTGTTTTACCTTTTATATAGGTAACTTAAGATATATTTTTAAATTGGTGATGTATTTAACTTTTAAGTAGAATATTATCATTTGCATATTAAAGTAGTTTACAATTTTAGGATGTAAAATTCAATTAATAAAATAGTAAATTGTTGAAACGTATTATTTAAATTATTTCATTCTCATAATGAATTATTATTTCGTGGAATACATAAAATCGTCATGTTACTCCATCTTATATTAAATAATCCAAATTTTTTTGTTTCTCATCTAAAATTTTATGATAATTTCACTTAAATAAAATTAAGCATGCATTTTTACTAAAATATACCTTAAAGGTTTAGATTTAATGTGAAATATTGTTTTAAAAATGTTATATTTTTACTTTTTAAAAAGTTTATTGAATAAGTAAGATACACTACTTATTTGGGGATTACTTGATAAAACATAAAAATATAAATATTGATTTGTGATTACAATGAAGGTGGAAAAAAGCCAGATGCATTTCAACCCAAAATTTTGTATTAACATCTGTCCTTGAAACAAATAGAACTGCATTTGATTACTGTGCGAAAAACATTAATTCATAAATATTCATGATTATTTTGTTAACATGCATGTAATGAATTTGATAAAAAGAGTCATCAAAATAACTTAACTCAAAATAATTAAAAAATACAACACAAAATATATAATTAAAAATAATATCAATACAAATAAAAAAATAATTAAAAAAACAAATAAATAACACACACAGCGCACTTCAACAATATTAAGATTAACATTTTCTTTATTGATAAAACCCTCTAAAAAGAATAAGAAATATCTGCTTTAAATCCTCAAATAAGCCATCTACTGAATAATCACTCCAAATTGGAGATAAAAAAAAGTTAAAATTGTATAAAAAAATATTAAAATATTTGGGAGCTCATAGAAATAAATAAGGAGAAATGACTGCCTAAAATAACCAAAACGATTACTTAGAAATTTACTTACAAAATCTTCACAAGGAAATTGAAGTAATGAGAAAGAAGCTCTATAATGATTTAGAGATTCCTCATTTACTTAGAGAATTTACAGAAGTAAACATTCTGATTGATGAGCTATACATTAATGAACGACTTGAGTACACTCTTCAAAATTGTCCTAAATCTCTTTACCTCTATTTCTTAAGAATCTTTTCTAATTATAAATAAAAAATATCTATGATATACTCTTAAAAAATATAAGTTCTACCCAAAATAAGCTGTGACCTACTACAGACCGATAGCATTTTATCTCTTTACTTCTAAATATTTTAAAACTATTTCTGTAGTTAATCAAGTATTGGAGGCTCACATGATGAAATCCCCTTCGAAAAATATTTAATTTGAATTTTAATAAAAGCTCTTGGTTGATAGTTTATTTGATACTCTTTTTTAATTACAAGATTGATTAATTAATTAATCATTCGTTGTTGCTCGCTATACGAAAATTAAAAAAGAAGAGATTTCAAAGTAATAACCCATAAACATATTTTGGACAGTAAAAAATAATCTTCATTTAATTACATTTATAAATCAAAAATTAAATTTACACTAACAAATGATAAATTAGTCAAACAAAAATCAATAAATATCTAACTCATTAACTAATTGATATTCAAAACATTCTATTAAATATAACAAATAATTATCCATTTTATTATTAACATTCTATTTTTAACTCTTTGTTTTATCCAAATCTTTTGTATTCACCTTATATTACATTTACTTAATATCCTTTAAAATTGCTTCATCATTTAATGTTTTTAGTGTTGTTTATTTATACTTTCTTACATTCTTAAGAATTTAGTAATCATTTAATCAGTTTAACCTTATTTACATTTTGAACAGAATTCACTTTTTTTTGTTCGAATAACAATCGTGATGTGATATGCATTATTTATTTTCAATAATTAGAGATGAATACTAAATCTATATTTTGTTTTCTAGCTCTAGCTCTAGATAGCTCATGAAAAATGAAAATTCTTTTAATTCAATTAAACAAACAAACAAAATACAAAATTCATATTTTCTCTGTTTACCCACCTTAAATTTAATATTAGATGATATAGGTTAAGAAATTATTAGTTTTTATAAATTAAGAATTATAGAAAATGTATTTTTATTAATCAAGTATTTGCCAGCTGGTTTATTTAATAATAGTGACTAACCTTACTTTTTATATATAATTAAAGATTCTTCCAATCACATCAATAAATTTTCATGGGCACTTTCTTTTCATAAAAAGTAAACCAAAATATTTATTTTTTACTTGATAATTTTTTTTGTAAGCAACAATTTGTATTATTTTCATCTAATCATGCAAATTATTCTCTTGAATAAACAAACATATAATTATTTTAAAAGGATTATTCATCATCTGATTGTAATATTTTTTGAAAAGTAATATATATTTATTTTATTTATCCTAAAATCTGTACACTTTAGTCCTTCAGGATGTAAGTATGCTTTAGTTTAAGCCATTCTATTTAACTCAATTGTGTAAATTATAGTGCATTTAAATAAATAACGTTCTTTCTAATACCTTATTTTCAAGATCATTTACATTTTTTTTTTTAATGTTAAAAATCTTCACTTTTTCACAATTTCTATTTAAAGTAACAATTTTTTTATCAACTATCTCGTTTAATCTATCTTATTTCAACAATATTTTTATATTTAGAGCTAATTTAGATTTCAATTTTATAATAAAATAATTTGCTTACAATATATTCTAATTGAGGTTTCTAAACTTTGAATTAAATATCTTTATCAAATATTTAGATTATTTGCTTGCAAACCTAAGTTACAGTATAAAATTTGAGAAATAATACAAAATTTCTTGAGAGATCTTATAGAAAGTATATTTATCGTAAAATCAAAAAATATCTTAAATACCACTAAATCAAGAAAACAAATTAGTAATTAAATTTCCATCACTATAAATCAAATTAGTCAATTATTATTCTTTTATTACTTTATTTCCTTACCCTTTAACTAACTAACTAAATAAAATATAATTTGCTCAAACAAGCCATTTTATCATGAATAAAAAGGTTAACTTTCTTATTGAAGTTTAAATAGAAGGTTAATTAAAAATGAATAGTATTATATTTTAATCATTGCATTTCCCTATTGAGTATATTTTGAAAAAAATATTTTTTAAATAACATATTGAATTAATAACTAAATTATTTATTTGGTTCTCTAAGACTTATACTCTTTTGTCATTAAAAAATATATTAACATTTTTGAAAACATACTAAGAAGATAATATGAAATAGATAGAACTAAACTGGTTATATTTTCATAAAAATACAAATCTTTACTTATTCTTTTAATTTTATTATTCCAGTACTTTTAATTATGTTAAGAAATTTTTAAATCCATAAAAAGTTTATGCAAAATTTATAATCAAAAAAAAAAAATTAGAATAGACTTTATTTTTTATTTTTTAATCATATTATTAATATCTAATAGGAGTTATTTTTAATAATCAGAAATCAAATCTTTAAAATAAAAAATTTTAAAGTTTTTTCATTCAAAGCCAGCCAGCCAGCACAGTATTTTCTTATTTTAAATTACTGATAAAAATTTTGAATAATAAAATAATTAATGAATTTAATGTATTTGGTTTGATTTAGATTAATTTCTAATTTATTTTTAATTCATAATTAAAATCTTAAAATAGAAATACATTTAGAAAATCAATCAAAAGATAATTATTTTTTCTTTCCTATTATGAATGATTTTTTATATTATTTGTTCTTGTGATTTAATAATTACTTTTCCATATTAGATGATAGTAGCTTTTATTAAACATTAAGTTTGATGTAAATAAATACATACATTCATTGTTAAATGTTTATTTTTAATTTAAAAAAAATTTGCGACAAATCTCTTAAATAAAATTATTATTTATCTCATTTAAAAAAATTATGTTGGTAATAAAGTAAATTAAATCAATAAAAAAAGATGCTGATATATTAACCATCCTTTAAATTTTTAATATGCTTGAGAAAAATTGTAAATAATTTTGACAATCTATTTGGAAGATTAATAACAAAAATAAAACGATAAAGTGATAAATAAATAAATTTATTTTACTTGCTGATTAATATTAATAAATATTAATCTTATATATAAATATAATTAATTAGTGTTAGAATATACTTTAGGAATTAATTTAATAATTTAAATTTTTTATAAATTGAAGATTGCTTTTGCTCTGATTTTAAATATTACTTTTTGATTAATAGGTTGAAAGATTTATATATACTTGCTTCATTGCATTTCTGTTTTGTAAATAAAGTTGGGATCTATTTTATATTTCATCTCAAACTTTTAATACCACTTTTCTAAGAAATTAGAAGGGATTACTAAATAATTACCATTAGATTAGATTTATGAAACTAGAGAATCATTATTATAGCTCATCATGAAATTGTATAAATTTTATGCTACCAGCTTTGCATACTACTTCTAGGAATCTATCTTATCAGAGAGAGTGACTAAATCTTGTAATTCACTTAAAGGTTGCATTTTTACTACCAACTTTATAGATTAGCATGTGTTCACATCTGGCTTAACAGGAAATCCTGTTCTAAAAATATCACTAGGACGAACATTTGCTATAGCTCCTATAAAATGAATAGATTCAAAAGGAGGGGCAGAATAGTATAAAGAAGCCCCATATCCATCTTGTATAGGAACGTTTAAGAAGAAAGCTAAATTAGGAACAGCAGCAGGATTAGGGAGGTCAACACAAAACATGCCATTGATATATTCAAAATTCATAAAAGGTATTTATCCTGGAATCATAACTCCAAATCCTGGGGTTTATATCATTTAATTGGGATCCATGGTACTTAATCTTTGAGTTTTATCTGAAAGTGTTTTTGTTGAAAGGACTATCTATCTATCTATTTATCTTTTTTTTGAAGTTGGTTTGAAATCTTTTTTGCTAATTTGTTTGCTATATATTTTATTTAATACCTATATTTCTTTGTTAATTGATTAATAAACTATAAAAATTATTATAGATAGAATAGTGGAAAACATTAATAAACTACTATTTGATGATTTTAGAATTATTCTTCACTATTGTCAATCATACTATTACTTCTGGAAACTATTCTATCAAAATTAATTTCAAAATTTAGAAATTGCATAGAAGAAATTTTCATTCTATTGTTCTATATTATTACTAATTAAATTTTTAGAGAGAATAGATAGAATTTAGTAATAGATTACATGAAATTCATCAAAATTTCTCTTAGCTTGGTCATTTATTTTCAAGAAATATATCTAAAATCTTTATTAATTTTTATTTATATTTTAAATTTAAGTATTTATTTTTCCAAAAAAATAGTAATCACATTAAAAATAATTTTCACTCCAAAAAAAAATTAGAGTGCAGGTAGTAAACTGTATAATAAGTTTAATATTGACAAAGAAATATAAAAGCATACATAAGAAGATAGTCCAACAATTTTTACATTAATTCAATTTTACATCTTTTTCAATTTTAAAATAGTATTTTTAGCTTCATTTATCCAAATATAAAATTATTAAGAAATTTTTTTGTGAATATTAAATATGCTAGTTATAAAAAATAGAAAGGAATTGATTAATATAAAATGTTTGAATCATTTAAATTTTAGATAGAATTATCTTAGAAAAATAATCTAAAAAGTTAATACTATTTCAGATTATTTTGTAAATAATATTTGGAGAATATCTTTTAATAATAACTGCAAAAAGAAAGAAATAAAATTCACATTATTATTTAAAATATTTTCTATTGAAAAAGTAGTTATGTGGATAAATTTTTATTAAAAATATCAAAAAATTAAAATGTGTCTTTATTTAGAGATTAAATTTATTATTTTGAAACTTAAGATATTTTATAAAATATATTCTTGGTATTTTAACTCCATAACTTACAAAATTAGTCAGCCAGAAATAATAAAATAAAGCAAACAAGTTGAAGAAGTAATATTTGTAGATATTTTAAAGAATATTATTGTTAGAAACTTTTTTTAGTTATATTTATAGTAATATCTCTTTACACCTGTTTAGAAGCTAGCTTTTTTAATAATTTGATTGGTAATTATCAAAAGATATTTTGAAATCGTCTAAGCTTTTATTTGATTTGATATTAAGTAATATGAATGCTAAACGAAAAAGAGTACTTAATAAATGAAATCCAGCAAAATTGTAGGATTAGTTCACCCTCTAAAAATAATTCACCATATAAAAAAAGGGATTCATAGTTTAAAGATGTTCAACATAGATCTAAAAGCGAATTTGAAAGCAAATAGCTAACAAAAAAGAAGAAAAATATTTTCTCAGATTTAAATTATCGCAATTAATATTATCAAAATATTTTGTCCCTTCCATTTAATGATCCTCGTCCCACACAAGTAATAAATTAAATTTGAATACTTTTTTAAAATAGCAACAAAATGATTTAAACTAAATAAATTTTGTTAAAATAATTAGGAGATGATCATAATATTAATGAAGAATCCAGCAGTTAGATAAGAATGTGAAATACTTTTTTTAACATAGATTCTATGCTAATACGCTTTCTTTTCAAAAATCAAATAATAATATGGACTTTAAGTATTGTAATATATCAGTCAATTAGCCTTCTATAAAAGATATGATGCTAATACGAATATAGATTTTTTAGAAAATTCTAACATAGATAACAACAGTATACTTTCATTTATTTATAAACTTATATATTTTTCATATAAATTTGTTGAAAATTATTAAAAGACTAGAGCAAGATAAACAACGCAGGGGAATAACTGCTATTAGTATTATTAAATGGATAAGCACTTATGGCAAAAAATGCATAAGACAGCACTTAAACTAAATTAAAAAACTAAAATGATTAAATACCTCTCTACTAGGGTAATACCATCTAAAAATTAGATAATAATAACTTAATGGTTGATCAAATGGATTTTATAAATAAACAGAAAGAATATTAGTATTTAACTAATACTGTTTGTGAATTTATAGCTATCACAATATCAGATTATCAATCAATAATCCAAAGAACCTTAATTAGATAGTAAAAAGTTAAATAAATAGAAAAATAAATTTAGAATAAAAATGAAGAGCTCATATAACAATATAAATTCCTGAAGAAGTTGCCTATCTTTTAGTCATTTTCTGATGCAGACATTTATGATGTTATGGTTAATATGACTCTTGAAAGGTTAACTCATGGATAAATTCTTTATAAGTAAGGTGATAAAGTGGAGGGAGTATATATAATATTCTGTGGAGAGTTTTAGGTTATGAAGAAATAAGAAAGACTGAATTAAATTATTCAATGTGAAGCTTTGTAAGTTGTCAAAGATGTGAATAAATTCATTCCTTTAATGGACTAAAGTTTAATAGTATCAGTTATCAAAGAAGGAGAAATTTTTGGGTTTGAAGAGATTATACAAAATAGCTAATTTCGCCAATACACTGTTGAATCGTCTTCTATAAATTCATTTGTTTACTTTATGAAAACACAAGTATGAATTTTAATAAATTAAAAATACTTGGCAATTATAATTAATTCATTTTTTATAAATATTATTAGTATTTTTAAAAGAAATTTAATAGACTTATCAATTAAAACGAATACAACCAGCTAGTAAAATTAACTGAAGAAAAAATAAATTACAGGCAGCAATTTTAGACTAAATAAGAATACTTGGGCTATAATTTGTTAGAAGATATTAAAAATAGCTCAATCGGATATTAAATTTTTAGCAAAATCAAAGAAGATATTGAAAATAATAATGTAAATTAGCTGATGAGAAAAAAGTAATCTAAGGATTTTCAGATCTCAGAATTTGATAATAATTAAAAGAGTAGAATTTACAGGAGAAGACTCAATTAAGATTCAATTAACTTTTTAGAAAAATCTTTATCTCCAATTTAAAAAACTCTTCCTTTGTTGAGTAAAAATAATCAAAATTTATCAAACTTTCAATAAAATTTGTAACAGTATTAAATCAGTTAGCAACAAAAAACTTATTAATTTTCAAATCAGTCAACTTAAAACTATTTCGGTAAATAACAAAACAGTAAGATAAATAATAATAGCTAAATTTTAAGATCAAAAACTCCAAATTTAGAGTAGAATATGGAAAATGCCTCGTTTTTGTAGTCAAAGCAAAACACAACAGCTGTTTCATAATTCATGATTACAAATAACTCTACAAACAAATAAAAAAGAACAATTGATTTTTTAAGAGAATCTCGTTGCTTAACCACTTAGGGAGAAGAAATTGATAACTTTCTTGAATAACCATTTTAATCAAGCAAATATTAAAGATCATTTTACAAGCAAAAGTGGAATGAGACAAGAAAAAGAAAATCCTAAATCAACACAAACCAGTAAAATTTAGATTTTTTAGAATTCTAAAATGAATTTTCATCTCCAGTTGAAATGAATGATAATAATTTATATTTTCAAAACGGTGAAAGCTATGACAGACATTTGATATTTGTGAGATAAAAAGATAAAGATAGGGTATATAGACAATTAAATAACTAAAATTTTGGAGTAGTTAGAGAAGTTGAAGTAGATGCTTTAGAAGATGATGTTGTAATACAAAAAGTAATATAAACTTAGCCAAATGAATAATGTGATTAATTTGAATTTTCAAATCAAATAGATGACTTAAAGCCTATTGTTTAAAAAAGAAAAGAAATTTATGAAGAAGTAAAAAAAGCAATACAAAGGTAAACAAACAAATAAGATTTAAGCATTCAAATACATGATAAACTTAATGCGCCAAAATATTTATAATTAAAGTAGCAAAAGATAAAAGAATCTAATTCTAACTCTCCAAAAAAATAGAAAACCTCAAATGAAAATGCATTTGTTCATGAAAGATCAATATTAATGAAATTCCTGAAAGATAAATAAAATTATGAAGGATGTAAGATAATCCAGAGTTCAGACATTGCACCAGTTTTTAAGCATAAAAAATATTCTGTTTAAATTGGACCAAATACTGAACAAGAAAATGCTAATCTTGAAAAATATAATATAGAATGTAAAAAATAATATTAATCTTAACGAGCATCGCCTCATAGCTAAAGACCCATATCTCGAATAAACCCACATTTATAGTATTTTTAATCCAAAAAGATAGATGATAACCAAAGAGTAATAAAAAGAGGAGATAAATAAATTTAATTCAGGGATAATAGGTCACCACCAAAATTATTACAAATCAATTGAAAGTACTATTTCAATCAGCACTGAAAAATTGATCCATAATTTTGCCATGATAACCAAATCAAATAAAATTAAATTGAAATAATCTAAATAAAATTGTTAAAATCAAGACAAATCATTTTACAAATTTAAAAGATTGATTTTAATAAAATACAATAAAAAAGAAGGGGTTTAATAGATTATATGAGAGATAAGTTAATTGAAATTGTTGTTAGCTGGTTTAAATATTAAAAATAATCCAAAATAATGAAAAAATGATTATAAATAGAATTACAAATTATATGAAAAAATCAATTTTAAACAAATAGTAATAAATAAAAAAGGAGGTAAATAGATTAAACGAAGTGTTAATATCTTGATAGCTTAAAATATTTAAAATTATTAAATATAAATTAAATACAAAGTGAAAAATAGATGAAAAGTTTTCGAAAAATTATGTCTTTCCTTCTTTTATTATTTAAATTTTTCCATTTAAAAAAATATGTTGATTTAACTGTTTTTAAAAATAAATATTATTTGAAAATAATATTGTGTTAAATACTTTTAATATTAATAGAATTTTAAAGTTATTTTCCAACTCTTGTTTTTATGAATCTAAAAAAAAAAAATTTTGATGAGAAAAAGTTTATTTTTAAAAATAAGTGTTTAATATATTTTATGATTTAATGATTAAGAAGAATTTTAGTAATTCTAATATTCAACTCTAATTTAATTTTTTTACTTATTTTGAATAAAAAAATATATATACAGTTGTTCATAATTAATTTCATAATTTATCCAAAGATTAACAGCAAAGTAGAAATTAAAAAGTAGAACAATTCATATTATTTTTGTAGCAATTATAAAAATTGTATTTCGTATCAAAGAAAGAAAGAAAATGTATAGGAATTTTTCATTTGATAAAACTGGAAGGGTTATGACTCTGTCTAAACTCTAAGAAAATTAGTTTTCGGTTTCTAAATTCCATAGGTAAATTAATTTCACACTTTTTATTTTTATTGAAAAATGGTTAAGGTAATTATTATTAATACATTTATATTTCAAAGTTAAAAGTTAATAGATTTATAATAAAAATCATCCGAGATATTACCTCGATTAAGAGTATCTAGCTATTCAGAAGCTAATTTTGGAATATAACCAAATTAATAAACTAAATATGCCTTAGATTATTTAGCTACTAGTGAAAATAGATTAAACTAAAGTGATGGTTTTTAAAAAAAATCAGTGTAAAAGAAATTCTAAGCAACAAATTTTCCTTTTACAACAAAGAAGAATAGTTTCGAATTCAATTATAGACAAAAGCTTTAATAAAATAGTTCAAGAGTACAAGGATCAAGTATGAGTGAAAAAAGTTCAGCCTTTTCTAATATAGATAATTTAATTCATGAAAAATAAATGCTAGAAAAATCAACTTAACAAATTTATAATTACAATGAAAAGAGATAAAAAGAAGAATAAATTCTAAAATAATTGAAAAAGGATATAAATTTCATCTAAAAATAAATTTAAGAAGAACAAAAGGCTGCCAAAAATATAAATGGATTAGGTACTATCATTTATTAACAGAAATAAAAGATTGAAGATAATACATTTGTAAAATCTATTTTAATTTAAAAAATATATGATTAAAATAATTAAATTAAAATAGAAATTCGGTGAATAAATGTTTCCAATAAAAAAAGAAAAAGAATCATTGCTTTTAGAAATCAGATAAGTATAAAAAAACTAGATCTTTCCTTAATAATTGATTTCAATTTAAATAAATAGATAACTGAAGTTAAAAAGTAAATGATTCAGAAAAACCAATAAATAATTGAATAGATTGCTGCTGAATAGTAATTAATTGATTCCCTGAAGAGTAAAATAGAATAAGTAAAAGGAATCTCATAAATGGAAAAAGTATATTTTACATTTAAATAAAAAGTATTTAACCTATTATTTGTTAGAGAAATAATAGTATGATTAAGACTTAATTCTATTAAAACTAAAAGTTTGCTGCTAATTAACAATATTAAATTGAAGTTTTAGTAATTCAATTCTTTTTCTTAATCTAATCTTATTCTTCAAAATATTTTTAAATTAGGAAGATAGATAAGATATTTTAAACACAAAAGCTAAATAGTATGCATAGATAGAAATCAAATGAATTTCAAGCTAACTCCACATAGCTTTCCAAAAAATTCAATACTTAATTAACATTATGGACAATTTCTATATTTAAATATGTAAAATCTATCTATTTTTAGTTTCATTTGGTTGAGTAAATTTTAATATTGAAAAAACCTCTCTTTTTAATTTAATTTTACTTTCTATCATAAATAAATATTTTAAAATTTAAAAATAAGTATAAGTGTTTGTTTTTTTTTTGGTGTATTAACTAACGGTTTGGTTTTGATTCAAAAATAGTCATTCTATTCTATTTTAAGAAAAAGAAGATTCTCAATAATTAAAAATTTAATGAAATTTTTGAAATAATCTTCAAAGTTAATTATTTTTTGTTTTTTAAACATAAAAATCATCTAAATTTCACAAAGAATTTTTAAAACCACAAAAGGAATATTTTAGTAAGGTAACTATTATTCATTTGTTGTTATTTAAATGAAAAAAAAAAAATAGTAGCTACTTATTTTATTTTCAATCTTCATGAATTTATTTAGAAATACACATTTACATGATTAATAGTATTAATGAGTCATTTTCAATTTAATATTCGCTTTTTGACTTTAGTAAATTTTTAATTTGAAGAAAAAAAAATATTCTAATTGAAACTTAACTAATATTGTAGAAAAATTATAAAAAAGGATGGATTATTTTACTTTCTGTCAATTATAAATTATAAGTTGACTTAAAAATATGAAAATATTTTTTATTTTTTATTTACATATAAGGTAGGAAAGGTTGATTACTCTAATAATATTATCATAATATTTATGGTGAAATAAAATTAGAGTAACTTTATATTAATCTTAAAAATATCTCAAAAATATTAAAAAAGTTAGAATATTATGGAAGGTAAAAGATTTATTTGTAGTAGATTAATATGATAGAACATTATTGTAAATTTACTAATATTTTAACAACTAATAAATAGATTAAAAGATATTTTACTTATAATTATATAATTGAATATTAATCATTTTTTATTTCTTAAAACATACATATATACAGTTCCATTTATTTTTCTTTCCTTTTTAAGTATTTCGAAATCCTCTTCTTTGATGAATTCTTCCCAATTTCTATTTGGAAAGAATCCATAATTACATACCGTGTATGGTGTTTTATAATTCAAAAAGAAATTTAAACCTTAATAAAGACTCTAACCGCTAGTAAGAATTAAAATTAATCCATCTTTTTTACATACTCTCTTCATTTCTTTTAATGCTTTATCAGGGTTTACATAATATTCTAGTCCAAAAGTATCTACAACGGTATCAAAAACATTATCTTTAAATGTCAAATTTTCTGTATCATCAATTTTATAAGAATATGATATGTGGTTTACACTTTTTTACATAGCTGCTTCTAGCATATTTGAACTCCAATCAATACCTAGTACTTTCACTCCAGGAGGATAGTATTTTAAATTTCTAGAAGTTCCTATAGCTGTTTCTAAAACAAACCCTTAGGCATAAGAAAGAAGAATCTTACGATATTAATTAATTTTAGAAAGATCTTCATATGAATCTACTGATTTATCATATAAGATTGCAAGGTTTTGGTGTATGTTAAACAAAAACTATCTTTTCCTATTTGAATTTTTGTAATATTCTTCTTCAAATGATTTAATTTAGTGAAATTTATATGAGCCATAGGTGACAAGACCAAACATAACTATTTAAATAAAATATGTTAAAATCTATTTCATAACAAGTCAATTTATCAAATAGAGAAACATTTCTTTAGCTTTATTGCCAAAAACTGAATATTGATTGTTGCTTTCTGATTTTACTTTAGTACTTTTGAACTCCATTAATAATTATCAGTATATAAATCTAATAATCTGCAAAAAAAAATGTAAATTAAATTACTTGTTGCTGATATTCCATACTTAATATACTTCGCCATTAGTATAATATAACTTCCTGTAGACTATTTTGCTTTGAATAACTAAACGTAATGAAACTTAAAAAATAAACTATTTTTATATCTATTTGAAGAAGACCTGATAAATTAATATATTAATTTAATTATATCTTTTTTAATAAATTTTTGTATCAAGAATATTTAAAGAATATTCTTCAGTAAAGTTAATTTTTAATTTTTTAAGATACTAATTAATCATTCAATAAAAATTGCAAAAAATAATATAAGGCAAACAAACAATTGAACAAATAAGTTAATTATTTGATTTATTATTTCAAAAAAAAAAATTTCAATTAATTTTTGAGGATTCTTAATATTGTTATTAAAATTGAATCTATTTTCAAATTCTTTAATAAATTGTTTTATTTTAAAAAATAAATTAAAGGATTAATAAAATTAAAATTCTTTAATATTTTTTTAATTTTTTCAGCACAAGCTAATTTAGATCATCAGATGAATCTCTTAATATAAATTTATATGGATATCTACAAATTAATCAAATAACTTGCATAAAATAAAAATAAAATCAAGGTTAAATAAATTTTTATGAGAAAAAATTTTTTAGACAAAGTGCCATTACAAAATATAGTGGTTGATGATCCATATCTTCGAATGAAATTCCTTAATTTTAGATAAATAAATTTCAAAAGTAGATCAAAAGATAATTTATTAGTATAAAGAATAAATAGACATAATTTTTTGAGTTATTGTAAATTTTGAACATAAATTACAAAAACTTCTTTTCAAAAACAACATGAAAAATTTTATGGTTAAAATAAATGAAAAATTTTGCGTAAAAATTTTAGAAAATTAAGTTGATTAGATTAATTTAAGTTAAAGAATCAAAAATTTTAAAGAAAAGTAAATTAAAAAAATTAACCAGTTATTAAAAGCTTTTGGTGTTTTTCTTTTTGCTTTTTGAAATCAACTCAAAGAGAATCAAATTAAACATAAGACAAGCACAGTTCAATATCCTGAAACAAATTTAGAAAATATATAAATATTTCAATAGATAATGCACATAAATTAGCTTTAAAATTTTTTAGCTCAATATTTCAAATAGAGCTATTTATTTACTTATTTATCTTTAGCCTCAAATAATTACTATTTTAATATTTCTTTAGTTTGTTAATTTTGACATGCCTGCTTATTGAAATTTAGTTTGTTATTGGTTTTAAGGTTAATTTTTATTGAGCTCCAATTTTCAAAAAAATTTAATATCTTACTCTCTTAAATAGCAAAGAGCTCTAGATCTAAAAAAAAATTTTCCCCTTTAATTTAAAAAATTGCGATTGAAATAAATATTTGCTAAATCAGAATAGAATATTCATGCTTACAACTTACAATCAATAATCAATCTCTCTTTTTTGCTTTTTACTTACTATTCAAAGCAACACCTCTAAACACATTTATGTTTCTTTGCATAAAAGGTAAGAGTATTTTTGAGAAAATTATTTATAATAGTACTTGAAAATGAGAAAATGGAAGATATTTCATAAAAAAATATTTAATTTGGACATTTGGACATTTTTATCATTTATCCCACTTAATTTTAACTTTAATGTAAATAAGAAGTTAGCTAAATGTAATAAATAGAAATAGCTGAAAAGGGCATAACATTAATGATAGCCGATTTTATGTTTAAAAATTTTAAGTATTTGAGTTTTTATGTACAAATAAGATTAGAAGGATTAACTAAGTAAGTTAATATTTTTAAATTAAAAATATAAAGTTGTGTAAGTGTTTAACAATCTAATAGGAATCATGCAAATAAATAGACTCCAAAAAATAACAAAAAAATTCTTAAATGAGATTTTTAGAACAATTTTCTATGTAGAGAATATCAACTAGGAATACTATTTTAACCTTAATTTATGTTAGGAAATAAATTTAGTTAACTATTTCTATCATAATTTAGCTTTGGTTTTCAAAATTCAATTAATTATGATAAAAATAAATAATTGTATTTAAATATTTTTCATGGTTTATAAAGAAATGTCTGAAAAAGAAAAATATGAATATTTGCTACGTTTCATCAAAAACAAGAAAAAATTTACAGGATAAAAAAATAAATCATTAAAAGAATTGACCCTTTTGATGAAATTATTGTTTTAATCAACATATTGGTTTTATTTAATCTCTGTTTATTTAAAAACTGACTTTTAGAAAATTAAATATTTAAAATCATTGTGAAATTGGATTAATTAGGTCCTAAAATTTAAAAAAAACTTCTTCAACTCAAATGATAAATGAAGATCAAGTTAATGAGTTATATGTTTGTCAAAGAATAAAAAAAGATTAAAAGAGAAAAATTAGATTAGAATACAGAAAATTTATTGGCTTTTATTATGTTAGTTTTTACAAGGGTCTGAGGTTTTAAGCCAATAAGATATTATATTTCAGTTAAATTTTCATTCATGCTGGCTTAACTTTTGATTAGATTGATAATTACCTTTCCCCATCTTTTTTGATAATCAATCATGTTTAAATCCATTTAGATTTAATAATTCTTTTGTGGTAAATTAAATTTTGCAATTTTGTTAGTTTAGAGATTTCTTTGGAGAACCAAATTTTTGTAAAGCTTTTATTTTTTTAGAAACATAATTTAATTTTCCTTATAAAATAGATATTTTCAACAAATGATACCTGTTTTATTTTAAAAGTATTTTAAAAAGTGAAAAACTATTTTCTTCTAAATTATCTGGAATATTTAACAAATTCTTTGATGATAATACACCAAAAATCTTTGATCTTGACATTTAATTTATAAAACTTAAATTAGCTACAGTTTAAAAAAAGTAAGAGTTGTAAATTAAAAAAAACAAATATTTTACATGAAAAAACAAGTTGTTAGCTCAGATTTTGATTTAAGAAGTAGAGAATTTCATATTTTTCTATTTTTTAAAGTGCTTGAGATTATTGACACAATTTTTTTGTGGAAGGTCTTTTCTTTTGAAATGTAGTTACTTGAATATTAATTAACAAAAAGTAATATTTTTTGATATTTTCTGTCGTAAATAAATGTAAATTAAAAATATATTTTTTTTTAAATTTTATTGAGTTAGTAATCCTTGTAAAATGTATATAATTTAAGAACGAATGCTGATTTTAAAGCTACATATTAGTTATGTCATGAATTTACAATCATGTGTGAAGAACAATTATTGTAGAGTTGTTAATTGATTTTGATAGAGAAAAGCAATGTTGATGAATAGATAATAAAAAATAATTACAACTATCAAAAATAAAAAATAAATTTTTTTTAATAGCTTGATTAGATTTATATAATTATTTGAAATTTGATGTTTAATATTATAAAATACTAGATACTTTCATCTAAATTATTAGTTATCTAGGCATAGACACTAAGAACTATAAAGAATAAATTCTATTTTGAATGTAAAAGATTAGTATTTGTAAATAATATCATGTATCCTCTTCTCAATAGGGTTGAAATAAATATTTAATAATTTTTCAGAATAAGCTTTTTCTTTTATTAAATAACAGAATTTAATGCTTTTTTGGTAATGTTGAATGATGTGATAATTCAACTTAAAAGGGATTTTTCTTCTTTTAGATAAATCTTTATTTCACCTAATATTAATAAAAACATTTAAATAATTTTTATATCATCAAATAAATTTACTCAATTTTTATTAACAAGACTCTTTTTAAATTTCTGTATTATCAAAAGTATTCATAAAATCTAATTATTCTGCATAATAATGACAAAAAAAATAAAAAATGTAAATAAAAGGTGTTTGTTTATTCAAAGGAATAAAAGAGTTGAATTTCCAATCTTTTATTTTATTCTTGAAGATTTAAAATTACATCGAAAAATACAGTTTTTATCAAATTGAGTAAGTATTATTTATCCAATCATGATAAAAATTGTATAAATTATAATTTTCTCTTTTTCTTCCTCTAAAAAAACTTGCTGGTCATGTTTACTAGAAAGATATGTTTTTTCTTAATAAAAATGCTATTTTTAAAACATAGAGCAATGAATTTTAAAGTAATCTTAACATTTAATAATGGATGATAGATCAGAGAAAGAGTCTAATATTGTAATTTATCAAAAAATAGTTAAAAGCTATTCAAAAATTTTTATCCACTAACTTTACCTTTCTATATAAATATTTATGTGTGCATCTTAATTCCAAATTATAATATTTTGAGTTCAACAAGTTTTCTTAATAGGGGTAGGATTTTAATTTATATTATTAATATTTTTTCAAAAATGGGGTGAGTTTTTTTTAGATTTATTCAGAGGAGAAATAGAGATCAAATATTTGTTAGATCTTATCTTTTTGTAAGTAGTTTTATATAATTAAAAATACTAAAGGAATTTGTTAATTATTCCTTTCATTTCCAAAATATTTTTTTACATTCCTTATTTTTTTTGAATACAAATTTCAATCTTAAATTCTTTTTTTTCAGCATCAACAATTTTTTTCAAAGAATGTTGTATTTTAATTGGATAAATCTTATCTCAAATTTGTTTTTAAATAAAATTATTTCTGGGATTTTATTAAAAATATAAAAAAAGACAACTTTAAAAAAAATACTAATTTATACCATCTAATAATATTTGAAGGAAACGAAATAAGAAAGGTTTTTCAAAAGAAATGCAATATTACCACCAAATTTTTCATATTGAAACAACTTAATCAGAAATTCTTCATTTACTAGCTCTCTTAGTTGATTTTCAGCTATATCTATTGACATCTTAATATCAGTAGCATCTATATAAATTCAAGGCAATTTGATATTAACCTTTTTACATTGATTAAATTTTTTATTTTTAATATACTTAAATTATCTTAATTTATTTCCTCAAGTGCATACCTTACTTGATTTGATTAAATCAAACATTTTAAATTAAATCTTAAGTAAGTAGGATAATTTCATGGTTCAAAATATTTCAAAAAAAATCAACTAATTAACAAGGTGTTTTTTTAGTTTTATTTTATTGCAATTTTGTTTGGTAAGGAATTAAAGTAAACACAATCAAAGTGAAAAGTGAAGTATAACAAATTTTTGAATATTTAGGTTGAGAGATTAATTATTTTTAATTTTTACCAAACTTACTTACATCTCAATCAATGTCAAACAATTTACAATCAAATTTTAAAGAAAAACGGATTTAAAATTAGTAAAATGAAGCTCATCATAACATGAAAAAAACAGTCCTTAAAGCTTTTTAAAAAAATATTTTAGAATTTGTTGTTAAAAATGGTGTGTAATCTATTTGTATCTAAGTCTTTTTATACATAAATTTGAAATCCAAAGACCATTGATTCTCATAAAAGACTGTATAAATTGTAAAAAATTATAGAATGCTTCTTTGGGAATAAATTTAAAAGCTGCTGAACAATATATGGTTTTGCTTTATAAAATAGATCTTTGTTAACCTTTAGTAATTATTAAGAAATATTAATTTTTGATTAACAAATAATTCTTACACAATAGGATATAAAGAAATATTGTGGATTTATGTAAAATAATTAAATTTTTCAGCCTGTTTTTGTTGTTACCTAAATATTTGATTGATATTTTCTCTTGCCTTCCTTATTTTGGTATAGGAATCTGATTATGGCCAAAAATTCTATCCTTTTCATTAATTTTTTACTTTCTTTAAAGATGTAATTATCAAGAATAATTTGTTTACTCAAAAAAACATTTATTTTTGCAGCAATATTTTTAATTGGCTTAAAGGAAGAGTTCATAAAATGAATTTATAACTTTTTTGCATTTTAGATCAGAAAAAATAATATTATTTACTTAAATGAAGAAGAACAAATCTTGATAAAATATAGAGAAAAATATCAAAAGAATCAGCGATAGAAGAATTATAATTTATCCCTTCACTATCCTTGAAAAATAAATTAATTTCTAAATGCATGAGTGATTATCGTTGATTGATATATTTAAGTTGAACTCTGATTGTAAAAATTTTGATAAATTTTTCCTCTTTGTTAAAAGAATCTGCTGTTATATACGAATAAAGTATTACATTGTAAATTTTAGAAAGAAAAACATCTAAAACCTTTTGTTGATTATTGTTAATTAAAAACAATCTATTATATTGAAACGAAACGAAATACTGCTCCCTTTTTTTTCCAAATGATATTAAATTCAAGTAAACGAAGCAAAATATGCAATACGTAAATATTCAAATTAGGAAAGTAAGTTGAAAATATATTAATAAGTTTAAAAGTATTTAAAGTCTATTCACTATATTCTAATTGTTATTTAAAATTTACAAAAAATAATTAGTCATTTATCTACTTTATTTAAAACATTGATTGTTGATTTTGATAACTTTATAAATTGATTTATCAGTGTAAGTTATTGTAATTACCCCATATAATTTGCTAATTACCCCTGACTCATTTCTTCTTAAAATATAAAGAAATAGTTCATATCGGATTTTTACAAAATCTTTTCTTTATTTGAATATTTCTATCCTAAATATTTAGGCTTTTGTATTTCGAAACTATTCAGCTAAGCGAAAAGGCTATTTAAGAAATATAATTTGATATCAATATTTTTTAAGAAAAAAGCATTAAAATTAAAAATTCTTTTTTAATTATTGAGAGATATATCTATATTTCTTTAAAGAGAATTGTTGATGTAATCCTTAAAAAAATTAAATGTTTAACTTTGAGAGTTAACTACACTATAAACATAATCTGATTTATTAATAGGTGAAATAATTAATTAATTAAATAAAAAATCTATACTCAAAATAAATAAATAAATAATTAAAACATCTCCAATCTAAATCATGCAAAATAGCTTAGAAGGTAAGAGTAATTCTTTAACTCTTAATAATAACATAATTGATCTATTTCTTGAATTCATAAATGAGTCTGATGATTCTTCATCTAACTGTTCTGAAGCAGCAAGAGATGACAAAGAATCATAATAATCAAGAAGCTACTTCGATGTCAAGAAATCTAATATCATTAAAAATATCCTCAAATCTTTCTAGAGGTATATAGAATCTTCAAATAAAGAAGAATAACAGATTTTAATATCTCACATTAAAAAAGGATAAAGCTTTGCTTAGGCTAAAAAACTAATTAAAAGAAATTTTAAAACCTTTGGTAAAAGATGGAACATGAAGCTGAAATATTTACTTGGTAAAAGCTCCTTCAAAGGCTTATTTGATTATTACTTACATAATAAATGTTTAATATGGCTGGATACCAGTAAAGTTCAAAGTAAAGAGGAGCACAAAATTGTGATTAATTTTCTTATTGAAGCTCTTAATAAACCTGAATATGCTGAAGAAATTAAATACTATAAAAAAACTAAATCAATTGCTTCAGATAAATGAAAATTATTTACTTTTTCTGATTAAAAAGCAGAATCTATTTTTAAATTGATTATTTAACAAGTAATAAAACAAAAAACAAACAATCAATAAATCTTCAATCAAATAAACTAACCAACCAACAAAAAAAAAAATAATATTCATTCCTTATTTTCTTTATTTTAACAAATTGTTAGTAAATTATTAATTCATGTATATGCTTTTAAAATTATTCGTATTTTATACAAAATTTCATGTAACTTAATCTTGTTAAACTTCATTATATTCTCATCTTAAAAAATCAATTCTTATAATCTTTTAATTTTTCACTCATTTCATCTATCTTGAGAATATTTTTTTTTACTTTTGTTTTAAGAATAATCACTTTTTATTTTTGAGTACTTCTTTATCATTCTTTTTTGTTAGTGATCAAAATAGTTATCTAACTTATGGAATATTGACCAATATTTAGTTCTAGATATTTTAATTACTTGATCTCAATAAATGTCTATGATTGTTTACATGTGTCAACGAAATATTATACTTTTTTACAAATATTAATAATTAATGCTATTTTTAGAGATGTAATTTTGAATAAAAAAATCTTGCTTTGACTATTCATCATATTATACCTTTAATAAATATCAATTCCAATTGAAGAAATTAAATTTTGAGTTTTTCTATCAAAAGAATAGTGATTACTATATTTAGATTTTTTTACAAGCATGAAACACAAAAAACTTGTTGTATAAATTGATGAATGAGTTGTGATAACTCAGAATAAACAAAAATATTTAAGATTAAAACAACTTGATTAAAATATTAGAAACAAAAAAATTAAGTTTTAAAATAATTTAATCGAATAAAAAAGTACATTTAATGAAAAAAATAAAAAATACATTTTTTTGTATTTTTTATTTCCTAAAATATAGAAACATTATTTTTTTAAAAGATTTGATAGAAGGCTTTCTAACTCTTAAATTGCCAACAATAATCTTTTTTTAGCAAACCTAGCTATCAATATTCAAAAATTTTTTATAATAATGATAAAAATATGAAAAAACAACATTTTTTCTTATTAATTTACTAAGATTGGTTATGGATTTTATTTTAAATTAAATTGTTTCTTAAATTCAGTTTATGGTGATAATTCCTAATTTATAAAAATACGTCATTAACTAATTATCTTGGGGTGTTGTTAATAATTGATTTATGCAAAAAAAGTTGGATGAATCTTAACAAAATGTATATCAGGGGCTCTTAATTAAAAAAGCATGATAGGGTAAGTCTTTATTTTTTATCTCCTTAAGTTTCTTTAAGAATGTTTCTCGATCAAATATAATTTAAAAAAATTAGCAAAACACATGAATTTTAACTCAAAGATGGATGGATGGATTATCATAACATTAATCAAAAAACAGTATTTTAAATGTTTATAAATCCCTTAGAATTTGGATTAACATATAAATATTATAGAAAATATTCCTTCAAAATAGAGAGTGGGTAACACGTTTTAAGATTAGAGCTATTTATTTAATATGAATGGGGAAAAAAAAAGTAGTACCTTCTCGCTTTGATTTTTATAAAAACTTTACATATTTCACTGCTGTAATTACCCTCTGCCATACATATTATTGTTGTTATTATTATATCTAAAAAATAAGTTGAAAAACAGTAAGTAATCTATTAAAAAAACTAATTGAAAAGGTTTGCTTACCTTTTTTAAAAAAAATAGAAAAAATTAGATTATAATTTGTAACGTGGAGATTAAGATTAGATAATTTTTTGATAGTTTACAAGGTTAGTGTTAGTGAGTAGAAGGTAAAAATAGTTACATTATAACCATTTTATATTAACCTTATACCAAAAATAGATTCTAGATAGCTAGTTAAATTAGACAGTATTGTACTAGATAGTTTAATTTTTTAAGTTTCTTATTAAAAGCAATAAACTAAATCTAGTATCTTCCATTTTTAAGATAAAATAATTACTTCAATTTTCAATTTAAAATTTCTGATTGAGGGAAGTATATTTTTGTAATCATAAAACTTAACTAATTAATTGCTCAAAAATTTAATGAAAAAACTTTAATTTTGTAATGAATCAATAGATTGCTTTAATTTTTTTCTTCTTGATATTTACTCAATACTGTAATGTGTTTTTTGAAAAATAATGATTTTAGGTTAAAGTCAGATCATAAATATCTTTTTCTGTATTGATTTTAATAATGCATTTGGATTAATTTAAATTAAAATAAATTTATTTTCCTATTTTTTCAATAAAGAATTATAAATTCACTTTTTATAATCTAAAATTTATTTGTTAACTCTCGATTTAAAAAAAAAATAATTCAGAAAAATTAAAAATATTGTAATAATTACTAGACAATTCGATATAGAAAAAAGTAGTCACTAATATTGATTTAAATCATAAATTAGATGTGGGTGGTCTATCTAATAAAAAATATAAAAAAAATCTAATTAATTACATACCCTAACTAATTAATATTTTTATTTGATGACAATAATACCAAACTTTTTAAGATTCTTATCTATTAAATATTTAAACATCAAAGTTAGGTATAATCATTATTGTATTTTAATTTAAAAATCTTCTTTATCAAATGAAATTTATTAACTCCTTTTTCACTTTTGTCGATTAAAAAATCAATTTCTTGAACATATCATTGCCAAATAAAAAAAATTATCTATTATTTTAGAGCTAGGGAGATAAAAACACTAAACAATGAATGTATATTTGACAAATGAAATTATTACAAACTTTTATTTCAAAAAAAATAATCTTGGCAAAGCCTTGAATAGATTTTGCACAATTTTTAAATTTATTTTATATTTAAATATCAAACGTTTTAGTATTCTTCAATTCTAACTTAACTGAATTATTACTTTTCTTAAATTTATTACTATTGTTATTATTATTATGATGAAGATGAGCTAAGTTAATCTTAGTCAATCATAGATACCACTTTATTCTCAATTTAAATTCCATCTTCTTCATCATAGTTTTATATTGTTATTTTTTAAACATTTTATATGAATGTATTTGATTAATTTTTTGAATATCTAGCCATATTTAATGAGTTTAATTTAGTCTGGTGAGAGTGATCTTATTGCTATTACTGTTTTATAGCTTCCTTTTTAAATATTGAGCTTCTCCTCATTATTTGATTGTTATTATCAATCTACAGTGGTTAGCTTTTAATGATAGATTCTTCTGTTTCTTGAGATTTTTATTCATACACTTCTTTTTGATCAGAATTTACTGTTTTATTCTCCATATTAGTAGAAGCAATATTAAAATCATCTTGTTAGTGATTTGAGGCTTTATTAGATTTTGAAATATGATTCATTTATAACTATTCTTTCAAAATGAAAACAGGTACCTTTATTTCCTCATCATTTTAATTGACATACAAAGATTATTAAGCAAGCTAATCTGAATTAATTATCTCTTTTTCATCTTTCTATTAAATGAAACTATTGCTATTTTTAATCTCTTTGATTTATTATTATTCGCTAGATTATTATGACTAGATTTCTTACTATTTAAATAATTGCAATTTTTTTGTCAAATTCTTGATATCAAATATCTAGTAATCGTTTTCTTTTTCTAGGTATCTCCTTTTCCATTCTTTTATCTTCCTTATGATTGTTATAATAACTACCATGTCTTTACTTCTGAACATAGATTTTTAATAATACTAGATATTTTTAATCTTATCCTACCTCAGAAGTATTCTTTTATGAAATCTTTTAATGTCTTTGTTATCTGGCTCAAGACTGTTATATGAAATTAAATTAAAATGTAACTTTTAACAAAAAATAATTTACTTTTCAATTTGATATTTAATTTTAAGTGAAATCTCTGCCAATTTTATTATGACATCATGGAATTTATAAACTAATGTTTTGTTGTATGGATCTTCAAACATAGGAATGTTTAATCTTTGAAGGAATTTTCTCTTCAATGACACATCCAAAAGGTCTTCTTAATTTATGCCAAATATTTGTGCTATTTAGCTTGAGAATTACCAAAAAAGTTTATAATTAATGAACCCACGGCCTTCTGGATCGAAATTAGCCCATAACTTCTTAATGTCATCTAGTTGATATAAATTAATTGCACTTTCTTCCTAAATATACCCTTCTTTGTATGAAAGAATGATCGAAGCAATTAATATATTGAGTATAAAGATAGTGAAAACAAAGTAATATGCATTGAAGAAGAAATAAGATAGATTAGATCCACACGAATTCTTTCCATATTTTACATAATCATCATATGTATAAATGTCATTCCTGCACACAAAAATTGATGTTTGTTAAGCTGCACATTCTGCAATAATAGGATACCACATCTCACTTGTCGATATTCTAACTAATGTAAGCAAAGACATAATGAAGCTATTGAAATTTGCATCATAATCATCTATTGTTTTTTAATTTTTTATATAGGGAAAAAGATTCATCCCCAAAAGTACTGAAATAAAAAGGAAGAGAATAACAAGGGTAGATAATCCAAAAATATTAGATACAGCTCCAAAAAAGCTATTTAAGAGTTTTTTCATAACCTTCAAATGAACTAAAACTCTATAAACTCTTATAAGTTAAAAGCCCCAAGCAATACCCCCAAAAATCTTGTAAAAGTTATCATAAGACTTAATATCTACATTGATTTAAAAGGAATTATTTATAATGGCTAAGATAATCATTATAACATTTATTTTATTCCAATTCTTTTTGAAATAATTTGTTCTTTAACTTAAAATTTTCAAAATCATTTCTATGCAAAATATTATGATGCAGCACAAGTTTATATAATCTATTTTTAATTTGTTTAAAAATATTTAAAGCATTAAATTATCTTTGAAATTTATTTAATTTACTTAAAACATTTAGCACCTTCTATTCTTATCTGTGTGAGTAACTAAAAATAGATACACAATTCAAAACAGTAAAAAAGTTAAAAAAATATTTAAAATATTTTTTATTCACTAATGCTTCATAAATTAATTTTCCTATTTTATCATTTGGAGGACTAATCTATTATTAAAATTTATAAATGAATTTAATAATTTTTGAACTGAAACACTTACTTATTTTGATATTTCAAGCCTATAGATAGATTGTTTTATATAGTACCATTCTTTTTACTAATGAGTCAATTTATTTATCTTAGTTTCACTCTCTTTAAGTTCCTTATAGGTATCTACAACAACTCCAACAAACATATTTAATATACAAAAATTAGCTATACAGAAAAACTAGATATAAAATAGTATCCAAAAGCTTTGATGCTCCTTTTTTGGTTAAGTCGATTCAGATGTATAATCAAACTGCTAATACATGATAAGTGTCCAAGCTTCAGAAGTTTAAACCATTAATAAGACAGATATGCTTGAGAGAACATTTTTGAATTAGTACAAATATTCAACCCAATCTCCTCCAACATCCATACAATCTTTATCAGTTAATATTATAGTATCTTTAATGATATCTTTATCATATTCACAATAGTTCATCTATGCTTTGAATAGCTTAGTTACAAAAACACTATTGATAAAAGTGAAAATGATTCCAAACATCATAATTTTAAACATTCTAGGTAAACAAGCCTTGCATACACGAACTTTTTAATTGATAAAATATTTGTTAATAAATTGTGTTAAAGTATTTGTGGTTTATTTGATTTTATCTTTTAAAATTCAATAAAACATGATGAGCAAATCTGCTTTTTCTCAAATTTAAAATTAGATCAATAATATTTTTTTAAAAATTTTATTTCCAAATAAAAAAATAATGAATTTACTTGCAAAATCTATTTAGGTAAAGTAATTTTGTAAGAATGGAAGAAGCAAAAGGAGTCTAAAAATTTTAGAAATTCTTAAAACATAGATAGCTTTACTTGAAAAAGAAACAAAGCAGAGAATGTGTAAGATATTAAATAAAATCTCAAGAAAATTGTTTATGTTTAAATCAAATTGCTTGTTTCCTAAATATAAAATAGGACCATAAGCAATACTATAAATGATTGTCTAAACATTGAATAGAATCATGATACCGAAATCAGCCCAAATTAAGAATTACCCAAAAGAGCTATATATATCTAAATAAGGATCTAAGATAGCCAAAATCAATCCAAAAAGCATTAACAAAACTACCTTTAATTTGTTAAAAATTGGTGTATCTACTATTTTTTTACACAAAATTCTAAACCAGTTTTGTTATGAAAATATAAAGAAAGAATATTCTTTGACTGACACTACATATACCTAACTTTAATTTTAGGCTTGTATTTAGCTTGAAGATTCTTCTTGTTTTTTGTATTCTTAATCATCGTTCTAATCACTTTTTTTTTCTGGAGAGTTTAAATTTTAAAATTATCTGTCTTAAATTAATTTAGCTTATTAGGCAATTTGATCATCTGGGCCTAGTTAGCTATCTGATTCTTATTTGTACTCCGATTTTTTTAAGGAAATCTATTATTGATTTACTTCTTTATCTTCAAATAAACCTTTTTCTTCTTCCTTGAGTTCATCATTTTCAGTTGTTACAAAATTTTAACAATCAGTTTCAGTATTTAAGTTTTGATTATTATTAGTGTCTTCTTTAACCAATTCAATTTTTTTGTTATGCATGTATCCAAGGTATGAAATATCTACTGTATTGTTGAAAGGGCTAGCCTCTATATTTGTAGTATTCTTTCTGTTAAAAATACTCTATATTTTATTACCATTTTAGTTATCTTAGTTTACAGATTTTTAGTAAATTACTGGCAACACAGATATTTATTGAAAATTAGCTTTATTTATTGAATATTTTCTGTTGTTATCAACAACATCAGCTGCAGTTATTTAATTTTATAAAGCAATTTATGAGAATTTTGAATTTTTTGCATTTGAAATGATGATATTTGGAGATTCATTTTATTTTATTGAATTCTCATCATTATTAGCAATTTATTTAGGGCTTAGTTTATCAATTTATAATTATTTCATATTTTGATTTAAAATGCTTTGGCATTCAGCTTATAATAAATATGATTTTAATTTGTTGTAAAGTATTGAAGTAAGATTAGATAGCATAGTAATAAAAGAGGAAGGAGTGTAAATTTAATCTTCAAAGTAGCGAAGCCAGTCCATAAAATTGTTGATAAAAATGGCAATAAAAAGACTTACCATAATTACTGAACAAGTGTATGAGCATAATATGCAAAAGATCATACTTTTGTATCCAACTTAATGGTAGTATTCATACATAAGAATGTGCCATTCTTCATCAAAGCAAAAAAGTATCACTGCAATAAAAGAATCAGTTAGGCTATTAAAATTAATCATAAATTCCTCATAATTTGCTCTCATTGAAAACAATTCTCTACCTATCAAAGCATAAAGTGTAATAAGAATTGATATAACTATAAAGTATCCAGTTATCATTTTTAAAGTTTTTGAGTATGTTTTTAAAATAATTTTTATACTTTAAAATATGGACAAAGTATAAATTAATCTATATATTCTTAAGATCTTTGCTGTACGAATGAAGATACTGTAATTATTTTAGGCCAAAAAAACATCTAATCCATTGTAAGACTCTACACAATACATTATTAAATGAGCTAATGCTAGACAAAAATCTAATTTGTTTAATTATTCTTTCCAATATTTTCTCCAACCAAATGAAAGAAGTTCTATTGGTATCTCTAAAAATAGAATCATAGTTGTTGCAAAATCTATTATATATAATACTCTAAGTTGGTCATTTGAAATAGAAACCCTGTTAAATAATAAAAATTAATGTCTTATTAAATTAATATTTTCTAAAAAAAATACCCATCTAAGCTTAAAACAACAACTTATATGCATATATTTGTTTACTTAACAGCAAAATAGAAGTAAGATTGCTAAATAGATTAGAAAAAACTTTTTTATGTTTAATTTGCATAGTCTTTTGTGAAAAAAGATGAGGCAGATTCATTCAAAATTTTATTAAAAACTGTTTTCTTATTCTAAAGAGCTGCATTTGATTTTCTTCCTTAATTGAATTTTTTTTTCATTACAACATTCTTTTTAAGTAGCATCTTTAAATCTAAATTTCTCATCACTAAGCTTTAATGTCTTTCGTTTTAATTGATACCGTGGTGTTCCATAAAACTTTCATGAAGAGTAGCAAGAACCATATTACCAAAAATATGAGCTCTTTAATTAAAATAATAAGAACATTTAATAAGAAAACAAAAATTTAAAAGAGAAATTTGAATTCAAATTCTTACAATAAGAAAACTAAAGACCCAAAATAAATCTGACTGATTAATTTGTTTTAAGATCTATAATACTTAAATAATAAAAACATTAAGGTTCATTTGAAAAAAGCTTAATAATTATTTTTTACTATTTCAGTTATTTAAACCCAGCCATTCACTGTAAAAAATGTTTGAACTGTATACATTGACTCCCATATTGAATCAAAATTTGTTAGTCCATAAAACAATTCAATAGAGCTATTATCGGAAGGTATTGGTGGGAGATCATAATCAGAAGGATTACGGCAATAGCTATCAGAAGGACAACTGCTATACCCACAAAGAAAATGGTGATCTTCTAAAATAGGCCATGAATATGGGTCCAATTATGGATCTGAAGTTGTCCTACATCTACTTTCTAGTAAACCATTAAAAAAGTATAATCCTATCACTGAATAAAGTAACACAACAGAAAAGAATGGAATAAAAGGTTTCCATAATTCTTTAAATCCACTTAAAAAGCAGTCTACTTAGTGCTAAATATATTAATTCATTCTTACAAAGAATAAAACTCTAAAAATCTTTATAATATTTAAGACTTCAATATCATTAGACTTAATAGTTATCCACCTAAATATATTTTATTGATATTAATATTCCACTTATTACAATTTAGTTGAATTTACGAGATTATTAATACTATTAAGTTAAAAATGTTCCATTTATAACGCATGAAGGTATTTTTCCCTAAAATGAATCCAACTGAAATAATATTGATTAATGCCAAAAAAGTTAAACCAGTATTCGAAATAATTTCTAAAACAAACTTAGCTTAATTTAAACCATATTCTAAATAATCATTTCCATTTGCTCTGTAAGAATAATCACTAAGCATGAGGGCTATCACATTTATGAGAGTAAACAAAATTTCTACATAACAAAATATTCTAATAAATAAAAATGATTAAGTATAACGTTTTTGAAAATTTTGCTTAATGGGCGGTCAAGATAGAAATATTTAATCAACATATATATAAATAAATTAATTAATTCTTCTTACTTCGTTTTGAAAAATCTGAAACAAAGAATTCTAAATTTGTTGTGAATACTAAAAAAAAAGAGTGAAAACTCCACAAAGTTACTTTCCTATTTATATTAACGTTTGATTTAGGGAAATGATATTGTAAAAGTAGAACAAATTCTATTTATATAATGAATAAATTAAGTATTCTTACACTTTAAAAACTCTATTTGCTTTAACTTAAATCATTTACATTTTTATTATTTTCTAAATTTTCCTAATCTGTTGAATTTTTCATTATTTCTATTGATTTTTTTTCTAAATCATTCATTTCTGATTAATTGTATTCCTTTTCTATTTCGCAATCATTTTTTTAGCTTTCTTAAAACTAAGATGATTGTCTTGCTCTCCCATTATAGCTTAATGAAGCATCCTACTGAATCTTGTTAGCTTAGCTATTTATTGAATTTTTTTTATCTAACTTTTATCTTTCTTGTGTGACCTTACATGATTTAATCCATTTTATAGGTTTTTTACTGTTATTTAGACTAAACTTAGGAGTATTTTAATCATCTTATTCACTTGATAACTTTTAATTTTCATGTCTTGATTATAATGATTCCTTTAAATTTTCTTCTTCATCTTATACACCTTTTTTGGAATGGTCTTAGCTATTACAAAACTAAATTACGCTATTTTATTTTTAAAACAAGTTAGAGCTTCCTTCTTTATTTATTTGCATTTAAGTTTTTTTTCTACTTTTACTGCTTTAATTTGACTGCTATTACCTATAAAGCTAAAGCCAGTTATTAATTAATTTATATTAGTGATTAATATATTATAACACAAATAAGTAAATTATTCAGCTAAAATTTTGGTGCTGTTTTTTTTATTTTATTAAAATTTGTTTAAATTTTATTTTATTTTACCTAAATTCATTCATTTTTAATATCTTTTTAGAGTTAAACTTCTTTAAGAATTTTAAAATTCTTGAAATACTAACTTATTAAAGGAAATTTTTTCAGTAATGTAATGGTTTTAAGTTAAATTTATTTACTAATTGTCAAAATAGTTATAAATAAAAGAAGTTTCTTTAAATTTATTTTAATTTTTTTAAAATTAATCATCTATTTAATTTATTTAAAAAAAAATATTTTAATAAAGTAAAATGTAATTCCAATTCCACCAAACAAATTTGGTAATGTCAAATAGAAATTACTGAATATTAATAAAAGAGAAAAATAGAATTAAAAAGATAAAAATAAATACAAAAAAAGTAATCTTTTGTTTGTGATTTATTAAGTAATTAATTTTTTCCTCACATTTTTTCATTTGAATTTCTTTTGATGATATTTTGAAATTAATATTTACTTATAGTTATTCATGTAAATAGTAAGTAAGATTTTAATTAATTGTTTTATGTGGTAAAAAATAATAAGTTTTAACTGCTGCTATTTCGAAATTAAATATTTGTTGTCAAAGATAAATTATCAGTGGTTTAATAAATGAGAAGATAGTAAATTTATCAATATTTTAAAATTATGAAAATAAAGTAATATTGAGTGCAAAAATTTAATTATAGCTCCAAATATCATTATTTTAGAAATTAGAACATTTATTAGATTTCATAGCATGATAAGAAAAAAAAATTTTTAATTCATATTTGTTTTTGGTCACTGAATACAATTTTTTTTTTAAATTAACTATAATTTAATAGATGTAATTTAATTTTTTTTTTTTAAATTATAATGCACTAACTCAATAATCAATTTAAACAGTAAATCACAATTTATTTCTTAAATGATCACATTAAATTTTCCCTTTCAATATTATTAATAATAAAATGAAATAGTTCTAATTTTAAAAATTAACTTATTATTGCGAATGTAATTTTTTTTAATTTTGTAAAACAAAATTTAGACAAAAAATGAAATATATAAAATTAAATTATGTTAGTCAGGTAAGTAAGTTTTAATTAAAAATATATTGTAATTTTCATATATTAAAATGAAAATTATCAAAATAGGTGAATTTTAAATGAACAATATCAAGTTGTTTGCATGTATATTTTATGTTTTATTAAATATCACTTATTTTAATCATCTTATTCTTCATCATAAGCTAAAATGAAGTTTTGATTGAAATTAACTTCTAATCCGAAATCATCTGTCATGTAATCTTCTTATTGCTAAATGACACTGTTTGCTTTGAATTCGAATAAATTTTATGGAAAGCTGAATTTTCTCTCTAATTTGTTTTATTTATTATTAGAGCTTTTAGTAGAAACTTCAGTTTTATTGAGTTTTAAAGATTTTTATTTTTTCTTTTTAGTTTAAGTATTGTTTTATTATTTGTCAGTTTGAGATAAATTATCTTAGAGATTTTTATTGCTAGATTGTGAAGATTTATCTTTTTCAGATAAACTGTCTGCAATTAAATCTTTAGAATCTTTTCTATCTTTGTTGTTATTCAATTTGAAATTGTCTACAGAGCTAGTTTTTTTTAAAAAAATTTTCAGAATAATTTAAAAAATGAATAAATTATTACTCAAACGGTTTAGTTAATAAATCTTCGCTGAACTTAACATTCTTTTCTGGAACATGTTAAGGTGATACTTTATGCTTAATCTTATTCTAATCAATAGGTGGTAATTTAGTTCTAACTGGGATTGTTATAAGCTTGTCGGTTTCTAATTAATTATCTCCCTTTGATTTTTCTTTACTATGCATTGAATCTATTTTGGAATTGATTTCGAGCTGGGCATTTTCTTAATTTAATAATTTCAGTTTTCTCTACTCTTCTTCTTCTTTTTATTCCTATTCTTACTCTTTTAAAATTTAGCTCTTTAATTTTTAAGTTAATTGTTTGATGTCAAATAAAAACTCATCTTGCTTATTCAAAAGTTTTTGTTTCCATTGTTTAACCTTTCTAGTGAGAACAATAATCAAAACCATATCTGCACTAGTAAATTCTGTTGGCTTAATCATATCATCTCCAGATAGCTTTTTCTTCTTTATTAGCTACTCTAATTGTAATCTCATCTTGGGATCTTCAGGTTCGAGACTAAGTTTGAAATGTTTGATTAAATTAAAAATATTAAAATAAATTGATTACGTTGTGATCCCATATTTAATTTGAACAGATACTTTAGAGATCGAGATAACGACATCATGAAATTTATAGCAAAATACTTTATTAATAGGATCCTCAAATATAGGAATATTTAAAGTCCTAAGAAACTCCTTCTTATTTTAAATATCCATTAATTCTTCGCTTTTAACACCATAAATGATAGCAATTTAACTTGAGAACTACCAAAATTCTTTATAACTGATATAGCCTTTACCCTCTGGATCATACTACTTCCATAACTCTAAGACATCGTCAAGCTGATAGTGATTTACAGCACTTTCATCAGCACTAAAAGCTTCCTTATAGGAATCAATGATAGTAGCAATAAAAATATTAAGGATAACAAGAGTAAAAACAAGGAAAAAGCCATAGAAAAAGAAGTAAGAAACTCTTGATCCGCATGCATTCTATCCATGCTTTAAGTAGTCTTCATATAAAACAATGTTATCAAAACATACAAAATCTGGTTACATTTGTTTTGCTGCTTCTTAAGCTATTACATACCAATACTCACCAGTCATAACTCTGATCAAATTAAACAAAGCATTTGGAAAATTTCTAAATGTAACATCATACCCATTTATGATTTTTTATTCTTTTATGTAAGGGAAAAGATTCATACTAATCAAAACAGAGATAAAAAGAAAAATAATTAAAATCTGAAAAATAGCATAAATTGAAGAAATTGCATATTGCAGTGATTTAAATAGTTTTTTGATAATAGTGAAGTGTTTCATAATCCTATAAAATCTTAAAATCTAAAGTCCCTTAGCTATACCATCTAAGATTCTCAATCTGCTATCAAATATTTCAAATTCATTTGTTTATTAGAATCTTAAGTTTATCCAACCAATAATTGCTATAATTATGTCAACTATATTCCAAGGTTCATAAAAATATTCAATATTTAAGCAAAAGATTCTACATGATATCTCTACTAACAATGCTATTAAGCACACTTCATTGACTAAATCTACAATTAATAATGAATGAATATGAAAAAGGTAAATATATTTAAAGGCTAAAAATTTTAAGTAAAAGAAATGTTTTAGTTAGAAGAAAGTCATTCTATCATAAAAATTTACATAGTTAATCTATTTCATCTTGGGGCTATCTACTTCTGAACAGCAATATATTTATACAATTAGCTATTGTAAATGTGTAAAATAGGATTTTTAGTTTATTTCCTTAAATTAAATGATCAAACAAAAACTTTCTAAATGCATCTCTAGGTATTTTTAACTATTATATTAATATATTAATATGTTAAGTGTTTTTATTTAAATTAAAATAATTTTTAAGGAAATTTACTTTGGCTGTAGGCTTCAGCTGATAAATTGATGTTTTGATAAACAACCATTCTTTTTAGAATTTATGTAAATCCTTTGTTTTATTTTCTTCCTCCATAATTTCAAGCTTTGTCTCAACAACTAAGCCAACAAACATATTTAGGATGCAAATATTAGCAATAAAGAAGAATTAAATGAAAAATATGGCCCACAAACTATTTTATTGATATTTCGAAACCTAATCAGGAGTTGTTGAGTCATAAACACTAAACATAATGTGAATCCAACCTTCGGAAGACTATACCATATAGAGAACTTGAAGAGAGTTTATTAAATTATTAAAATTGTATTAAGAATCTATCCAATCACCTCCCAAATCTAGACAATCAAATTTATTAATTATTATTGGTGTTAGCAGTTTAACATCTTCTTCTTCTAAAAAGTAGCAACTATTCATAGATCCTTTTAATAGTTTTGTAATTAAAGCTCCACTTACAACTAAAAAAATCATTCCAAAACCTATTAATCTTAGCATTCTAGGGAGGGCTTTCACCATAATAATTCCTTTTGTTAAAATAAAAGATTCAAAAAATTATGAAAACTATAAATGTAATTGTTTTTGAAATTATTGCAAAGATAAAGATAGAACAAAACTATCCAAAAAGTATTAAAAAAAAGAAATATACCTGCCATGTGAACTTCTTTTACTTAATTAGATAAGAAAGAAAAGAGTACAGAAATTCTTAAGATCAGAATAAATTTAAATGTATAGACTTATCTAGGCCAAAAGTTAGTAGTATAAAAGAAAGAAGCTACTGATGTAATTATATCTATAGAATTAAAAAACCAATTTCTTTTTATGAATGAAGAAGGAGATAATATGAAGCCATATGCTACTATTTGAACAATATTTTCTAACACAAAGAAAGAGATGAGAAAAGAATGTAAAACCACTAAAACCTTTTTCTCTGAACTATCTGGATCAACAAAAGGAGTATCTGCAATAAATAAAAATGCCAGAGCTACGATGCATAGGGAATTAAAATAATTAAAATAGGGGTGCCTAACAACTTTTAAACATAATTTTCTGAATTTATTTTCTTTGCTAAATAAAAACAAAGACTGTTCTTCTTCTTGCTCTTTTTGAGCATTTGAATTGTTATCAAGCTAATCTTGCTATTAATTTATTTCTTTTATGCCATCACTTCCAAGACTTTTGTTCTCTGAATTATTTCTTGGAAGACTTAATTTTTGTATAAAAGTATTTTTTTACCTTTCCTTGTTTGAATTTACTTGAGACATCAGATCATCATTTTTTGCTTGTCCAAAGCTATTTTGTTTATCTTTTAGATTATCCAAGCTCATTACCAATTGTCCATCATACCTAAATTATGATGGGTGAGATTCTACCTCTTATTAGTTTTACTCCTGACTTTATAAATTTGTTTATCTAATTTGAGTTATAAGGGGATATAATCCAGAAGAATTTATTGGTGATTATAAAGATATGCTCGGAAGTTAACTGTGACCTATTTTTTTTTAAGATTAGTTATTACTTTAATTAAATATTGCATGCTCCTAACTATATAATCTGTTTTAAATATTTCTATGCTCTTCACCTATAAGTACATTGTGAACTGATTTTTAAGGTGTAGATAACATTTTAGTACTACTTTATTTTTAATCTGAAAAAGTGTGAAAATTTTTGGCATCTTTATTTTATGTCTTATCCTTTTCAAACATGTAGTTATTCTAAGTCACATTCAATAATGTTGTAGCTTATGAGAGGGTATTAGTCTTTCGATAAGCTGCTAGCTGACTTTGAAGTTTAAATGATCTATCACGATAAATTTCAGCTTATTTATGATACGAAAGTAAATTATCATTAGACTTGGATCTACTTTTTATGACACTTTTTGATGGTTAAGTACTTTCTCTGAGTATTTCTAGTGATTGCTTTCTTTTCAAAATTTATCTTTTTGTTAAATTGTCATCGATCTTCTCTATTGAAGTAGAATGTTTAATATTAGAATATTTTTAAATGTTGTTATTTTTTTATTTATCTTGCTCATTGATTAAGTTAGAACAATTTTGCTGTTTTGAGTTAACATTTTAATCAATAACTTTTATTTCATATCTCATATCCTCATCTTTTTCTAATATTTCATCCTTTTGAAATTACTACCTTTATTTTGTTGAATCTTTTATTGAGATGGATGACTATTGTCTCAAAATATTTTATTTTTAAGCTTATTATACTGGCTGAATTTAATTCTTCTTTGTTGAAAAGAAATTTGTTATTTACCTGGTAAGTTTTTTAATGATAACTAGAGTTTGTTAATCTTATAAAATAATTTCGTTTTGCCTTAGCCACTCCATAAAAGTATTAATGAAGATGGCTATGAAAAGCCTTACAAATAGTACTTAGAGGATAAGCATAGCAAAAAAGTGAAATAGGATACTCTTGTAGCCAACTTATCTCCTATATTTATACATAACTAAATGCCATTCTTCATTGTAACAGATCATAATAACAGCTATTAAGCTGCTTTAGAGAGTATTATAATCCATTCTAATTATCTATTCATGTTCACTGTGTCCATGAACTCCATCCCTGCCAGCAAACATTTCTCTTCCAATTTGAACAATTAAAATAATAAGAAGAAGCCATACAAAAAGGAATTCTGGCAAAGAAGCTAGGGTGTAGTAGTAGGTATGCAATAATATTTTTAAACTTCCAAATAAAGGAAATTCATTTATTAATCTTAAAATACGAAGTATTTTAGTCCATCTAATAAAAATAAATGTTTAATAATAGGGATTAAAGATATCATATCCATGAGAGCTCTCTACAATATATGAAATTGAATTCAATAAGATTATAAATCCATCTAACAAAAGTAGTTTTTATTAGAAATACTTTTTTCCAAAAGTAAAGAGTTCTACAAATGATAAAGAAAAAAATATCATAGTCAAACTAAAATCAACCTTATTTAGCACTTTATAGTCACTCCCCTATATTGAAATACTGTTTAAAAAATATTAATTGCATCATTAGAATAAAATAAGAAATTAAAGCTACTTATCAATACAGAGAACAATAATTATTGCTAAGATATTACTAAAATGTAAAATACTAAAGAGAGTAGATTTTCTAAATTGCTTGATGTATCTGTAAAGAGATACGAAAAATAAATTGAATTATTCAGCACTTAGATTTCTAGACTAATCAATCCTTGAACTCGATATTTGTGATTGTAGTGTGAAATCTTTTTTTTTCATTTTATCTTAGTCTTATGTGCTATCATTTTTAAAATTTAAATTATTTTTTTATTTTTTTTTAAAGATTGATTTTTTCTCAACAAGCTACTCTTTAACATCTTTATCATTACTTACTGCTGATTCTACTGCTTTTAATTTATCATTATTATGGCTTCCCATAAATCCTTCGTAAAGGGTAGCCAGGATTATATTTGAAATAATTTGTGATCTATTTTATTTAAAAAATATAAAAAAGAATTCAGAAGAAAAAGAAAAGTATTACAGTAATAAAACTAAAGACACAAAATAAATTCCACAAAGAGTTTTGTCTTGAGCTCTCCAATACTTTTTTATATAAAAAATTTAATAATTTTTAATTCTATGATTTTTGATAACATACTATATTTGTTGTAGAAATCCAACCATTGATCATCAGAAAGTTATACACACTAAAAAGTGCATTAAAAATATCATTGAAGTTAACATATCCCCATAACAAGCTCTCAGTATTAAACTCTTCATGATTCTCAGCTATACCATATTCAGCAGGATTTCTGCAATAAGTTTGTGAAGGGCAAGATACTTCCCCACATGTTAACTCTACCGATTCATCTATTGGCCATGTTTTTTCTCCATCTATTGGATATTCAGTTAAACGGCATCTACTTTCAATGTGTCCTCTAAAAAAGCTTAAACCCATAACTGAATAAAGAATTATAACACAAAGCAAAGGAAAAAATGTTTTTCCTAAGTGCTTGAAGCTTCCAAAAAATGCATTAACTTTTTTTGCTAAAACAGGAAAGAGACGAAAGATTGTCAATGTTCTTATATTTCTGTAAACATTAAAGAATTCATATTCATCTGTAGCATATGATATCCAACTTTTAGTAGATATAAAAAATATATAAATATCAATTTTTTCTTCTTTATTTTGAAATATAATTATTTTAAAATTTATGAAATATATAAATAATTAGATTATTTATTAAAGATCATACCTTGATACAATAACTGAGAATAAAAGGAAATTTAAAATAGTAAAAAGCTAATTTAATGTCTTTCTTTGAAATCCGTAAGCTAAAACTAACAAAACTATTTCTATTGTAAAAATTACGTTCGTGTAGAGTTCTATTTCATCTGAGACTTTGTTTATTTTATATGAAAATTTACTCTCACCTGAAACTCTATATGAATAATCATGCATCAAGTATGCAGTAACTTCTGCCAAAGTAGAAGCAATTATAATATATCTAAAAAGTCTAAATTTATTAAAAAATATTTTATCTTATTTTCTATAACATAAATAATTAAAATATGCAAATTCTTCAAAAAAGCAAAAAGAGTGATGTATCTAAAAAGTAATAGTCTTATTATACTTATTCCTACTCTTTAAACACAAAAGCAGAAAAGTAAAATAAAGGTAGTAATACTTTTTTGAAGTTATAGATTAAATATACTAGTTAGAAAGTTAGAAGAGATGTGGTAATCACGTGCTTTAAAAATTAATGTATTTTTGTATTTACTGTAACTCAATGAATTTAATGCATAAATTAAAAAAAAGAAAAATTATTTTATAAATATTACTGTGATTATAGTATCTTTTACCATGCGTTTAAATTAGATTTATTTTCAGCACTGCCCTTTTTTTCCTACTTTTGGTATTAAAAAAATAAATATGGATATGTTAATATAATAATATGATTGGATAATTAATCATTATTTTTTAAAGTTTTTAATTGTAGTTTATTTACATTAGTAAAAATTACAGGAGGCTCCTCCAAATTTGAATGCATATATTACTATTGTTATTGATCTTATTCTTCATGCGTTTGTAAATAATTTTAAGTATTGCTATCCATTTCATCAACTACATCTATCCTTTTTTTACAATTGGTATCTTCTTGAAATTCTTAATCTTCCTTTGTTAGTTTTATAAATTATTTATCAATTTACTTTCAATGATCAAAAGTTAATATTACGTTTCCATTTCTTATACTATTTCTCTTTTATTATTTTTGCTCTATTGAAATATTTTTTTATCTGTATTTTGAGTTATTAAAATTATTGTTGTGATCTAATTCTTTTTAATTTTATGTAGCCTATAGCGGAGATTGAATCATTCTTTAGCAACTAGAAACTTTAATGAATGAGCTATAATATGCCTTTTAAATATTTTCTAATATAGTCTTAGTTAGAATCTTTATAGTAGATACTAAATAGGTATACTATTATTATTTGTTATTGTATAATCAAAAAGGAAATTACTGAAATGTTTCGTTTTATTAAAATTTATCAAAAACTATAGTACTCCTTGAATTAAAATTATTCCAAAAATAGTAAAGCTAATAAAATTAAATATGATATATTATTCTTAAATATTTATCAAATTTTATCACTTTTTGAAATTAGAAAGGTGAATTAAGAAAGGTTGGAATACTTAAAATTAAAAGATATTAATTATATTTTGTATAGATTTTATTTAACTTTCCCTGTTTTTTCTAAATATGTTATAGAAAGAAAGAAAAATCAGTATCAGATTATTATTTTCTTCAAGTAAAATATCCCATAAATGAATTCATGAATTAGGTTCAAAGTGTTTGAATTAAGTCATAAGCTTTTTTTGTTAGTTAACTAAATTAATTTTCAGTAGTGAAATGCACCTGATAATAATAATAATAATTAAACAAGCTATTAAAATGTATTGTTTTTAAGTATTAAATTTATTTTACAAATGATTCATAAATTTTTTTTGGAAATTCCACTAGGGTATTTTGTATCAAAAATATTTTATTTAAGAATTTATAATTATGGTAATCATACTGAAATTTTAAGAAAGCTAATAACTTCACTTTTATATTGAATGGAACTCTAATTTAGAAGAGTTAAAAATACAAAACTATCAATAGAAAATATAATATTAATAAAATTCAAATTATAAAAAGTATTTATTGGTAATCTAAAAAATCATAATCCGTAATTCAGATTTTAAGGTTTCTCTTCATTCAATCATTCTAAGGATAGAAGTTAATTTTAAGAAAATCGAAAAAAAATTTTTAATAAATTCAGGTAATGTAAAAACTGTTATTTTTGTTTATAAAATTAACTGTTTAATTAAAATTGCCAAATTAAAAAAAATTAGAATCAATAAAGTAAAATGAATATATTTAATTTAAAAATTATGAAATATGTTTATTATCTATGTAGGATTTTAAATTTTTTTGTTTTTTTAATCGTTGAGATTTGATAAAAGAAAGTATAATTATTAATTTCAAAAATCAAAAATCAATAAATGCATGTATACTTACTTACTAATACTTAATTGAAAATTTTCAAAAAACTAAAATATTAATTATCTTAATTAATTAAAAATTAAATTCATTCATTATCAAAAAGCGCTTATTAACTCAACAAAATGAGCTTTAATAATTAAAAGCAAACTAGATACTCTTAAGTTATTACAGTTTTAGATAAAAAGCCTATCAATTTAGAAGCTGAAAAGTAGAAAGCTATGATGGAAAGAGAATAACTCATACAAGACTTTGAGGCCAATTACATTTATGATTAAAGTGGAAATTATAGACCAAATATTAGGGTTAAGTAATATGTAGATGGATCAAAATATGAAGGAGAAGGTAATCTATGCGTTAGTTATGAAAGGGTTTTAGTTAATTTATTTTAAATAATAATTAGTTGTAAATGATAAAAGAAATGGCAAAGGAATTTACCACTAGTAATTAAAATATTTTTTCATATCTAATTTAAAAATGAAGATGTTAATTTTTCAAATTAATTGTACAGTGCAAATTCAGATAAATATATTGGAGACTGGAAAGATGACAAGTAAATAATTTTATAATTCATACTGTATTGAATTAATTACTTAAAAATTATTCATTAGGTTTCATGGATTCGGAATTTATATCTTTATGAACGGTGAAAGGTATGAAGGCGAGCTTAGAGGTAAACATTTAAATTTAAAATAATATATCTGAAAGAATTAATATGTTAATCTTATTAATAGATGGAGCTAAACATGGAAAAGGAACATATAAGTATGTAAATGGTAATGAGTATAAAGGGGAATGGAGAAATGATAGAAAAAATGGGCATGGTATATATGATTACTATAGTACTCAAGAGAGATATGATGGATAATGGGTAATAATTAGTTTTGTATTAAAGTAGATAGATAAACAAACACACTTAAAATTAATCAATTCAAAATCAGACAAATAAATAAATACAATTTGTTAATGAATGGCTGATATTAGAACTAATTTGATATAATGTAGATTTTTTTTCAAAAATATTATAGCTTGATGGAGAAAAGCACGGATATGGCATATATAATTATGCTTATGGTGATAGATATGAAGGAAACTGGAAGGAAGGAGAGAAATTTGGTAAAGGTAAGTTAGAATATGCATCAGGAGCTATTTATGAAGGCGAATGGTATGGTGATAAAGCTTAAGGTTCTGGCGTAATGCTTATTTATTTATTTATTTATTTTTTTAAACTAACATTTTACCAATTATTTAGGTGTTCTTATTTTAAAATGGTGATAGATATGAAGGAGAATGGGTAAAAGGAAAGAAAGAGGGAATAGGAAAAATAAGTTACACCGACGGATCAAGATATGAAGGTATACAAATCAGTAGTAAAAAGTATTTAAAATAAACTTAATATAGGTGAATGGATAGGAGATATGATTAATGGATAGGGCATATATTACTTCCCTAATGGAGATATTTATTAAGGATAATTTAAAGATGGAGAAAGAAATGGAAGTGGAATTTATATTTATGTCAGCAAAGATAAGTAAAATAATCTTTAGTTATTATTGTATATTTGAAAAATTATTTCTTAAAATAGATATGAAGGAGAGTGGCACAATGATACAAAGCATGGCTAAGGAGTTTTGTACTTTGCAAATGGAGATATCTATGAGGGTGAATGGAATAATGGACATAAAAATGGTAGAGGAGTATATAAATTTGCAAATGGAGATGTATACGAAGGATATATTGAAGAGGATAAAAAGGCAGGGAGAGGAATTTACAAATGGAGAAATAACACTAGGGTAATTTAAGAAGCTCTTTTAATATTAATAATATTTTAACCTTTATTCTAAAAAGTATAATGGAGAGTGGAAAGATGATTTTATGCATGGAAGAAGTGCTTTCACTTTAGAAGATGGAATAACTGTATAGGTTGAATTCTAGTAGGATAGAGTTTTATCATGAAAAGTGTTTAATTGAAAAAAGAAAGAAATAATATACAAACAAACACAACTCAACTCAACTTAATCGCTCATAATTATTTGTTGATAAAGGATTAATCTTTTTAAGATATATATAAATTACACATAGGCACACAATAATTAATTAAAATAATCTGCATATAATTTATTCCTTATATTTTGAGTGTCTATTGATGTTTGGCAAATTTTTTTAATTCCTTTAGTAATTTTAAGTGTAAAAAGAAAATTTTGGAAAATTTATTAATCTCCATAATAATAACTAAAGTATTATTAAAGTAAACAAAAACATTTTTTAAAATATATTCATTTGTTTCAAAAAAAAATTATTTATTTATCTTATCCAATCAATTTTTTTATAAATATTTTCTGGTTTTTCTATTTGTTAAAAATTTAAGGGAATATTGAAATTTTTTGTAAATATTTAAATGATAAGAACTCAATCACAAACAATAGCTCTTCTTTATTTTTTTTTATGGATTCTAAGTTTTGATTTATTTTATTTTGAAATTTTACTTTTTGGGCTGTTGTTTTTGACAAATAGAATAAAAATAGAAAATTTTGTGTCTGTTTAATTTTTGTATTAATTAACACAAGAAGCCATATAAAAGAAAGAAACTTTTGCAATTCTGAAAACTTTAGAAAGAAAGCTTTACAAAATGAGAATGAAAATTATTTAAAATTAATAAACAAATATATGAATATAAAACAAAATATTTTAAGTAGTTAAAAGTGTATTGAAATTTTAAGAAAGATAGATATATATTTAAAATTTTTTAAGATAGCAAAATTATTTTTGATTGAATAAAATTCAAAGTGGTTATATAAAGTAAAAGTTAAAGAATCAATCAATCACTATTTTTACTAATTTTTGGTTGTTTATTCTTCTTCTTCTTCCTCCTCTTTTTCTATTTACTTTTTAACCATTTCTATGAAATTTTGCCTTTAGGTTTATAATTTTTTGAAAACGGATTATATATGGAAAATATTTTAATCTCCTTGTTATTTATAGATGTATTATCTCTTCCACGCTTTTGCTTTTCTAGATAGTACTATTAAAAGAATCATATCACCGCTTGTAAACTCAGTACTCTTGATCATTTATTCATATTTTAATGGTTTTGATTTACAATTTTTGTTAAGAGTTTCCCTTAAAGCTAAGTTTTTAGGTTCAAGACTATGAATTATTTTAAATAACAATTAATTTAAATTATATAAAATAAATATAAAAATTTTACTTGCTCACTCCATACTTAATTTAAACAGACATTTTGGAGAGTTTTTCTACTACATCATGAAATTTATAACAAAATATCCTATCATTAGGATCTTCATAAATAGGAATGTTTAAAGTTTTAAGGAATTAGTTTTTATTCTCAATATCAAGGAATTCGGAGCCGTTAACACCATATATGATTGCAATTTAACTAGAAAATTACCAAAATTCTTTATAACTAATATAGCCTTTACCTTAGGGGTCGAACTTGGTCCACAGTTTTAAAATATCATCTAGTTAGTAATGATTAATGGCAGACTCATCAGCACTAAAAGCCTCTTTGTAAGATTCAATTATAGTAGCCACAAATAAGTTTAAAATTATGAGAGTAAAAATTAAAAAGAAAATATAGAAAAATAGATAAGAAATAACAGATCCACAAGACTAATAACCATATTAAATGAAATCATAGTAGTCAAACATGTCATCTCTGCAAACAAAATTAGGAGCCATTTTTTAAGAGGCTTCAGAAGGAATTAAAAACCACATCTCCAAAGTAAATATTCTAATAAAAGCAAATAGAGCATCAAAAAATCCAGTGAAATTGAGATCATATGAATTAATAGTTGATTAAAACTTTAAGTAAGGAAACAGATTTAAAGAAAGAAGGACAGCAGTGTATAAAAAAACAATAAAAATGAGCGTATTTCCTAAAATAGAAGATAAAGCATATTTCAAACTATTAAGAAGTTTTCTAAAAATCAAAAAATGATTGAAAACCCTAATTAATCTAATCAACTGTAAGCCTTTAGAAATTCCATCAAATATTCTATAATAGCTTGAAAACATTGTGATATGTTGATTAAATTAATATTCAACATTTATCAGTCCAACTATTAATACAGCTATATCAAAAGTATTCCATATGTTTTCTAAAAAATATCTAATAACTCCCAAGCTAATCATCCTAAAAAGAATCTCAACACCCAAAATTATTAAGCAGACTAAATTAATTATTTCTATTTTTTTAAAAGAAATTTTTAGAATAAAAAATATTGAATAGTTAATTGGATGATTAAAATATAATTTAAGATTTAAGAAGAAATTCTTTTAATTGAATGCTTAAAAGATAAAAATGGATATTATTTCCTTATTTTCTAAAATAATATAATTACTGAGGGTTAATAGGTCATCAGAATCCATTCTATTCTTAAAGAACAAAAATGAAAATCCATTAAAGACAGCAACGAAATAGAAGAATATTTTTAAAGAATTTCCTGTGACTAAATTCTTGAAAAAGAATAGTCTGAACTTATTCTAAGGTTGTTATTCCTTTTTATTAAATAAGAATCAATAAAATTTCTATTTCAATATGATTTACTTGCTTTATTGGAATTAGTTTTCTGATTGATTTTTTTATGAAATACCACTCTTTCTATTACTTAGTCAAACTATGAGTTCCATTTTCATGCTCACTTAATTCGAGTAAAGATTCAACAATTAAACCAACAAACATATTTAAAATGCAAATATTTGCAATAAAAAAGTATTAAACATAAAAAAGAGACCAAAAACTATGTTAATGATAAGACAGCTGATAACTTGAAGAGTTTGAATCAAATGTATCTAACATAATTGATAGCCATCCTTCAGAAGCTTGTACCATAAAAAGTACTTCTAAAGAATCAACAATAGATTAAAAGGTGTAAGCTGATTTTATCCAATCTCCTCCTAAATCTAAACAATCCCACTTTGAGACAGTATCATGAGAAGATGGTTAATATAGCTGCTTGCACATCCATCCAGAGTTTTTTAACAGCTTAGTAACAACAATTCCATTCATTAAAATGTATATCATGCCAAAAATGATAAGTTTAATCATTCTTGATGAGCAATAAGCCATTAATCTTCCTGTAATTATATTAAAAAAATGAGGGTTAATTTACAAAAATTTGTATTTACCTGCAAAAGCTATGTCCTTATTATATTTTGAGAGAAAGAAAAGCAAAAAAATGACTCTAAAGATGGCAATACATTTAAAAACAAAATTAGATTTTGGAGATAAGTTTAGGATGTAGAGAAATGTTGATGTTGTAGTTATAAAATCTAATATTTAAAGTAGGCTTTTTCTAAGATAAGATTAAGGACCATTAAATAAGAAACCATCTCTAACCAGGAGGATGAAAAGCTAAAATAAAAAAATTCCTGCTAGAGCTTCATAGACAATTTTTATAATTTTTTTTTGCATACTTTCTGGATTTAAGAATGGTGAATCCCACACAAGAACACCAGCAAAAATTATTATACTGAAGACCATAAAAAAATCAAATTTATAGCTGTTGGAAATAATCTTGCATATTTATCTAAATTTATTATCCACTCTAAATAAATTGAATGAGATATCCTCAAATTGATTTTATTCTTAGTTAGGAGTTCCACTTTTATTAATACTCCCATTAAAGCTATTTTAATTATGTTAAGAATTTTAGTCTTATTAAATTAATTCTTTCTTTTAACCATCTTATTGTTATTATTATATTACTTTATTAGACACATTTTAGAACATCATTTCGGATGAATAAATTTCTTAAGCAATTTAAATTAGAGACTAAGAAGGTACTGGAGTCATCACACTTGCTTTACTAGAGTAAATGTTGGCCATTGTTTGTTAGTTGCTAAGATGAAAATCTAAAAATTAACTCTCGCTATTTTTATGTTTTCTTTTCAGTGAAAAATTATTTAAATGATCATGATTTTATCCCTAATTGTATTTTTATTTTGCAGCATAGTTAGGTGATAAAAAGGTATCAGAGGGCTAAAAGCCTTCCTGAATTTAATAATTTAGTTTATTATCTTTAGGCTCTATATAATCATCCAATAATACTATACTACTTTATTTTGTACTAGAAACAATATTTTTCTTTTAAATTATTTAATTCTAGCTCTCCATTATTGGTCTTGATGAATTAACGTCTTCTCTATTTGTATTGAATATAGTTTGTTATTATGAAATATTAGTTTAATTTAATCCATTAATCTTAATAATTTATCCATTTGGTTTTAAAATGCTTTATCTGATTCCTATTATCGTAGGGCCTTTCCTTCTAACTCCAAAATGATTGAAACCATGCTATTAAATTTCAGATTCCTCTGAACTACTGCTAGAGCTTTCATTATATAAAGCACCATTTTATAATGCAACCTGTTAACTCTAAATAACTTACTGATTAGAACAAATTGGTTATTATTCACATAAGTTATTCGAAACTACCCCATTTTCAATACTTAAAAATTAATTAGCTTTTTGTTTTTCTTTTTGGTCTAAATTTTCCATTTTTGTAGCTAAACTGTTACTAAGTTTAGAAGAAATAACATGAACCTAAGCAACATTTTTCTTTTGTTTAGAGCACAGATTTAATATGCTAATAAAGCATCTTTTGAAAATCATATCAATAGTGTCTATTTAGTCTTTTTTTCTTTCAAATTCTTTTTCATTAATCCTTAAAAATTTCATGAATTGACTAATAAATATAGCTATAAATAGCCTGATAAATAAAACCCAACCAATGAGCATGCATACTAAATAATAAATAACACTTTTATAGCCAATAAACCTCTAAAAATTGTACATAGAAACATGCCATTCTTCATTATAGAATATTAGTACTACTGCTAGTAAACTATCTTGTAGTGTGTTGAAATTAATTCTTAGTACATGATGATCGCTTTTTTAATATTTGAACAAAATATTTTTAAAAATTTCAAAAAATATAAATTTACTCATGAGGCTGCACATAAGCAAATAACTCTCTTCCTATTTAAGCAAATAGAATAACTAATATGAAAAATACTATAATATATTCTGGTATAGATCTTAAAGTTTATTGATAAGTTTTTAAGATAATGGTCATATTTTAAAATAATTCATAATGAAAGAATATTTTAAATATTCTTAAAACCTTAGTACATCTAATTAATATTAAATACTATAAAGTAGGGTTAAAAATATCTCTACCAGTAGCTGCTTCATATATATATGCTACAAGGTGAGCTAAAAAGACAAAAACATCTGTACAATTAAAAACATCTGAAAAATATTTTTTTAATCCAAGGCATCTAATCATGTAAAGTATTTCTAATATAAGCATAATTATAGTAGCAAAATCTATTTAATTCAAAAGCACATATGTCTTTGTTGAAATCCAGTAACTATTTGGATAAAAATCAAAATTTTTAAGTCAAATTTTATGTTTGAAAGAAAAATGAGTTTTTTTGGCTTTAAATAATGAATAAATAATAGAAAATAAGATTGATTAATTTACTTGTCTAAACTAAGCACAACAATTTAAAGTATTAAATTTGCAAAGAACAATGCTTTTATTATAGGGGATTCTGCCATGATTTCCTTGAAATCATTTTAATATAATTTTGTAGAACTGTGAGATTTTTTACTTATAGAACCATCAGATTTGTTATGGTCTCCCTTCTCAAAAATGTTAATTTATTTATTTTATCTATCCTGACTATTCAAAGAGTTATTGTTATTGTTGTTATTATTATTACTACTTGTGATTGCAATATGATTTTTATCTTACAATAAATCAGTAACTACAATATTTTAAGGGTTGTTTGTAATTTCTTTTTTTATTTTGAGATCACTTATATTATGAGCATTTTCTTCACTTTCAAAATTAATAACTGCATTTTTTTGTTTAAATTATTAACCACTGTCATGATTACTATCTTTATCGCTGCCTGAGGATTACTTCCCAACTTTTTTTTTCTAAATTTTATCATTTTTAATGGATGTTTCATCAATAAAACCCTCATATAAAGTAGCCAAGATAATATTAGAAAATATTTAAGACCTTTTGAGAAATAAAATAAAGATTTTTATAATTGTTAATATTAATTAATATTTATACAAGAAAAGAACAAGTGTGACAAAATATATTCCAGAAACAGCTTTATTTTAAGCTCTCCAATACTTTTATTAGTAAAAAAATAAATTTTCAATTAAATACCATGATTTCTCCAAAATTAACACTCTTTTATATTAACACTCATTTTTTTAAAATTGGTATTAAAACTCAATATTTTGAAGTCAAAATTTTTTTGGTGAGTGTTAATTAATCAATAATCTACAAAATAATAAAATAAATTTAATCTAATTATTTTACATTATATGTTGTCTGAATCCAACCATTTACCATTAAAAAATTATAAACAGCAAAAAGTGCCCACTCTATGCTATTAAAAAGATTAAAACCAAAATAAAGTGTCTCATATTTTGCTTCCTTTTTATTAAAAGGTAAACCATAATCAACTGGGTTCCCACAATAAGTGTGTTTTGGACACTCAAGATGTCCACATGGTAATTAATTTGTGCTATCAGCTTCCCAAATTTCAGAATCAGCAAGAGGAAATTCTGTTAATCTACATCTACTTTCTATATGCCCTTAAAAAAAACTCATTCCTACTACAGCATAAATCAATAGAACACAAATTAAAGGGAAAAACGTTTTGCCTAAATGTTTAAAACTACTGAAAAAGGCGTTAACTTTTTTAGTTAGCTCAGGAAATAACCTAAAAAATGTAAGAATTCTTAAAAATTTAATCATATTGAGGACTGTATTATTCACATCAAATCGCGTAATCCAGCTATTAAATAAGAAAATAAATTAATCAAATATTGAGTAAAATAATATATATTATTCTATTTGTGAACACTTATTTTTTTGTTTACTTGAAGTGATCAAATGCATTTAATTAAAAATAAATTTACCCTGATAATAAAATAAGGATCAAGATAATATTCCACATTTGTTTTAAAAAAGCATTTGTTCCTTATATAAGTCCCAGAGCGATAACTCCCAATAAAAGTTCAAAAGAAAAGAAAGAATTACATATTAGCTATATAAAATCACTAACTTCATTAATCTTTAAATCATACATTTTTTGACCAGTATCTCTAAAAGAATAGTCAAACATTAGATAAGCCACTATTTCAGTGATAGTCGCAATAATCAATAGAAATCTTAAAAACCTAATTTAAATTTAATTTTAAATTAATAATGATTTTATTTTCTATTTCGATTTTCTCTTAAAATTATTTTAAATCCAGTAAAATTAAATAAAAAATTTATACACTGAATGATAGAATAAGAATATTTTTTATCTGAATTTTGATTATTTATCAAACAAACCCAAACTCTTGTTCGTCACCTATTTAAAAAAAAGCATTTAAAAACTTCTTTGTTTGATCTTTTTTAATTTACATCTTAAAAGAGTTAATCCACTTCACTCTTTCTTTGCGAGAACAAATATTTAAATCTATCCTAATTTTTAGAATAGTAATTAATACAATAAAAATACATTTTTTAAATATGCTAAAATTAGCTTACTATTGTCGAAGCATCATCATCCTTGCTCCCTGTATCGCATTTATGAAAGTTACTGTTATTTTATTTCATATTTACAGCATCATCGCTTTCCACAAATTATAAAAGGCTTTCTTTTGGAATTTATTCTTTTGACTCTACTGCAGTATTATTATTACTGTTTGTATTTCTTACCACCAAAAGGTTGTTATTAATATGAGTATTATTATTAGCATCATTTATTGGCTTATGAGTCACTTTTATATGAGACTTATCCTTTTATTAGATTGAAAAATGTATGTTTAATTTTTAAAAATAATATGGCATCCTACATCATCTGATTTCATAGGAACTTAAAACCTAACAAAATTATTTGAATCAGGTCTTTACTATTTTTCCATTTTTGAGTTTAAATCCATCTTGATAAGAGGTATATTTATATAGTTTAGTAGACCAATAGAACAACTTTAACTTTTTCTTCCCTTTTACTTATACTTAATCAATTCTCAATCAAATATTAATGAATTGAAACAAATATATTTTTTTTTGCGTACTTACTCAGCGCAGTAATATCAAAACCTTTGTGATTTTTATTAAAATTTCTATTGAAATTACATAATAAAGGATTTTTACCTTAATTTTGATTAAAACGCAGCCAAAGCACACTGTACCAATATTTTCAATATGGTAATCCTTCTTAATTAATATTTTTATTTAATCTTCTTCAGAATAAAAATGAATCGTAATCCATTTTATTTGCATTCTAGTTAACTTAATTTATCATTTTATGTGGATTATTTTAAATAATTATCTTCTTCTATTAAATAAATACCTAGAATCTTAACATTTTTACATGTTCTTAACTAAGCTAAAATTTAGTTCTAAAGTAATTAAGATGCTATGCATTGTTAAATGATCATAGAAAACTAAAATCAGTTAAAAAAATATTATTTCAAAAGCAAAAATATAGATAGTTTACTCAAGAAGGTGAAAGATTTTTAGCAAAAAGAAAAATATAAGTATTTTAAACAATTTACAAAAATACAAATTCTCCTGCCGTTTGAAATTATAATATTTAAGTTAGGCTGAATCAAATTAGAAGAAAATTATTCACAAAGATATTTCTTTAATTATGTTGTTGACTTTTTTTTATAAAAGAAAGTAATATTAATACTGGACTCCGAATCTTAATAATCAATTATTTCTATCTAAATGATCTCTCCTGTATTAATAAATATTCCAAAAAATTTCAAATATCCTTTGAAAAATAAATTATCACAAATAAATAAATAAATAATACTTATTAGCTCAATTAAATAATATTGAAACATTGTCTTTGTAAAAAATAAAATAAGTAAAACCTTTTTTTTATTTTTATAATTCTTATTATTTTAATTTAATTTATTTTTTGGATTACTTTTTATTTGATACTCTAAAATACTCCATAGAAAATGCTAAAATATTTTTCAATTATTTTTTTATAATTTATTAAATTAAGTTTTTAAATTGAAAAGAAATAACAGGGTTTTTGACAAAAATGATTTTAAAATATAAATGATAGAAATAATATTATTACTTACAAATAATTGCTTAGTATTTGTATTTTTTTATTTATTCTCTGAATTAAATTTATATCTTAAGATATTAATAGTGGTAGGGAAACATTAAACTTTAGTTTATATTTTACAATAATAGATATAAGGAATGGAAAGTATAGATATTAGCAATAAAGAGGTTATTGGCAACCTTAAATAAATGAGTTATTTAGATGAGATAGAAGAAGGAGCTGAGTTTATAATTACCAATAAAATAGATGATGAATCCAAAGATAATATAATGGAAACTTTTTCAGAAGAAAAGTTAAAAGAAATAAATAGCAAAGTGTAGTCAATCAAAATAGAATTATTTAAAAATGACTCAAGCACTTTAGCAAATATCATTAATCACTTTTTATAGTATTTAAAGATTTCTAAGCTTACCATTATAGCAAAAGAATAAGACATATTAAGTAGTAGATTATTGTTTTGTTTACAAATTATTAGTAAAATTAAGGATTAGCTAATCAATTTATCAATTGATCTTTCTAAATCTAATTCAAATGTAGATATTCTACATAAGGCGGGTGAAAATTTATAGGATTTATGCTAACTTACACATTTTTCTTTTAATTTCTCAAGCAATCCTATTGGTAAAGCTAAAGAATTGGGTAAATTTGGAAAATAATTAGAGTAGAACAGCAAGATAAATAATCTAATTGAATTAAAACTAAATATGTCAAATATGCATATGGGTCATGCTAATGTTCACAGTTACATGGAATTCATCATGAAAAATGGTTCAACTTTAAAAAAGTTAGATTTGAATTTAGAAAACTGTTCTATTGAAAAGAAAGGAACAGAGTCTGTAAAAAAGATGATCTAAAATATATGTTAAGTATAAGAGTTTAGACTTAATATTTCTACTAATGGCTTAATGGATTTGTTTATCAAAGATATGTTGAGAGCATTTACTTTGAAAAACGAATATCAAATCTAGAAGTTAGAGTTGATACTATCAGGAAACTATCTCTCTCATGAAGTATGTGAATTTATTCATTAAACATTTGTGCACAGCTCTTTAAGTAACATGAATTATCTGTATTTAAACCTTTCCAAAAATAAAATAAATGACAAAGCTTTAGAGTATCTGATTAAGATTTTGGAAAATTCAGATAATTTAAAGCAATTTAAATTAGATATAAGCCACTCTAGAGAAAAAATACAATCAATAATGAAAATCATAGAAAGCATAAATAAAGCAAAAAATGTTTAAGATATTTAGGTTGCAATAAGGGGACTTGGGATTTCTGCATCTGAAATTTAAGATTTCATTTAGTAAATTGAAAATGTAAAATATCGTGAATTAAAAAGATTTATTCTAGATATTGATGATACACTTCTCTAAAATGCAGACAGCCCATTGACTATTGTTAAAAATGATCTGGTGTATATAAATCAGACTCTTTTTTGATATTAATACTAATAAATAAATAATTGCATCTATAAACAAATATTTAAGTGTAACACTTGTCTAATAATTTTTCTTAAATTGTATTAAAAATTGTAAATGATTGCAAGCGATTATAAAATAATGGCTACTATTAATTTATTTTGGTTTTATTCTATTTTTACTAGCTACAAGTCTACATATTCTTCTTCTAAAAACATTTCCAAGCTAATATGAGCCAGTTATTAGAAAAAAAATATCTTCAATACAATTATTAGATTTTTAAATTAGGAATTTTTCTTTTGCAAATTAATCTCAATTTTATTCTTTATCTTATAAAAATTCAATTGTTTATATAGAAAATTAACAAATTAGCTGAAAGGATTATGTTTTTGACTTTTTATGAATTTGCTGTAAAATCTAATTAAGTAATCTAATAAAGCAAAAAAAATTAATCCTACCAAATTTACTAAGAGATTTTCTAATTAAAAAAATCTTTGCTCTTATTCAAGTAAAAGTAGTCTTAAAATAGTATACTAAATAAAATCAATATTATTAATCAAGCTAGGATTCTTGTAAGTAATACAAATTAAATAAAAGAAAAAAACAATGTAAGTTCAAAGAAAGATGATAAATTTGAATTCATATGTAGTAAATAATTGAAGATATTAGTTTTTACATTTGTAATAGCAATACAGCCCAATTTTATACTAGCTAGTAATTGATAAGAAACTAATGGATATAAAGTAGGGAATTAGATATGTATAAAAGAAATAGAAATAAATTGAAAATATTTGCTTATGATACATTATTTCTAAATATACTTACTTATTAATCAATCTTTTTACTCATCAAATTAATAATGTCCTATCTTTAAATTTACAAACGAATTAGATTCTATTAGTTTTTTTTTGAATATTCAAAATTTATGTTTTGACACAAAAACACACTTAATTTTTAAATTCCCTCTAAAACTATTGGTTTTCCATAATTTATTAAATTATTTTATCTTAAATTATTACTTTAATAGACTTGATGCCAATATCTTTGGAGAATAATGTTTTCAATGTAATTATTTTTGTAAAATGATTTATGAATTTTTTTTGTTAATTGCTTTTAATTACAAATTCTAAAAAAAATTAATTATTTCGAAATCTTTTGATAAAATGTTGAAATATTTATTGATAGATTGTATTAGCCTTAGAAAAAAAATAAAATTTACATTTAGTTTTATAAGATATAAATACTATTACTATGTCCAAAGTATCATTATTTTCTAAAAAATTGCAAATTTTGAATGATTAAAAAATAGGGTTATAAATTTGAAATTTTATTTGGTATAATTTTAAAAAGTGTAATAATTAGAGATCTTCATTTGAAAGAATATTGTGGTTATCGTAATTTTTTTACACCTTAAATTCACAATTTACATTTCAAAAAATCTATTTTTTCAATAGAACTGTGAGTATTTAGCTTGGAAAATTATGCGTTTGGACTATGTAGAAGCACATTCAGTGGTTATAAATATTTGAGGCAGTAAAAAATAGTGGAACTTATTTTCAATTAGAAGAAGATACTTTTGAATATCTAAAAAGTAGTAAATCTATTGATTGTAATCTTTTTCTATTCTTTAAAATTAAGTTATTAAGATTTTCAATCAATTAAAATAGATAGTGTTGGAATAAATATTAACTCATAAGTCATAAGGTAATTAATTATCTTAAGTGTTGTAATATTAAGGTATTTAGACTTTTATCAATAATATCATTTAATTTTTTAAAAGATTTAAACAATTTATCAGCATTGTTCAATTATTTCTTTGAAATCGTATTACAGATTGTAAAATTGTTAGGTTTTATATCTTTTTCCATTTAGTAATTATATATCAATCTTCAATATCTCATATTTTCTACAAATATTCTGAAAAAATAATTGCTAAATAAATCCCTTAAAAGTAGAAGTAGACCAGCTTAAATTAATTTGAATTATTATTAATTATTGAAAACTGTAAACAATATTGTTTTTTTTTCATTCATAGAGACAAGATTATCTCAGAGTATTTCTGATTCGCAAATATTAATTTAATCAAACTCAATACTCTTCAGATTATTTTCAGAATAATATCAAAACAAAATATTAGAATAGAAAGAGAGTCATAATACAAATATTAATTAATCAATTGAATGCTATGCACAAAGATAAAATTTAGATGATCCTTTCTATATTTTTTGTTTTAACATAAATACATTCTTTTCTTCAGTTTGAAAAAATTTTGTTTATTAAAATTCTTTGAAAAGATCTGGCTACTAAGTTGTAATTTTGATGAAAAAATAATTTAAAAATATGTGATAAAGCCAAAATATTTGAAAATATGAGTAAGATTAAGCCTAATGAATTAGAAAATATGAAGAATTTCTATTTACAATCTTTATGGTAGGTAAAAATCTATCAATAAAATATAGATAGAACATAGATAGTCTTCTTGTAAGATCTATTTTAAGGAACATACTTTTTTAATTAAAAATAGAGAAAGTTTTGTTCATAAAGTATATAATAATTAAATTACAAATAATAGTCAAATAGATTAATAATTACGCAAAAACAATTAGAAAATATTAAGTGACTGATTTCCAATCAAATAATTAAATTACAAAAAAAAAGCAAAGCAAAAATTAATTGAAGATCAAATAAATAATCAAAAATAAGCATAAAAAACTAATTATTATCAGATTCAATTACATAAAAAATAAGAAATCTACAACGATCTAAAAGCAATCATTTCAATAATAAATTAAACAAACAAACAAAAACATTGCAAAAATCATTTAGAAACCAAATACTAAAATCCACTTAAAATTAATTCTTTAATGTCTTATTAATCAACACAAAATTAAATGGCTTATGGTTAAAGCCAATACAGATAGTCTGTATTTAGGATTGAAGCTTCAGGAGCTGACCCTTCTACAGTGAGAAATAACATTGCTAAACCTACACTCGTAAACAAGGTATAAACTAATTTCTTTGATACATTTGCTAATAGCAATTGAATTATTTATGACTCTGTCTCTAAAGAGGCAATAAACTAAAGCTTTTACTTTGATTTGAATTAAATTGCACATCGAATTTACAAATATTAAAAAAATATCAATTATTCTTTCATTTCTACAAATTTTTTCAATCCTTTATATTAATATGATTTATTTTTGAAAATAGAGAAAGAAAGTTTTTGACTCTGCTGATTACTTCTATTAACAATGCATTTAAAATGAAAAAGAATAAAGAAGAAAAGATCAAGAAGAAAAGATGACCTAGCAAAGCAGAGAATTCTTCATGCAAGCTTGTGAAGCTATGAAAGAGAAGTATGGAGAATCAAACTTTAAGAGAAAACTTTCTATTATATAAAAAGAGGTAAACTTTTTTTTTTAAGTAATTCATAATAGTAAATTTCTGATAGCAACTTATTCTAAAGTATATTAATTAAGCATCATCATTCAACCAATTAATTAAATTAATGCTACTTTTCAAAACACTTGATTTCTTCTAATTAGCATAAAATCTAAATAAACAAAAAACAAAGTTATAAAATTGTTTTCAAATCAATCAAATTCCATTCATTAAAGAAAAAATATCTCTTAACATTAATCATAGCTAGCTGATTGACTAAAAATTTGATATATGAGCTATTGAATTTTTAATTAAATATAATTTCTTTTTCTATCTTATCAAACTAGAAAAATTAGATTCCTTACCAAATTCAATCAATCATTCAGTTTTTGAATAAGTTTTTAGAATTTGATAAAGCATAGTTAATAGCCTGATTTTTTATTTTCATAAATTGAGTTGAATCAGCATTAAAATAATCTTTAGAGATTTTTTAATATAGCTTCAAATCATTTTCAATTTAATTTATTCATAAATATTTTTGTAATAATAGAGAAAAAAATTTGATTCTGCAGATTATTTCATGCAAAAAGAAACTAACTGCGGTGAAGAATAAGAGGATTAGTCTGAAGATTAATAAATTCTAAGTGAAGCTGATAAAGCTATGTAGAAATAAGCAGATTTTGGTGACAAACACTTTATTTGTTGTGCTAAAAGAAAACCCCTTATTCCTAAATTGAGAAAGAATTTTGATAGTGCAGATTACTTCATGGATATTGCTAAGGAAAATGGTTCTTCTCATCCTATTTCTTAAGAAGAATGGGAATAAATGCTTGAACGTTAAATTGAAAAGGTTGAGTAAGAGTATAATTAATTTTATCAAACCTTGAGCAGCTGTTCAGAAATAAGTGAGTCTGGTTCTAATGTAAACCAAAACTATCAAGAAAATATATTAAATTAATCTGATATTGCTTAAACTTAAGAAGTTGCTGCTCCTTAGAATTTCATTTAAAATAATTGTAATTCCAATAGCTAAGAATCTTTTAAATTAGGAGGTCCTATATAATAATAGCAAAAAGTAAAAAGTATGCCTGATATCAGTATGGAAACTGAAAAAATTGTAAATATATAATCTGATATCATGGAAGCTAAATATATTCTCCATAAAAAAAGATTGCCTTTAATTAATAAAAAACACCTAACTTAATTTGACTCTGCTGACTACTTTATGTAGTAATAGCAGTAATAAGAAAATTAGTAATAACAATAATCAAATGACTCAAAGCTTTTCAAAAAATCTGGTTCTCTAGATGGTATAGGATAAGAAGAAGATCCAGTTCAACAAATAATTTAGGCTTAAGCAGATATATGTGAAAGACACTACATTCTTAAAAAGAAAGATATCATCGTCAAGATGAAACAAAACTCTAAGAAGAATAAATTTGATTCAGCTGACTACTTCATGGAAAAAGCAGCTGCTTCAAGTGACCATTCTATATCTGATGATTGATTTGCATCAACCTGTAAAAATAGCAAAAACTAACTCACAAGAAAGAGTATTATTCACTAATGTACAAATAAAGAAATTATTGATGATCATAGTTCTCAAAAGAATATAGAAAATAATAATTTATTTAAGATTTAATTAACACCACAATCACTCACTATCACCCGTCCATTTACTGAAGTAAAACTTTTATATAAATTTAATAAAACTATAAAACTTGCAATTTTAAATATTAAATATAAATATATATATATAACTTATCATTTCAATCTACTTTGTTGTTGTAAAAATATATAACCATATACACTCAAATGTATTTCAAAATGTAAATATTTTATTTATAACTATTTTCTATTAAAATATCTTATTTAATATTAATAAATCTATTTAAAATATTTAATAATTTCTATTTATTCATTTCACAAATAAATTCATAACCAGTAGCTTGTTAAAATAAAAATCATATTTTCAAATATTTATTCTTAATTATTTTAATCAAATAAACAAAAAATTTTATAAAAACTAATTAGATGAAAGAAAGTTAATATTGCATCAATCAGTAAACGAACATTTTCCAATCATAAATTAAGAAATAAATTTTTTTGATTTGATTTGAATATAAAATTTGGAATTATTATAAGCTATTCGCTGACTTTATTACTTTAAAATTTATAATTTATAAATAATTTTTACCACAAATCTTTTGTTATTTAGTATCAGAGTAGAAGTATTAGCAAATAGGGTTTTTTCATAAAAAATTTCATTGCTATGAACAGATACAAAATTAATATGACTCTAGGATACCATCAAGATGGAAGCTTTTATATTGCTTAAAGCCTAGAAGATGGTTAAAAATACTTAATTGAAGAACATAATAAGAAATGCAATACTTGGGAAGAATGCATATCTATTAGATAAGTGAAGGCTTTGAAAATGTTAAGCCATCCTAATATTATTAAAATTAAGGAAATTATAAGAGAAGATAGATAACTATACCTAGTATTTGAATATTTTGAAACTAGTCTTAGCCAATATTACTAAAGTTTTGAAGATTATCGCTAAAAAATTAATGAAAGTCAAATAAAAAAGATCATTTACTAAATTGCTCTTGCTATAAACTAATGTCATATAAATGGTATTATGCACAGAGACTTATCAACAGATAATATATACATTACTAAAGAAAATAAAATTAAGGTTGGCCAGTTCTCAAATGCTGAATTCAAAAACAAGCACAATAACACTGAATATATTACAAGTAGATATTACAGATCTCCTGAGGCTATTTTAAAATTATAGCAAAGCATAAAGATCGATATTTGGGCTCTTGGCTGTATCATGGGAGAGCTTTAGTAAAAAAAATTTATTTCCTCATTAAAAAATAAGAATAAAATAAACAACTTTTGCATAATCATAAATTCAGATTTTTTCATTCAATTAAAACGTTTTCATTAATAGTTAGTTTAAATAAAAATGTTTTACATTCATAATTTTTTTAAATTTTACTTAAAATATCTTAAAAAGCTACTAAAAGCCTTTATTTATGGGTAATTCAGAAATAGATTAACTCATGTAGATACTAAATGTTATTGGAATACCAAACCACAAAGAGTATCCAGAGTTTCATACTCTATGTTAACAGAAATAAATCAAAATATTTAAGTAGAGTGAAATTATACAATTAAATTCTATGATTCCTCAAGCATCTCCTATTGCAATTGATTTAATGTAATAATAATTTGCTCTTTTAGATAAAAAATTTTATAAAAATTTCTATTACTAAAGATAAAATTATATTTTAGTTTTGCTGATTTAAAAAAAATGAGATTAAACAACTCTATTTAATTTTAATTCATCAATTTAAAAATAACCTGTATAATTTTGATACCAAGTTTATTTATTAATTTTAATAAATAGGATTTAAATGCTAAACATCAACCCAGCTAAGAGGATAAGCATTTAGAATGTACTGTTGCACCCTTTTTTTAAAGAATATAACTAGAAATTTGAATAATATATTTAAGACTCATAAAAAAGCAGGAAACAGAGTACCGTTTATTACCAAAGTAGAGTTTAAAGTATGAAAACATAGATTCCATATAATTCAAGAAGAGAGAGCAGAGATAATTTATCAAAAGATTCTAGATAATATTCCAAGACTGAATAGTCATCTCCAGTAAACTCCTTTTAATTAATAATACCTTAAACATCATTAGTTATTAAGACCTAAGAAAATTCTTCATCACAAAAAGAAATTGAATCTCCAATTAACAATCCTGCAAAAAGGCTGAGTAAGTTTGGGTTGTTGAATTTACCTAAACTATCAGACACAATACCAATCTCTTAATTTTCTCAAAAAAAAACTACTCATGAAAATTTATAATAATCTTTGTCTGATTGTGAGTCAGAAAACTCTCAAGAAAACCCTAATAAACAAAATAAAGTTTTAGAAAAAGTAGTAAAGTGATTATTTATTTTATGTTAAAATTTATATTGTTGTAGTATCAATTCAATAAAAAATGTTGAATAAAGAAATTTAGTTTTTAATTAAAAATAATAATCTGATTGAAAATACAGACACTAAAGCATAACCAAGATATATTGAACACATAATGAATGTTTTAATAATATATTTAAATATTTTTTAATTGGATTTGAATTGTTAATTAAATTTAATTTTCATTTATTTATTTTTTTAATATTAACTAAAATTTGGTCTTTTTATTTCTTTATAGAAATCAATTTGTTATAAAATTTGTTTCCAACTTCTTGAGTATTATGTTATTTATTATTTAAAAGTAATTTTTATAGAAGCAAGATTCAATTTTTATTCAGCAAAATTATTTTAGTTTATTATCATATGAGATTTGGTGAAGAATCATAATAAATTGATTTTTAAACACCAGTTGTTACAAATTATAAATAATTATTTCTACGAGGCGCTGGAGAAGAGCTTTATTAATCATTCTTTTTTGTTTAACTTGGTCCCCAATTTGCAATTAAATTATAATTTCCTTATTATTTTATTAAGAAAAGTTAATTATTTGCTTATACTTTTTAAAAATACCAGGCCCAGGACGAGGGAGAAGTTTGACTTTTGATTTACTGAATTTAGGCTCTACTTCTCTTACTGATACTCCAAATCCATAATGCACAAATTTTTCACCCTTCTTTTATAATGGACTGTAACTTTTTTTATTTTTTTTACCTTTTCCTTATTTTTATTCTTCTACATCTTAAAACTTAGCAAACGTTTTAAAAGCTAAAGGATGATGATGATATGTACCTACACCTGGAGGATTTCTTGATACTCTAACAGGTGAAGGTTGATTATGTTTTTCTTTCCAGTAGACTAAATCTCTTTAATCAACATGAATTTTTTTTATCTCGGCTCTTGGATAATATCTTTTTTAAAATAAAATAGAAGTTTTTTTAGAATCTAAGAATAGCGAAAATGATAAAATAAGTTTACTATCCTGGTCCGGGAGAAACAGTACCATCATAATAAAATTAATTGATGAAAGAAGGTTTTTATTTTTTTGCTTATTCTTCATGAATAAGCTCTAAAGTTTTTTTTTAGTGCTTATTTAGTTTATTGTCAAAATCACTTTTTTCACTTTTATAAGTACCACAGCCTGGTATTGGACTCATACTTTACCTCCTTTCTATTAAATCTAGGAAATTCTATCTATCTTATTTATAAAGTATTTCATTAGGTTTTGGAATACCTAGCTTTGATCTTTCCCTGTCAGATAGAATCCACTTTTTTGGGCCAGTATACTATTAAGGACCAGGAGATTTTCCTTATTATTTTATTTATTCATCTAGATAAAAACTTCTTTCAGTAAGTTACTTTTCAGCACTTTTAGGTTTTGCTTAAAATTTTTATTTAAATGGTATGAAAACTTTACTATTCTAAATATATTTTCTAGGTACTTTATATCCATCTATTCCAAAAATTTCTTTTTTTTCAACTTGGATCTCATACATTCTCTTGATTTCAATATCTTATTAATAAGAAAAAAAACAATTAATTGTAAAGTTTGTTAGACTCTATTCATATGAGTCTTTAATATTGATAAGATAAAATTATTTTTAAACCATAGTTTAATTTAAAAATGATTTAATCTATTCTAAAACTTAAGTGGCTTTGAAAATATTCTAAATTTTAAGAAAGTTTTAAACCAAAATTCTACTAAAACTATTAGTAGAGATTATAAATATTATTTATCTTATGAATATAGAAAATGTAAGTTTTTAAAGAACAATTTACTTCCATTTTGAGGAGATAGACTTCTAGATTATCTCATTAGTTAATATTTATTAAAGAATTGAAATTCTAAATATTTACAAAACTTAAAAATAAAAATATCCTTTTTTTATTTGAATTCCAATTTGATTCTTTTACTTTTCTTCTACTTTAAAAGGTAATTTTTTAAATGAATAAACTAATAACATAAATCTTTCTATATTTTCTTAAACAATTGATACTTATTTTTGTGATTTTAAATATTGAAAATATTTTTTTAATTAAAACTAAAACCAATTTCCTTTTTGGAATGAAATATTTTACTCTGGCTAAAAATGAATTAAATAAACAAAAATTTTATTCTTGAAAATTATTCATAATATATCTCTAATAATCAAATTAATTTTTAAGATGAAAATGAAAATTGCTTGTCTGTCTTTTTAGCTGGATTTTTACTTTTAGGGATCAAATTAAAATTCTCATTTTATAAATTTTCATTCATTCTTTTTTTGTGAACAATCATAGAATTTATTTATATTAAAATCAAATAAAAATATATACACACAAACTACATACTACATAATATATACTTATTTACTTAGGCTTTTTTTCCCCAAAAAATGATTTATATATATTTATCATTTTAAAAAATATTTGGCATTTGTCATTGAGAAGAAATGGAAAATTAGTTTTCTCAAAATTGGATCTAGCTTTTTTGCATTTTTTACTTGATGGCTCTAACTTACTCCTATTGTATATTATAGAACTAATTAAGTGTTGGATCTCTTTCTTTTTACTTATTAGAAAAATCAGTTGATTAGGTTTTAACTCTTTAATAAGGGCTTTAATCATATTATTATCTTGGAGTGTAAACTTTTGCATTTTCTTGGACTTGATTTTGTTATTAAAAGCCTACTACTTAATTACCATAAGAATTAGCATTATTTATTTACCTATTTATATTAACAGGAGAGTCTCTTAAACTGTTTTAAATAGGATTTACTTTGTTTTGTTGATAATATGAACTATTATTGTTGCTAATACTATTTTTTTTGTCTTACTAAGGTTGTATTTAGAAGGGCATAGAGCTTTCTTATTATGCCTTTGATATTGAGTAATTTCTTTTTTATATTTGGCTTTACTAAGTATTATTTTTTTCAACATAGCTAATGTTATTGTCAGCAAAGTTTTAACTCATATCATTTAAATTTACTGAGTTTTCTGTCATCAAATTTGTACTTAGGCTTTGAGTTCTTCTGTTAACTTTTTTTCTATTATCAACTACTACATTATTATTTTGGATTTCTTTAAGTTTCATTTCTTACTTCCAAAGCAGATCTTACTTTTAACTTTACCAAAATTCTTAGTTTCCTTAGAAATTTTATCTATCAGAGGCATTAGTTTTTAATCTTTCTCTGCTTGGATCTCTGTTTAATTATTCATAATTTTAATCACGAACATCAGTCCAAAGTCTATCACCAGACCTCAAAACATCAAACTAAGATGATCTTCTTTTAGAGTTTGATCTCTATTTTTATTAATTGAATTAGTAATCTACATTATAGAAATTCTTTTTTATTTATTCAGGAGATTTACTAAAAGGGCTATTTTATGTATCAACTTAAATTTTCAAAGTATTGCTTAAATTTTCCTTTTTTTTTTGAGTTTGAGATTCATTTCTTTAAACTTAATCAATAGAATTTTTACGACTATCATTAAGATAAATACTTTATGAATTCCTACGAGTATCATTAAAATTATTGATTTAAGTATTTTAAGTTTAATTTGACTACTTATTAATTGGAAAGTCATTGTTTGATTAAATATCTTTTGAATTTTATTAAATTTTCTTTGATTAAGTTTATTATTATCCAACTGATTTATTGTTATTCTTATCTATAACTGTACTTTAAGTTAAGGGTGGCTTAGATATTTTTTACGAATTGTTAAATGCTTAATTAACAATAGTGCTTTTATTTTCAAGGAAATTATTGATCAAAGTATTACTAGCTTCATTTGGTGTTGCTTAGTCATTTAATGTAGAAACAGTTTAAAAAATTTTTGATTAAGAGATTTTCTAAGGTAAGGCAAAAGAGTCATTGTTTTGAGATATTTCAGTTTAAAAAATCACACTGTTCATGTTGTTATTATAAGCTTCTTCATACATTTGTCTGATCTTAGAAGGACTATACTTTGTAGGTATTCCTTCCTCTGTTTTTAAGACAACTCTGGTTTAATAATCGTATTTCATTTTAATATCTGTTGATTTCCTACGAGAAACAGCAATTTCTCTTCCTGTAGTATCAGGTACCACTCCTTTGTTAACTATCTTCTCATATGATAATAAATTCTTTTAGTGGTTTTTTGAAATCTTACTTTCTCTTGCCCTCTCTTCAAGCTTTTAAGGATTAATTTATTCTTAAATAATAACTCCCTTGAAGCATGGATTAAATCTGGGAGTTTCTTGTTAATCTGGATATAATACTCTTTATGTACTTTTTTTTGAAATAGCTTCTCTAGAAAGAGACCTTTTTTTCTAATACTGCTCTTCAATTAGAGTTTTATCTATTAATTTTTGCCATGAACCTTGAGTACTTTGATTTACTTAAATTTACTCATTATAAGACTTCAGTTAGCCATTGATTTCTTTGAAGTATTTCTTTTAATCTTTCCCTAGCCATTCAAATCTGTTTTCTTTATCAGTTGCCCACACTGATAAGTTGCTACCTTTTGGACTACGTTAAGAATTCTAAGGCTGTTAAGGCTACATTTTTTATTCAAATCTACTGTTTTTATGTTATCTATATTCATTAGCTTATCCTGCGATGAAGTCAGCATATGATTAAGTAGATAAATGTTTATGATTCTATTGATTTTCTTTTTTTTAATTTGATTTTTGTATCCTGTTAATCCCAATTGAACTTTAGTTAATCTAGCTTTAAATACTCTAATTATGCTATCCTGTTACAGAACTATTTATACTAGATTTCCTTTAATGCTAATAAGCATGCTGGCTTGTTGAGTCATTATTTTGTCTTTGCTAGTTTTATAGAGCATGTAATGTATAAATACCTTCATGCTAAAACTTATTTTCACTCATGATGTAATTATCAGCTATTTAATTAAACTTACTAATTAATTATTGAAATATTATCTATATCTTATTTATTTTCACCGCTTATCAAATTTCTAACAACTACTTCTTTACCATAGTAATTTATTTTTCAAATTTATTTATTTTGAATGGATATATAAAAATCGTTAATAACTGATTGATTGATAATAACCTATTCCTTACAAAAGATAAATTTTAATAAGATATAGAAACATTCAAAATGATAAAACAAACAAACTAAAATCAAGATTAATTTTATTTATTTACTAATTAAATTTTTAATCTTAACATTTACTATTGAAGATACAAGAATTATTTTTCTTCTTAATTAAACCTCTGTTATTAATTATAACTAAGCTCAAATATCTTATTTAAACTGTCAGGCATAATTTTAATAATAAATAATACAAAAAATAGTCTATTTTTAGTTAACAAAAAAAGAATGAAAGAAATTTCAAAGTTTAGGTAAATCTTATTTCATAAATATTTTATTTGCTAAATATTACTATTGCTTGTTATATAAATATTCTTATACATACTACTAATGAGTATATACTTATTATACTCTAAAACCTCATTAATAAATATAAGTTTGATGATGACCAATTTTTTAAAAAAATAATTATAAAACTTTTGTAAGGTATTTTTATGGGTAGGGGAATAGTCTAAATAAAGGAATATTTGGAGTATATTTATACATTTTCTTTTAAGTTTAAATATTTAATTTTTTATCTTTTTAGCACTTTTTTAATATTTGAATTTAAATTATTTAATATACTTTGTTTTTATTTAAAATTTTTAAAAATAGATTTATTAGTCTCTGAGAAAATAAATTTTAGAAAAAATAATTTTAATTAGAAAACCTATGAGCCTTTTAGCAATAGTTAAACATTTTTAATTCAATTCCATTTTTACAATAATTATGTAGAAGAAGATGGTATAAATTTCATAAATTCTTAATTTTAATTAATGATAAAGATTGAAGGCAAGTTAAAATTATAAATGAAAGTTTAATTTCTATTTGATATCTTTATTTATTTTATTTACATTTAATAGTTATAGTAAAAAAATTGATAAATAATTATAATTTCTACTCAGATTCCCTTTATTGATAAGCTCATTTATATAGGTAAAGTCTAACTTATAATAGGAAATAAAAAATATTCATACTCTTTAAAAATAATAGGTATATAGCAACATTTTAAATTTAAGCATGTTCTGGTCTAAAAAAATTGCATTAACTGGTGGTCCTTGTGGTGGTAAAACATCTGCAATGAATTACTTACACTAATAATTTAAAAAATGGGGATTTACTGTTTTTATGACTCCTGAAGCCTTTACTGTAACTGCATAAGGACAAGCTCATGAACTTTATGGGATATTAAAGTAGTAAGATGTAAATGACTTTTGTAAGCTTGGTGCTAAAATTACTAATTTATGCTTCTTTTTTGAAGAATATTTTGAGGATTTAGCTAAATTATCGAAAAAACCAACTATTTTGTTTTGTGATAGAGGTATTTGTGATACAAAGGCTTATTATCCTGAGCTTTGTTGGAACATGACTCTCTAGGAAGTAGGATTAAATGAGAAATAAATTCTAGATAGATATTATGCTATCTTACATTTGGCAACTACAGCTAAAGGTGCTCAAAATCATTATATCACAAGTAATAATAAGGCTAGAAGAGAATCAGTAGAAGAAGCTATAGAAGTAGATGATAGAATTTATAATTCTTGGAAAAATCATAAAAGGTTAATCTATGTAGGAAATGAAAATGTAAAATCATTTGATGAGAAACTGAATAACATATAAGGAATAGTTGAAGATCTATTAGAACTCCCAAAGAATCCTATACAAAACCTAAAAGTAAGTGTGAAGAAATAAGAATTATATGACTACATTCTATCTTCTAAATAGGAAAATTACATAACATTAGAACAATTCGATATTGAAAATGAATATTTAAATAATTCATTTGTATAAAAGATTAAGCAAAAAGATGGAAAAATTTCCTACTAAATGGGAGTTGAAATGCAACATCCTGAGAAACCTTTTTATCTCTATAAAAAAATTACAGAGTAGGAGTACAATTCATGTTAGAAAAAAGTACCCTCTAGGCTTCTTTAATAAATTTCAATTAATGGTTAAACCTTAACCTTACAAGAAAATATTTCAGATCAGTAATCTCATTCCTAAGCTACCTTAATGGCTCCTAAAAATATCAATCTACCTTCATTCTTAATTATAAACTAATGATTTAAAAATTGGTATTATCTAATAATAATATAGCCTAACAAAATTTAACTTTTATTTTAATGTATTGCACTACTTTTAAAATGTAATAAAACCTAAAAATAAAAAATGTTCAAAAATAAACATCAATCAACTCTGAAAATATTTTTTAATTTCTTATCAAAATGTTTTTTAAATCTTTCTATTTAACTTTAACTAATTAGTGATAATAAAAATTTGCACATTAAAATAATTTTCAAATAAATAAATTGGTTGTGTAAAGAAATTATGCTATCAATTGAAAATAAATATTTTAATTTTAACTTCCTTTAAAATGCCTTCAGATATTATTTGTAAAATTTCTTTGTTTAGAGAAAGAAATAAAATATTTCTTATGTTCTTTCTCAAAGTTTATTAGGTTATTTATTATTTTAACTAAATAAAATTAAAATTGTAAAATATTATAATTTATTGAAAAAAAACTGCAAAAATAAAAAACATTTCAATTTTTAAGAAATATTAATTTTAATTTGTTAATAAAAAATCAAATTATTGAAAATTTAAAGTTTTTGATGGGATGCGCAAAATGCAAAATGAAAATTTTTATAATATATTGCAAAAAAAAGAAAATATATAATTAAATAATATTTAAATAAATATATTTAATTTTCGCGTATCTTTGTAGTTTGAATTTTTTAAAAAATTTGAAATACTCTAAAAATTAAACAAATCAATCTTTGGAATAAAAAGTATTTTGAAAAATGAATGAAAGTCTTGATTGATTACTGCTTTTGCTTTGGATTTACATGGAAAACAGATTGAGAAGATGAAAAAATAAATATATTTATAAATATATATATATTATAACAATAATTGAATGCATTTAGAATGATATCTATGCGCTTGATTGTGAACAAAAAATTAGATAAAAAATGAAAATATCTAAAATTTTAAAAATTAATGATTAAAAAAATAAAAATAAATAAAAATAAAAAGCAAAAAAATACAAATAATCTTTAAACAAAAAAAAGAATTTATTCATTCACAAAAATAAAGCAAAATCAACTCTAGTTTAACTAATTTAATATAGTATTCTAAAAATAAAATGGCTCCCTCTGTTGGTATTTTAGGTGAAAGAGATTAAGGTCAAGATGTCAGAACCAATAACGGTAATTTATTGTTAGATACTTTACTTGGCTGATTATTATTTTACATTTTATTTGAATGTTTTCATTTCCAAATTCTGGATCTGTGATTGCTGAAATAAGTATCAAAGCAATATTTTTTTTAATACAATTAATTATTAAAATGAATGAAAGAAGCACGATTTCATCAGCCAAAAATTATTTTTAATAGAAGACCTTTAGTAATTATATTAACCTTTACTATTTTAATAAAAGTTACTGCTGTCATGGCTATTGCTAATATTGTTAAATCTTCTTTGGGTCCTCAAGGTCTCGATAAGATGCTTGTCGATGATGTCGGTGATGTCACCATTACTAATGATGGTAATATATCTGATATATATAAATAGCTTAATTCTTTTCTTCTTCAAAGACAAAAGTTTTTCTTTTCATTTTACAACTTTTAGAATTGGTTTGAACAGAGTTTCATCAATTAAGTGAAACCTTCAAAAATAATAAGAGCTAGATATAATCATTCATTGCAAAAAAGGAAGAAAACTAAAATAGCTTGCTTCAAATTTGAAATAGCAAACATTGGACTGTAATAAAGCAAGTAAATAGGAGTAATAATGCAATCCTATCAACAATAATTTAAATGTAGAAAAGAAAATGTTCAAAGTCAGTAAAAAATGAAATCTACTACTAAGTTATTAGTTAGTTTTTAATAAATATGAAGAGAAAGAAAAAAGAAAGCTAGATATATCTTGAAATATTTTTTGAATTTAAACAAATTTTATTTAATAGGTGCTACCATTTTGAGACAATTAGAAGTTTAACACCCTGCTGCTAAGGTTATTGTTGAATTATCTTAATTATAAGACAAAGAAGTTGGTGATGGTACTACCTCCGTCGTTATTTTGGCTGCTGAATTATTGAAGAGAGCCAATGAATTAATTAAGAACAAGGTTCACCCCACTAACATTATTACTGGTTTTAAGATTGCTGCTAAGGAAGCTTGTAACTACATTAAGGAACACCTTGCCATATCTGTTGAACAACTCGGTCGTGAAGCTCTTATTAATGTTGCTAAGACTTCTATGTCTTCAAAGCTTATTGGACCTGAATCCAACTTCTTCTCTTCCATCGTTGTTGAAGCCGTTGAAACCGTAAATACACATTTATAAAAATAGTGCAGCAAAATAAAGCATAATTTAATATTTCAGAACAATAATTGAACTTATTTTTTTAAATTAGATCAAGATTACTAATCTTAATGGTGAAACTAAGTATCCCATCAAGAACGTTAAGATTATTAAGAGCCACGGTTAGAGCACTTTACAATCCCAATTAATTAAAGGTTATGTTTTACAAACTCAAAGAGCTGATCAATAAATGAAAACTAGAATTGAGAAGGCTAAGATTGCTTTACTTGACTTCAACTTAAACAAATTCCGTTTACAAATGGGTATATAAATTTTGGTCAACGACCCCAAGAATTTGGAAAAGATTCGTTTCAAGGAATGCGAAATTTTGAAAGAAAGATGTAAGAAGATTATTGATGCTGGTGCCAACGTTATTGTAACCTCTGCTGGTATGGACGATGTTGCTACTAAGTACCTCGTTGAAGCTGGTGTAATGGGTATTAGAAGAGTAGATAAGCACGATCTTCGTAGAATTGCCAAGGCTTCTGGAGGTAAAAAAAAATGATAATTTTAGTTTTTTGGAATTTTAATGAGAGTTAATAGAGCTCAGTTGTGTTAATTTTATTATAAAAAATCAGAAAAACTAAAATAATATTTATTTCATAAAAATAATTTCAACTTTTTGTTATTGAATAATTTTTTTTAATTTATTTAGCTACTGTTGTTACCACTTTGGCTACTCCTGAAGGTGATGAAGTTTTCGAAGCTTCCTACTTGGGTGAATGTGCCGAAGTTTACGAAGAAGCTGTTGGTGATAACGACTGCCTCTTCTTTAAGGGAATGAAGAAATCTAACTGTGCTTCCATTATCATTAGAGGTGCTAACGAATTTATGTGTGAAGAAGTTGATAGGTATTTATTTAATTTTTAAAATTAGATGATTTCTCTTTTGATTTTGAAGAAATTTTGTTGATTTAACAAAATTTTATTGGAATTAAATAAAATTATAAGTTAAAAATCAATTAATTTGTTAATATTTTTAAATAAAAGATCCTTACACGACTCTCTCTGCGTCGTCAAGAGAACCTTAGAATCTGGATACGTTGTTCCCGGTGGTGGTGCTGTTGAAATTGCTTTGAGCATTAAGTTAGAAGATTTCGCTAGAACTTTAGGTAACAAGGAATAAACTGCTGTTGCTGAATTCAGCGAAGCCTTAAATATTATTCCTAAGGTTCTTGCTGCAAATGCTGCTCAAGATGCCACTGAATTAGTTTCCAAGTTAAGAGCTCTCCACGCTGCTTCTTAATCTTCTGATGATCCCACCAAGAAAGAACTTAAAAACTGTGGTCTCGACCTCACTCTTGGTAAAGTTAGAAACAATGTTAAGGCTGGTGTCCTCGAACCTATGGTTTCTAAGATCAAATCCCTTAGGTAATAAATAATTAAATTGAAAAACTTGAACAAATCAATAAATAAAATTTTTTAAATATAAAAATAGATTTGCTACTGAAGCAGCTATTACTATTTTAAGAATTGATGATATGATTAAGTTAAATCCTCAACAAGAAGAATTGCCTCAAGGAAGACATTGAAGAAAAAAAGATAAATACAAATGGTGAGTTAGAAAGGAAGATACGTCAATTATTTGATTGTTAGAAATGATTATTCATAAAATATATAAATCAGATAAATTATTTACAAAACAACCAAAAAAACCAACCTATCCACTACTTTTCTGCTCATTCATTATAAAAATTCAAAGCAATAATTTTCATAATTTACTTAGAAAACTTAAATTTATAATTATCTAAATCAATTTTAATATTAATTCAAAAACGCTTAAATATTATTACTCATTGAGTATGTATCTATACTGTTTGTTCTAGGTTCATTAGTATTCTTCTTTTTTAATCAGTTTAAAATGGTAATTCTTGCATTCAATAGAAATACCTTTCCTCTATGCATGCTTTAAAAAAAATAAATTCAAAAATTCAATTTAATTTTACTAATTTTTCTGTTTAATTTGTTCGACAAATAAATTTGTGCAAATAAGAATATATCAAAAATACAAAATATCTTCTAATCTATTTATTTATAAGTTGTCATAAATTAGTGGCTTTAGCACCTCTTAATCTAGGAATGTATTTTCTATATTAGACAAATTGATAATTGAAATTTTCTTTCTTTCTCTTTTTTTGAAAAAAAATGAGATGTAAGCCTTGTTTTACAGTGTGTAGAGAATAATTAGATTATTCTTTATAACTCAAAATAAATACATCTTAAAAGTATTGTTAAGTAAAAATGCAGATATTTTGTGAATAATCACTTCAATTAAAATATTGATAGATATAATCGTGTTTTTTAACAACATAAAGAGATTGTTAATTGTTTGTTTTTTTTTTGATTTGACTGAGGAAAATAATCAAAAAGAATGATTTGTTTTGGTTGATTAGCTTTAATTAAATTAAATAATTGATACTTCGCATTCATAACAAAAAATTAAAAAATAGTTTAAAATCATCGAAAAGATAAACAGAATTTTATTTAAAAATAAAAAATGAATAAAGGATTTTCATTAGCTCTTTAGGGTAAAAGTTTTCCTTCTTTTAAGTAAGAAGATGAATTATATGCAGGAGATACTATTAATGTAAGAAAAATTCTAATTTAACATAATCATAAAGAATTTCAATTTTTCTTTTCTTCCAATCAATCAATAATTTAAATGATTGATCATATTTAATACAATTTCAAATACTAAACAAACATTTTATTTCAATAAAATAAAATTAGCTATTTTTTGAATTCCCTAATGGCAAAGCAATCAAGTTATCAGTAAGTTTGAATTCTCTAAATAGCAAAAAAAATAAAATCCTTTTTATCTTAAAGTTTAAGTAGGGCCAAGATGTTGAATGGGCAAAAAACGTGGTTTAAGATAGAACAGGATTAAATCGCTCTGATTTTGTAATTTATTAACTCAGCTGAAATAAAAAATAAAGAAAAATATGTTTTAATAATTAGAAATTGTTTTTCGAAAATAAATAAATGATTGAAATCCTTTCATTGAGTGATATTCCTAACCTCAAAGACGGTAGCAAAGTTTAAGTAGTTGTAAGAATGAATTTGAATATATCTTTTAAAAAAAATAACATACAAATAGGGAATTAATTCTCAAAGAATTAAATTAAAATTATTTTTTTTATAAATCAATCCATAGTAGCTTTAAAAATTTTAACTTTAAATAAATAGGTAAATGATAATGTAGAATTTAATTTTGATTAAATAGCTTGATTGATAAGTAGTTAAGTTGTTTGTTATCTCTCTTATTCAATTTATAGATAATAAAATATATTCCTTTTAATTAAAGCTTCAAATAGCATTTAAAACTACTTACTAATTGAGTAATTAAAAAACTAATAAAATGAATGATTTTGTTCGCTGAAAAACTTGCTTGCTAGAAACCTTATATAATCAGATGACATACATATACAAAATTAATAATTGATATGTTTTCATTTCAAAATAATATATTTTCACTAAATTGTTTTCATGTTAATCCTATTTTTTGTAATTTTGAATCATTCAAAATATATTAAATTTATTTATTTTTGATTCAACTGTAATTATTTTTTTAAATTCTACTCTTAAAATAATTAACAATTTATTTAGTTTAATCCTTATTTAATTTACAAAATGAGAAAACTAACTAAAAAATGATAATAATAAAGCTAAAATAATAAGCAAATATTTTTTATCTATCGTTTTTAATAGAAACAAAAGTAAATAGTTCTGAGCCATATAATTATGTAGCAAATAATACAATCGTTCACTTTTCTTAGTGAATTTTATCATATACAGATTTCCATGTTTCCCATTCTTGTTGAAGCTATAAGTTAATTTGATTGATTCTTTCTTCTTCTTGCTTTAAATATTCTTCAATGAATTCTTCTTTTTCTATATAAATAAGATTTATTTATTTTCAATATAACTCTATAATAAACAAATTAATTACTTGGATGGTGAGGGAGGATTAAACCTTAGATATTTCTCCAGAATTGACCATCATAAAATTCACCATTTTCTAGCCCTTCACCTCTATTTCTAAATTATATATCTACTATTTCTTCTTCAGTCAAGTCTGCTTTCTATCTTAGCTTTTATTTATTGAACTAATAAAAAAATTAAAAATTTTTTCTTATTTTGAAAATTTATTTTAATTACTGGCTTAACTAGCTTATATAGGAATTCTAATAACTTCTCTTTATTAAGATTTTTTCCAGAGAAGAGGAAACCCATATCATTCATAATTGAATTAGTTATTCCAGTGTATTTAGCATTTTTAAAAGAAACTCCATTCACTTCTTCATTGAATTCTTTAGCATCAACTCCTTTGACTGTTCTTTCAATAAAATAATTGGGTGTAATAGTAATTTCTTCTAATCCTTCTTTTAATTTTCCATCATATCTAATTATACCCTTGACATAATCAATTTTGATAGCTTAATCGCTAGTGTAAGCATTCTAAATCTCAATTTTCTCTATTTAAAAATAAAAAATATTTAGTTTAAATTTTAAATAAAATATTTAAACTAACCTTTTAATTTAATAATTTCTATCATTAGAGCATCTTTTGAATTTTTGTTTAATTCTTTGAATTCTGCAACCCTTTTTTCTGCCTCAGTTGTATCAACTAAAGTTTAGCTACCATTTTACATTATTTTTTTGTAGAGTAAGTCTCTAATCTTATCTCTCAAAATTGGTAACTTAAATGGAATGAAAACTACACTACTTGGTCCATTTGATGTGAGTAAATCTTTTTTTAAATAATTAAAAGTATTAGAACTTTAAAATTAACCAAAAATATGTATTTATACCATATTAAACAGAGTATTTTAATCTATTTAAGTTATTTTGTTCAGAAACAAAACTAGTAGAAGTAATGATATCCTTGGCAAGAGCAGGATTTAAAATATTGTTCATAATTTTATAAATTTTAGCTCCAGGTAGAGTTCCTGTGAGAGTTTTATTCAAAGCATTAACATCTGCATCATAATTATTATAGGTATCCAAAAGTAAGAACTAAGAATATCCTTCAACACAATAAGTAAAAACATTATTCACTGGGTTCTTTTTAATTTTAAATTATTTTATAAAAAAAATTAATTTTTTGAGAATTGCTAAAGTAAGTTTTGAGTTAATAAAAGGGGAAATATTCTAAATTTTTGAATCAAATATATCTAAATTAATAATTCAATATCATTTAAATCAATTTGTTAACTTTTATCAAAACTAAATAGTTTTCTAATAGATGAAGCTTGGAATAAACTTGGCATGATATTTATTTATTAAAAAGAATTTAAAACAAAAAATATTATTTTACTTTGTTAAAGTTAGAATGGATATTGTTAATGTTTATTTTGGTAGCAATTGTTCTTATGTAAAAAGCATTAGAAATCTTTTCGCTCTTGCTGAAATAATCAATTAGGATTTTTGTGTTAATAAAGTGAGGTACTGAAGCTACTATAACATCTGAGTTTTAGATTTTTTTCTCAGTAGCAAATTTAAGTAATCCACTTAAATAAGATTTTTCTGTAAGTTCACTCATTTCATTTAAATCAAATCTAATTAACATTTTAAAAAGATGAAATTTTTTAATTTATTAGATTTTAAAGCAATAATTAAAATTTTAAAATAAACAAAAACAATGAATAAATCTACTTATATAAATGGAGTTTGAGATTGTTATCTGATCCAAATCTAATTAAATTCTCAGCAAGCTTTCTTTTTCCTGAGCAATAGCTACCATTAACAAGAATAACTCCAATATGATTTTCAACAGGAGCAGTTGCTAAACCACTTTAAATTTGTTCATATAAATTCTTATATGCAGCTAACTTGAGATCTTTCATTTAATTCAAGATCATAAGTTGTTTGCTCTCAATATAAGAAATAAAGAATTATTCATTTTAAATGCTGTTCATTGTAATTAACTTTTATCCTTGAGTTTATTAATTTAATATGTATTTCTTAGCTATTTAGGACTCTTAAAATATAGCTGGGACATCAACTTAATATTCATATTTAATCTAATTTAATTTAACAAATCTAGTTGATCATAAAATTAATTTATTATTGAATAGTTTTACCTAGTTTTCTTCTAAATAGTTTTTAATCTTAAAAAGTGATTGCGATAAAGCATCACCTGTAAATTCTAAAGCAATTGTATCTTTGCTAATTGAGTTAAATGCAATATTTGAGTCAATTTTAAATATAAGCCAAGTATGATTCATCTTTTATGTTATTTGAATTTCTTTCATTTCTTTGAAAAATAACATAAACCATCCTAATCTTTAGGTTTCGATTCTTAAACCTAATTCATGCATGAAATAACTAGCTTGTAAGATAGGAATGTCAAACCCATAATTACTCTTTCTTCCTGTCTAAACAAAAATTCTATTTTTTGGTAGTTCATCTTTATTGTAAAAAATTTTTTTAGAATTAAAATATATTTTCATCAATCTAAATTAAATAATCATTCAATTACTTTTATTAAAATGTTAATTTAGTCATAATAAATTAAAAATTCAATTTGAGATTAAATTATTTTACCTGAAATCTACTTGCCAAGAGGTTCCCACAAGATCCTTTTTTTCATTTTTTCAATCTTTTCAGAATAGTCATTCTAACAATTCCATAGATCAAAATAGGGTATTTCTTTAGTTAAAAGTAAGTAACAACCTTCTTGTAAAATAAATGATTCTGCAAAAACTAAAGACCCAAGTGTCACATTATTAAGAATTTAACTAAATTTTAATTAGGCGTTTTTAAATGATTAAAGCAAAAGTTTTAATATGAAGGAATTTTGAAAAAGTATTCTCAACTCTCATTTAATAAAATTTTTTTCAAGCTTAATTAAGTTTTACCTTTTGACATTTTTTAATTCTATTCTAACCATAAAGAAATATGGTGTAAGTTTGAAAGATATAGTGTCTTTAAAATCAATTTTAACTTCTTCACCAAAAGAGTTGTATGCCTTCAATATAATGGAGATTCTATCCCTTATTTTAGAATGATATTTTAGCCTTTTAGTCAGTAGAAACAAATATATTAAATTTAAAATTACATAGTTATTTCACTTTCTGGGAGTTAAAAACCATTATAAACTTTAGAGACCTTTTAGAAAATGTAATCTTAGATAAACTCTTCAGTCATATTTTTATAGTCTTTTGTAATTAATTGCATCACTTCATTGAATCCAATAATAATTGAAAGATATAAGTTAGCTAAAAAACTATTTTAATATTAATAAAATCTTTATTTTTTGCTAATAAATGATTTTTTACTCTTAGTCTTTATAATATTAATTCTCATCTATACTTAATTCATACCCTTATGGAACACCTTCGTCATCATTAATAGTAATGAGATTTCTTTCCTCTTTTAATCCTTTAGCCAAGAAATAAGTTCTTGCTGCTCTTAAGCAAGTTCTTAAATCAAATGTTTCAAAAGTTGCATGGAAAGAATGGAAAGTTTCTGAGTATTTTACTTTTTTAAAATGCACACAAATTAAAATTTTTTAAGAAGATAAAACAATTAATTTTACAATCTTTTAATGGAGTAACTGATGGCTCTATTGAGCAGCCTGCTGAAGTATTTTTACCAAATAGTACTCTTGGTTTTGGTAAAGCCGGATTAACACCTCTAATTTAAACCCATTTACTTATTTCCTCAATTTCATATGTATCTCTAAATATTTCAGTTAGTTAACTTTCAGTTGCTAAGCTTCTTTTATGCATTTTCATATCTCCTAGTTAACCTGCTGCAGAATTAAAATGACCAGTCTATTATTAACAATATTTTTTATAACTTTATTTTTCATTTATTATCACTTACTAATCTCTTAGCTACAACATAAATCAACTTAGAAACAAAGAATTTATCATAATTCTTGTAAACAGCATTCAATCTCTAAGTAAGATCTACTACTTCATGGTTCATACTAAAGAATCCAACTCCTAGTTCTATTTAATTTAAAAAATATGTTATTTTAAATAGCATTTTTGAAAGATTATTCATTGATTATTTATTTAGTTTACTTGATCAAAATTTTATCAATGATAATTATTTTTAAAGTTTTACCTTCTAAGCCATAGGATTGGATTAATGGCCACTTTTCAATTGAATTTAACTTTCCTTTATCCCTCTAACCTAATAAGATACCCACTTTTTTTGTTGGTTTCATTACTCTTAGGAAAAAAGCCATTTTGAGAAGTTCCATTTCATCTTTATCTTCATATTACTTCTCAGTAGGGCAAAAAACATCAACATTAGGAATACTGTAAATTAAACTTTGGAGAGAGTTCAAAGCTTCTGGATCTATAAAAATATGAGTTGTTCCTTTTTTAATTAAGACTATCATATCGCTGTAAATTTAATTTAAATATTCATTTTCTTCAATTTCTAATCCTGAATTTCCTAAAAAAAGCCAATTTGTTAATTTGACATATTCAGTATTTTCACGAGAGTCTACTCCGTTTATCAAGAGAAATCCATCTAAACCTTCCTTAACTACAATCTTCTCTATCTTCTTGAGTCTAAATACGAAGTCATTGACGCTATACTTTGGAATATTTGAGTTAATATTTGCACTGCTAAAATAGTTGAACATTTGAAAATTGCTATCTTTCTATCTATATTGGTATTGTGTTTAATTTATTTAACAAATTGTTTGTATCTTTTATCTAAATAATTTGTTTTTGATTTTTCTACTTACTGATCTCTATCTAAACGAACATAGAAAAATTGGATAGATTTTATTAATACAATTAAGCATGCATTTAATCAAAAATAAGTTATATTTGAAAATTTTTGAAATTTTAATTGATTTTAAATATTTTTTATCATAATTTAATCATCGAAGAAAAGCATGAATTGTTCTTTATTTTAATTTTTAAGCTCTTAATTTTTTTATACAAATATAATGAGAGCACCTAAAATATTTTTTAACAATAAAATTAATAGAAAATAAATTTCATAATTAATTTGGAGTTTATTTTATAAAAACAAATAAAAATAGAATAAAAACAGTTAAAAATCATTTATTTTTATTTTAGATTAACCATTTATGAGTAATTAGTGTTAAAATACTCCCAAAATAGATTAGTGTATAGAGTATCCATAATATGGCAATTTCTCTAAATTTAGATTATTTAATATTATGGGTAAATAGAAGACTAATGGAACAAGAAACGAAAAGACCAATAAGTAGCATAATAGTAGTGGTAATTGTAGTTGGATCATAGAATAAGGTAAGGTAAATAAAAATTGCAAGTGTTATTACTAACCTATCCTGAGTTCTTGGTAAAACAAATAAAAGTATTGCAAATATTATACCAAATGTAATGTGCATAACTAAGAGAGGATTAGACCAATCAATAGTACATAGGGTAATGTACATGTACATAGATTAGCAAATTTTTAAGTTAACAATAAGACAACTTATACAATACATATTATTGGGTACAAACATCCCACCAATATCTATAAAGTAGTGCCAGTAAAGAAACAAAGTATTCAAAATTAAAGCAGCTAAGTAGACTCCTTAATCTATTTAGATGAAATAGCTTCCTGCAAAATGAATATACTAAATGAAAATAACCAAAAATAGATTTTTGTTCTAGCTTTAAGCAATCTAGTTAGGATGAATGAAGTAGCAAAGACCAAATAGGAGTACCTCACTTAAAAATAAAGGGTTCAGAATAAGCATTTAAAATATTAGTTTTTTTATTTAATTATATTTTGAAGCATACATGTTTCACTTTTTTAATGAAACCACACAATTTGATTAAATGTTTTATTATTCTCAAGCCTTTATTAAGTTTTAATTACGAAGTAAACAATAAAAGAAATAAAACTATTACCCAAAAAAATTTACCATTTTTCTTAATATCTCAATTAGATTTTAGATTTAGAAAATTTTTTATAAATTATGATGAATTCAACCTAATTTCTTGTCAAAATGTAAAACTAAAAAGATCTTCTAATTTTTTTAAAATTGTATTTTTATATTTTTCAATTAAATATTTTATCATTAATTTATGTTAAAAATAAAACTTCCAATACATTTTTTTCGGAAAAATTCCTGTATCTTAGTTTTAAAAAAATTTCATAAGTAACAGAATGAAGTTATTCATGATTTTGGGAAAGTTAGAAATTCTCGGAAAATAAAATAGAATTTTTTTGAACAAGAAATAATAAATCAAGTTATCAAATAAAAGTAATTAAAAATGTAAATTAAATAAATCTCATTCAGATAAATTTTAATATTTAGAAAAATTTTTATCTTTAGCTTAGGATTATTTTAATGTACATGTATGATAAACATAATATTATTTAAAAATAAGCAATGCCTGTCTGTAATTTCTTTTGAAGAAATTACTAATTATTTCAACACTAGAAATTTAAATGAACTAGCTTTTTAGTTTTTTTTAGTTTTGATCCAAATCCTTTAGCTTTCTCATCACTGATATTAAAACCACTTTAAAAAAGTTCAAAAAAAAGCAATAAAATAAAAATATTTTTAAAGAAATGTGAAAAGCATTAAAATTTAAATTAATTATGAAATGAAAATAAATAATAAAAATTGATGAAAAGCCAAACAAATATCAGGTAAAGCAGCCTAATTTAGAGATTAGGGTATTTTGCTAACTCAGTTCCTAATCCCTATGCACCCTTCTCACCAATATCATTGTTTCTTTTTAAAAATAATAAGATAAATATAAATATTTAACATTTTTACAAAAACATAAAAATTTGAATTAAATACGAAACGAATACAACAAATAAAAATTTAATAAATGAGCCAAGTAAATATTAAGAAAATAAACCCAAATTAGTCAGTCAGTGACTCACAAACTAAAATCTTTACTTATTTAAAAATGTATAATTAATATTGAAACACTATTTTTACATGAAATCAAGAGTCAAAGTTAAGAGATTAGAGTATTTTGCTAGATTAGTTCCTAATGCATTTGCACCCATATCGCCAATATGATTCCTACTTTTAAAAAGTAATAAAAATTGAACGTATTTATATTTAACAGGAGAACGCTAAACAAACATTAAGTAAACTAACTAAAGATAGTCAGTTGTTCATAAATTCCAATCTTTATTTTTTAAAAATGTATTATTAATGTTGAAACACTGTTTTTACTAGAGGAAAAGACTTAAATTTTAGATATTAGAACGTTTTGCTAAGCTTGATCCTAATCTTTATGCCCCCACATCTCCTATCCAGTTCTACCTTTTAAAAAATAATAAAAATAACTATTGAATAAAGAAGTATTTAAAAATGAGAAAGAAACAAACAAAAATGAAAATAATAAATAAATGTTAATGTATGAGCCAAACTAATATCTAGTAAACCTTAAACGACTCATAAATTAAATAAAATCTTTTTATTTGAAAAAGAAGAAATTAGTATTAAAACTACTTTTTCTAGAGTTCAATTACCTAAGTCTAGAGATTAGAGTATTATGCTAAACTAGATCCTAAATCTTCTATGCCCATTTGACCAAAATTACTTGCCCTTTTAGAAAATAATAAAAATAAATATTAAAAAAAAAATGAAATAGAATGAATGAGAAAAATATATTATTTTGTATTAAAAATGAACGTATGATGCATTAAAATTCAAGTAAACCAACCCAAATCAGTCTGGCAGTGACTCATAAATTTAAGTCTCATTTCAAAATACAGAATTATTATTGAAACAATATTTTTATTCCAGTTAAAGAGTCAAAGTTTAGAGATTACAGCATTTTACTAACTCAGTTCCTAATCCTTTTATACCAATATCACCAATCTTATTCTAACTTTTAATTAAAAATAAATATTGAATATTGATTTATTCTAGCAAATCAAAAAAAAAAAATTTAAATTTGATGTTAGTGAAAGAAAACAACAAATAAGAAATAATGAATGAGCCAGAAAAATGTCAAGTAAACCAGTCACTCAAAGTTATTGTTGAATTCTATTACTGCCCAAGGTCAAGAGCCAAAGTTTAGAGATTAGACCATTTTACTAAACCAGATTCTAATCCTTAAGTGCCTATTGCAGTAATACTATTGTGTCTTTAAAAGTTAATAAAAATAAATATGGAATAAAAAATTATCAAAAAGAATTAGAAAAATATAGAAATTTTTGATTAAATATCAAAAAAACAAATAAAAATGACCATAAATATCAAGTAAATATATCAAAATTAATCAGTCACTCATATATTAAGTAGTTGTTAACTAAAAAATGTGTAATTAATTCAAAAACTAAAGATAAAGAACCAAAGTTTAGAGGTTAAAGCATTTTTGTAAGCTTGATAATCATGTCTATGTTCCCAAATCACCAATCTTATTCCCTCTTAAAAAAAAATATAAAAATAAATATTGAATAAAGAAATATTCAAACGAATGAAAGAACATAAAAATTTGAATTAACTATGAAACTAAAACAAAAAATAAAAGAATTAAAGCTTATTTCAAGTAATTAAGTCGGTCCAAATTAATCAGTTGCTCATAAATTAAAGTCTTTATTTATTCAAAAATGCATGATTAATATTGAAACTCTATTTTTACATTAGATCAAGAGTCAAAGTTTAGAGATTAGAACATTTTGTCAAGCTAATTGCTAACTCTTATGCACCATCATCAATATTCCTAATAAAAATTAAATAATGAACCAAAAAATATCAAGTAAATCAAGCTAAAATAGTCAGCTGGTCCGTTTATCATAAATTAAAGTATTTATTTATTAAAAAAGCATAATTAATATTCAAACACTATTTTCCTTGATTGAGGTTCACCCAAATTAAAATAGAAATTTGATTATTTTAAAGAAAAACAAAAAATTTTCTCTTAACCTAATATGAAGATTTAAGAAAGAAGTTAAATCAGAGCTTAGTAACTTTAAATAGATAAAAATTAAAATATATTTGTATCTGAAATTGAAGTACACTACTTAGATATGTGAATTTTATAGTGTTTACCAACATTTTTTCATATTTATTTTTAAATTAAACTTTTTATGAATATTAATTATTAAAAATAAAATTAGGGAACATATTTTTTAAAATAAGCTGAATAAGTAATTTAATTTACAAAAGCCAATTAATAATTTCAAAATATAAAATTGGATCTCATAAATTAAGAGTAGATTTTAAAGTAATAAAAAACCAATTTATTTTAGAATCAAAAGTATACCTTTTTTATGAACAAAAAAGTCATTTTAATGATGATTAAAAAGTCAAAAAAAGAATAATTTTAAATATTTTTATTTTCTAACAAATAAATAAATAGATAGATTGAAAGGCTGACTGACGTCAAAATACTAAATAGATAATTTTTTAAGAAATAAAATTGGTTACTCTGATAAAATAGTTAATCTCAACCAAAAGATTTCAAGTAAAGAAAGAAAGCAAATTAATTAAAAAATTTGATAACTTTCAATATTAAAAAGTGTAAATAAAAAAACAATAAAAATGATCATTCTCAACCCTTTGACTTTAAGTGAGGTAGCCTTATTTACATTTTTTTGCTTTTAAAATCCTTATTAGATAGCTAAAAGCAATAGCTATTTTCTTTTTTCAGTCATCCTAGCTTAGTATTCGCATTTTTTAGGTACTAGTTTCATCTTAACAGATAAAGATGTCTACCTCATTGCTTTGATACTGAATACTTTATTTCTTTATAGACACTACTTTCTTGAAACCTACAAAACTTTTGAACCCAACCTCATGTATAGTATAAGCTGCCTTATTTTTAACTTAAAAATTTGCTAATCTATGTATTTATATATCACTTAATGTACGATTAGTTGGTCAAATCCTCTCTTGATAGCTCATATACTATTTGCTATAATAGGAATACTTCTTTTTATATATGTAACAAGAAGTCTGGCTTAAAAATTAGCTTTGATTCCACTCGTAGGTATTTACATTTACTTTTTCTATGATCCTTCACTATTAGTTACTCAAGTAATGTTACTTATAGGAGTTGTTTTATCTAGTATTGTAGCTTTTTTATTTGCCCAAAATAAGAAATAATCTAAATTCAGCTCAGATTCTTTGTTTTGGATACTCTACACATTAATCTATTTAGGTAGTATTTACACACTTATAGTATATAAATGGCTAATTCAAAATAAAAATAAATGATTTGTTTGTTCTATCTTTAATGTTTTTTTTTAGATAAATAATTCTGTAAAAATTAATTGTAAAATAAATTTTACTTTCTCTACATTAGTAATAGTTAATATTCTATCATTATACATTTTTAATATCAAATTTGAAAAGAGATAAATTTAATTATCAAAACTTATAGACCAATAAATGAAAGCTCTCTCTTAAGAATTATTAGAAATTTTAATCAAAAATTTTACTTACTCAATTTTCTCTGTTATTTTTACTAAATTAGAATAAAATAATATGTTTTTTTATTCTCAAAATAAAAGATCAAAAATATCTAATTTTAATTAACTTAATTAATCTGTTTAGATCTATTTGAAAATCTTTGGGATTTTATTTTTTTTGAAAGTTTAAATAAATACAATATTTTTTACTTTTGGATTTCTTAAAGGCTAAAGTTTGATTTTATACAATAATTTTAGTAATTTATTATTGTTAAAAAAGTTATTTTTGTATGTAAGAGTGATAAATAAAACAATATTTCTTTGAGAATTTGAAAAGATTTGTGGCAATTAATTTTTTTATTTTGTGAGAAATCATAACATTTACTATTTTTTTATTTTTTGAATGAATAAAAATTTTGTATGATAACTAGGAAAGATAAAAATATAAAAATCATCTTATAGCTATTCGTTGGTTTTTAATTAAGTATTTTTTGCAAGTTATTGTATTTAAGAAATTTTACTACATTATTTGTTATTAACAATTATTGGTTTTTAATAAAAAGGATATGCTTAATATTTAGATTTAAATACATATTAACAAATAAATAAATAAAATAAATCAAAAACAATAATAAAAGATATTAAAATCACAAAAAAATAAATGATAATCCTTAGTCCATTATTCATAACTGAGACTATCCTCTTTGGTCTTTTTTATTTTGTCAACCCTATTAAAATAGCTAATAATTAGAATTATGCTCTCTTTATTGTAGCTTTGGCTTAATTCATTCATTTTGTTTGTAGTTACTTCATCGAGATGGAGAAAGAAGTCTACTTAATTACCTTGATAATTAATACAGTGGCTTTGTACAAGTATTACTATTTAGATGTAACTAGAACTACCAAAGGCTAATTATTGTATAGCTTAAGTTGCCTATTTGTAAACTTAAAAATTTACTAGTCTATGTATTTATACATAACTTAATGCACTATTAGTTGGTAATATCCTATCATATTGTTACACATTATTGCTGGCCTAGCATTTGTCCTTTTATTTGGATTCTTAAAAATGCTTTAAAGAAATGGTTTAGAATATAAGATAATTACACCAATGGTCATTGTTTACTTAATTCTTTTTGCCTAACCTACCATAATCACAGCTAGTATTGGCTTTGGAATCAATATTATCTTAGCAAGTTTGATAAGTTTCTTTTTTGCTTATGAGAATTCTAAAAGTACTGAAATGGATACTGATGCTATCTATTGGATCCTTTATTCTTTACTTTACCTTCCAAGTATTTGTATGTTACTAGTTCTTAGTGTGTTATTACAAAAAAAGAATTAATGAAATAATTAATGTTGAAATATGGTCTTTTATATGTATATATATATGTATTCATTACTTTTTCTATTATCATTTTTTTCAATATAATTATTCCAATTTTTTTATTTTTTTGATAAGTAGAATTAAATCACTAATTTTTTTTAATTTTTATTAAATAAATACCAAGCATCCTCGAATCAACTGATAAAAAATTATTTTTCTTAAAAATCAAAATGTTTTTTGAAAGGATAATCAATGAACTTTGAGATATTTAAAATTTATTTATAGGTGATATTTAAAAATGTATTTGTAAATAGTATTTAAAATGCTATCAAAAATAGAGAAAGATATTAAAAATATATTTTTAAATTATATTCTCAATTTCAGATTTGATATCTTATTTTCTTAACATATTTTTTAATAAAATTCCTATTTTTTATTTTATCTCAATTTTACTTAATTCCGAGTTAATAATCTTATGCAAACATATGTAATCACGCTTTTATGACAATATGTAATCTTACAAAGATCTCAAAACTTTAATAATAATTTTTTAAGATTAAAATTTTATTTTAATCACAGAATTTCCTTTTAAAATAATTTAATAAATGCTTCATTAGGTTAAACAACCTTAAACTTTTTTATTTTATTTAATTTTAGGAGAACGTGTAGTGAGTATATTTACAGATAGATACTGCAACTAATTTCTAGCTTTATAATTATTTCAAAATAATTGATTACTAAATTTTGTGTAAAATAAAAAATGGTTTGATGAAAAAAATTAAAAACGTATATGCACATTGGGAGGGAGATAAATATACACAAATTTAAAGAAAATAATATCTGTTTATATATTAAGAACTATTTTTAATATTTATTTGATTGATTGATTTAAAAATAAAATGTTTGCATTTATAAATAATTGAGAGTCTGTATTCATTTCTAACTGGTGGAGCATTTTGTTAGCAATAATTGAAATACTTCTATTATACTTAATTTATAAAGAGGATTTGGGAGTTTACACTGAGCCAAAAATAAATTATTCATGAAGATCTTTTCAGTTGCTTTGTAAATAAAATGAGTCAATTAAGATATTCAGTAGTACTTTCAAATAGTAAAGCTAATTTTTTCATGCTAAAAAGCAAGTGAAATAAGGTTAATTTTAATTAGCCTGAAGTAGAGAAATAATGACCAATGAAATTATAAAATTTCAACTTAGAATTGGGTTATTAAGGATATTTATGCATGGGTAGAGATTAATTAGCTATTTATTTGCTTTTAATTAAAATTACTTATTTGAAAGAATAATTAGTTTTGTTTTTTACTAGTTATTAATTTTTATCTTCTCTCTTATTTAATTGCTAATAGGAATTATTTGAAGATAAATAAAATTAAATAACCTTTAGAAAGTAAGAAGGATAATTTTCAATTTTTAGGATAGATTTAATTTTATCATTATTTTCTCTCACTTCTCATATTTCTATTTTACTTATAACTCAAGGTTTTATTTTTTTTCTCTTTTAATTATTAATATTAATTTTGTTTTTAGTGGATTTAAAATTATTTTTCTCATTATTAACGACATTTTTGACATTTTTTGAATTTCGCGCTCTTTTTTGTTGATTCATAAATGGTTTATCTCAAATCCTAAAAAAATCAAATTTTATTCTTATTGTATTTATGATTAAAGTTTGAATGAAAGAAAATGAAGAAAGCTAAACACTAAAAGAGTAACGGCAAATTATTACACTTTAAAATCATCATAGTTATTAAAAGGCGTTCAAAAACTCATTGTAATTATTATTTTTTAACTATTTGTTAAATAATTAAAAGAGTTTAAGCCATCATTTTTTAATTCTGTCTATTAATAGATAGATTTTATAATTTTAAATTACTAAATTTGCATTTGTTTTTATTTTTAGACTTTGAAGAAAAACAAAATCAAATCAAATTTTGATTTAATTAGATTTATTATAAGCTAAATTTAAAACTTTAAATTGTTATATTTTTATTTTTTTCAAAATCAAAATTTTCCTTTTGCGAGCTGCTTGTTTCTCTTAATTGTTTGTCTTTCAAAAATTTAAGAAAAATAGAGAAATTTAATTTTTCTTTTTCTTTCTTTCTTTCTTAGTGTATAAATAAAAATATTTTTATTTTATTATCAATAATATGTTAAAGTCTAGGAAGTTTAATTAAATGCTTCTAACACTTTACTACTTCTTATGGGAGCTTGTTTCCATTTAAATTTTTCAAAGAATTTTAGTAATTTAAAATTAGGGTAAGCTTTTATCCACGAAGTTTTTTCAAAGTGAAGTTTGCGTTTTTTTTCTAACTTAATAACTAGCTAACTAGCTAACTATAATCAACATAGATCTAAAATAGGAAGTACACTAAATCCCTTTAATATTTACTATATGGTTGATTGCTCAAATTTTAAGTATCAGCTCTCTTTTATTCTTTTATGATAGAAAAGATAACATGTTGAGACTCTCAGGTGAATTTAAATGGATGATATTTTGTATTTTTTAAAAAAAGAACTAGACAGAGTGAGAATGTGTATATTTAAAATGGTAATATATTATAAATTATATAAATATGTTTATTTTTTGATATTAGAGATAAATAGAAAGATAAATAGGTTTGTTGATTGATTGATATATTTTGTGGTTGTTTCTTGAAGATTTGGTTGCTACCAATATCTCAATCATTTATTTAATGTTTAAAGATCTTTTGTTTGTTTATATGGTTTTAGTGTTATATATTAAAGTGTAAATTTTATTTTTAGACCAATAAAATTCACAAATGCTAACTTGATCATGTGATTATACTTCAATTCTTTTTGAAGTAGTAGAAGCTAGCTGGGTCAACAATACCTTCTAAGAATCTGCAAATGTATTTTATATGTGTTTTACGAGTGTCTTCAGATCTCATCTATGAGCCAAGTACATAGACTGAAGCATGATTTTCATAGAAATCGAAGCAGATTTCTCTAAATAGAACTTTGTATTCTTAAAATTGCTCTCCTTTGCTAACATGCCAGATATTCTTGAATTACTCAAAATTCTCCAATTTCTATTGTTAGACCCATTTTTTGAAATCTTCGATTTTATCTTAGTCATTGTTGAAGAATTTCTCCATCATTCTTTTTGAGTACATATTATTTAATATAAAACGACTCTAAGCATTGCCGTAGTTACGAAGTAAGTTCTTAGTATCTTCCTTTACTTTCTTTACTATTTGGTCAGCTCTAGGACGACGACTGCGCTTTTATATGTATCTAAGAACTTCTTAATTATTAGCATTGCTAAGATTATCTGAGGAACCAACTTGGTTACCTTCTCTGACTGATTAACCTCCGTTTTCGCTATATTTGCTTTCTAATTCTTTTAAATCTGCATCTTAATCACATTTATACACACGTCCTTTTGCGAATTCTTGGGTGAGCTATTCAATTTAGCGCACAAGATTTTGGCTTTGCTAAAAGGGGTTTACTAAAGGCTACTTTAACAAGTTAGATTAGGCATTTTCGATAGAACTTTCAAGAGAGTTGGTAGAAGAATCGAGGGAGTTGTGATTATTATTATTACTATGATTACTAATATTATTTTACAAAAGCAAACGCTACTATTATTCGTGAGGCTCTAAAGTGCACAATTTTTTTGAGGGTAATTTCTCAATTAAATCCTTGTGATTTTATATAACATGACTGCAATCATTCAAGATCTTTTAGACAATGTTAGAATCTGGTTGGTAGAAAACCTTTTTAACGCTTGGAGTTCGAAAATTCTAAAATTTGAGCTATTCTGTTTAAAGAATGCTATACTTAAAAAGCGCGTTTAAAATTTAGGGTTCTTCAAAAAGAGATTCACAACTTTCGTCTCTAGTGTCCATGCTTTAATAATGAATAATATGCTTTGAAAATTCTTAAAATTTAAGGTGGTTTGTGTATTTATCCTTTTAATTTTGAAATTTGAGAAAGAAGATGGAATTTGAATTTGCTGTCTTTTGAAAGCTACCTTCTTTTTTTTTTGATTTGTTTGATTTAGTTTTGATTTTTTTGTTTATCTTGAATGCACTGTTGTATGATTTTGTTGTTAATTTACAATGTGTAATTTACCTTATATCGCAAAATATGAATTTATTTTTATGAATCTAAAATGATAAATTTTTAATAGAAAAAGAAATCTATTAATTTATTTATTTATTTGTTTGTTTATTCATTCATTCATTTATTTCATTGAATGATTGATTGATTTTTGTATATATTATAGAGTATGATCAATTTAATGTAAATTTTTTAGCTTTACTAATCTTTTATCTATTTATCAATACATACATACATACACACATATATATGGAAAGAAAGAACTAATCAATCAATAATCAAATTAACAAATATATTAATTTACTAAAGAATTTAATAGCCCCTTTCCAATTTTTCCTTATTTCTTTTAATTTTTTTAATTTTGATTTCTTTTTTCATTTAATATTTACTATTATAATGTTCACTTGTTAGAAGTTATTTTAAATCAGTTTACTTACCAACCACAATTTTATTTATCTTTGCTTAGCTGTTTTCATTACATGCCAACCAGCTCACCAGGTATAGATTTGGCATTGAAAGTTATTGTAATTTAAAAAAATTATTAATAGTATGTAAATACATAGATCTATGAATAAATCTCTTCTTAATTAAATTTTTGTGACCACAGTTAAGAGATACTTATGTATTTGTTTTTTGCTCCTTTATATTTTCATATCTTAATTCGTCATAATTATTTTTAATTCTATTTGATTTTTGAAAATAAATCAAATTAATAGATTAAGTTTTCTTTAATTTTAGGTACTTTGCATTTATTATTCCCACATTTGTCTTCTCTGGTAATTATTTTTTAATACTCATTTCTTCTCATTTTGGTTATTATGCCATCAAGATATTTAGGAATAAAAAATTACTACTATAAAAGAATATCATATCTCTATTTTAATGTGCAAGTCAGGGCATATTTTCAAGCCTAACCAAATTAAATTTTATTTAGATGATTGGCTTAATTTTTTCCCCACTAACCAGCAATTTTGAATTGGTATGACACGACTTTCATATTTGAAAAAATAACTACAAATAAAATTAGTATTGACTGAATATTAGATAAAATGAATGAATGAATTAAATTATCTACAAAGATGATAATGGGTTTTAAAAAATCCTTGGAAATTTGAAAAGAAGATAAACGATTTTCTATTATATAATCTGCATTTTTCCCCTTTAATTTTTAAAAAAATTTACTGTCTTATTTTTTTTTTCCCATTAATCTATTCTTATTTTAAATACCCTCATATATTTAAAAATCTAATTCTGGCTAGCTTCTTATCAAATTATATTATTAAAAGAAAAGTAATTCCGATATTTAGATCTTATGTATTGAACAGTTAAAGTTATTGTTTTGATTGAAAGTTTTAGATTCTATCTTTTCATAAAAATAAACTCTGCCAAGGTAACTACTACCTTCATCTTGATAAAATATGTTGATTGGATAAAAGTAAATCTTAGGGGCACTTAACTCGAAATTTGAAAATACGAATAGCCTAAAAAGAAGAAAAATCATGAATTAAAATTTAAATTTTAAGATAGAAAAATAGATTGCCTTATTGAATGAAAAAAGATTTTTCTTCCTTCAGTTACGATATTTTGAATAGAAAAAAAATCTAATTCTTAATAATTTACAATTTTTATCTTTATTTTAATTTTCTCATTTTTTTGAATATGTATGGCAATCTCTGAGTTAATTTTTAACTTTGGCTATTTTTTTAGATTTTATGAGGTTTTTCTCCTCTTGAGTTTATTTATTTCCATACAAATTTTATGCCTAGAAGTAGAAAATTAATTAAATAAAAGAGCCTACAAAAATTAAATTTTAGCTTATAAATACAAGCAAACATTAATAAATTTTAGAAGTTTGCTTTTAAGAAAGAAAGATAGGTAGGAAGGAAGGTAAAAATAAAAAAGAAGGGAAAAAAAACTATAATTAAATTTATTCTTCAAATTATTATAATAAATATATACTCGAGAAATTTAATTTTCAATGGCTTCCTTACTTACTTTCATTACATATAAATTATTTTATTCAAAAATTTTATTTGATCAGAAATAGGTATAATTTTCTAATTTTTGATCAGAAAGAGCATATCCAAACACTCTCCCCTCCCAATTCACCCCGCTCTATACAAAATTGTTGAAATCCAATTTCTAAATAAAATTTTATCCTTTTCTTTCTATTTTTCTAAAAGAACATTTAATAATTCCTTGGAATTATCTATTTGAAAAAAAATAATTGTTTCGTTTGCCCCCAAATTAAAATTTTCATATTAAGCGCAAAATGAAATGTTTCTAATATTTTATTAATCTAACTTTGCTGCTTGTTCTACCCACATAATCTATTACACAAAAATCAATTTAGTTATTTTGAAAATATATTTCATTTTTTTGAAATTGTAAAGAATATTTTTATTTTTTCTCTATGTAAAAAAGTTCTTACTTATCCTATTTAAGTTTTAAGTTAGTATTTGAATATCTTTTGAAATTAAATTATCTTTATTGCTTGTTTAATAAGCATATGCATTTACTTTTTAAGTTAATTATGATAACTAAATAATGAAAACTTTGGTAAAATTAGAAAATATATTTATTTTACAAATTAAATATTTTCTTTTTTATGAATTAAAATGCATAAAAAGCTGAATTAGAACTAATTAAGAATAAAAATATTTATCTTTGACGATAAGTATAAATTACTTAGTAAATTTATTCAATATTAAGTATTTTATATGATATTCTAATTGACATTCATTTATTGATTGTTAGTTACATTTTAATTTGCATAAATTTAACATAAATTGACAAAAAACATCTTTTTTAAAAAAAATTGAAAAAATGCTTTTAAAAAGAATAAAAAAAGAGAAATCCGAATACTTAAAAAATTAGATATTAGGAGTAAAAGTAGACTTTGATGAAAAAAATCCTTAAGAGATTTATTTTACTATCGAAGGTCCTAAAGGAACTCCTTATTATGGAGGTTAATTTAACTTCAAATTTATTTTTACAGCCGACTATCCTTACTAACCTATGAAGATAATTTCACTCTAAAAAATTTATTTTTATTTAGAATTTAATTGTGTTATAAAAGGATCTAGCTGCTGTGCTAATTATGTTGGATTATCAAATGATTAATGGTCTCCTACACTGACTTTTGATTACTATATTAGAGGACTTCTGAAATGTTTTTATCCTGAAAATTTTATACACCATAGTAATGTTTGCTCAGAATCTTCTCTCTTGTATAAGAGCAATAGAAATCTATTCAATTTAAATGTAAAAAATATGATAGCAACAGAAGATGCAAAAAAACTTATTAAATAATTTATTGTTTTTGAAAGAGAAATAAAATAATTTCTTTACATGAACTCTGATGAAATTTTCATAGATCTATTTTTTTGAAACAAAAAATTCTTGAAAAATAAACTTCTACAAATTAATTATTTTTAAATAAATCTAAAAGGTTCTAATAATCACCTAATTTAAAAAATTTAAATATGTTACTTAATAAGTATTTGAAAAAATTTTCTCTTTGGAAAATGAACAAAAAAAAACTTTTATTTCATACAAATAAAACCAAATAAAAGAAGAAAATTCTAAAAAATAAATTGTGATAAAAAATTAATAAATAATATTCTATGAACCAACAAAAATCAAAAGATATTTATTTCAACCTTTGATTCAATAAATAAAATCATGTTTTAAATATTTTCTTTATTTCAAAAAACAAAAAAAAGATATTAAAAATAACCTTAAAATTTGCATATTTTCTTTAATATTTTAAATCCCAAAATATTATAAAATTTTCAAATTTAAAGTAGTTATATGCTTTTACTAAAATTGATTTAAAAATGTTTAGATAATATCTGAGAAAAATGAATTAATCTGGGTTTAGCAAAAAGCTTGAAGGATATATTAAAATAATGTATTAAAAGGACACCTAAAGAGTTAGGAATAGATTTTTTCCTAAGGATTACAAAAATTTTATTTGATCAGAAAGAGGTAAAATCTACTAATTTTTGGTGAGAAAGAAAGTATCCAATCTCTCTTACCTTCAAAACCACCCCTCTCTTAACAAAATTATTTTTCCAAATTTTCTATTTTTAAATGATATTAAATTATCTATTTGAAAAATAATTGTCTCTAATCCACTAAAATTAACATATTAAGGGAAAAATGAAATAAATAATATTTTAATAATATACCTCTACTAGTTGTTCGTTCTACTATTGAATAATATTTTTTAATTTTTTATATTACCAAAATTTGCAAATAATCAAATATTTTTTAACCTGTTAAATTCATTATTTAGGTATAAAAAACAAAATAATCATTTTTAATCATTAAATTAATAGCTTGTGTTATTTGTAATTGATTTATCAATTTTTTTTGTTTATGAAAGTATTTGCTTTCTTTAAGATAGTAATGAAAATCAAATAATTATTACTTTAATAAAATTATTAAAATAGATTTTAAAATATCTTATGATAGATTAATAACTTAAAAAGTTTAATATTTTCTTATCTAAATGACTGACTACTTTATAGTCTATATTAATTACCTTATTAATTTGCAAAGTTATTATAAATTTACAAAAAATTAACCTTTTCTTAAAAAAGATAGTTCAAAAAAATGTCTATTAAAAGAATAGAGAAAGAGAAATCTTCTTTCTTAGAAAAATAGATAGAAGGAGTTAAAATAGAATATGATCAAAAAAATCCTTTGGAGATTTATTTTACTATTGAAGGGCCCAAAGGTACTCCTTATTTTGGGGCCTAATTTAACTTCAAATTTGTTTTTCCTAATGATTATCCTTTCAAACCAATGAATATAGTTTCTTTTTAAAGAATTTATTTTTATCCAGATTATAATTGTGTGATAAATAGATGTAACTGCTGTACTCCAGGAGATTTTAGATTAGGCAAAGATGCTTGGTCTCCTTAAATAACTTTTTTAGACTAGATCAAATCACTTTAGAAATGTTTCTATGCTGAACATTTTTTAAATATATACGACATAAACTCAGATTCATCTCGCTTGTATAAAAGCAATAGAGATTAATATAATTTTGAAGTAAAAAGTGTAATAGCAAGAGAATACGCAAATAAATATGTTAAATAATTCATTGTCTTTGAAAGAGAAATTAAATAATTTCTCTCCATGAACTCTAATGAAATATTCATAGATCTATTTTTTTGAAATAAGTATTTCTCTAATAAAAACTTATCAAACAAAATCAAAATTCTTACACAACCAACATAAAAAACCTAAATTATAAAATATTAATTAAATTACAATAAGTGATATTATTCATTTATGGATTTTTGAAAGACAAAAATATTTTTTATTTCCATCAATTTTTACTAAAAATAAATAAATAAATTTATTTTTTAGAAATATCTTTCTTTGGTAAAAAAGATATAAATTACTTACAAAATTGATGAAAAGTTAATAAATTGTTCACCTAGAAAACACCTTATTTTGGACAGACAAACGATGATTAAATAGTATTATTTTTATAAACTAAATAGTTATTTTTAATATTGCTATTTTTGTTTATGTGAAGTGATTAAATTAAATCTTGACAATCCAATACTTAATTTTATACAAAACTTTATAAACATCTAAATTAGATGATTGTAAAATAAAACTTAGGATATTTTAAATTATTTTTTGTTGAGATTTTAATTCAAAAAAACTTAAATAATTTAAATATCTCAAATCTTTAACTCATAAATTTGAGATTAAAAGCTCTATCAAAATAAATCAATTTTCCCAACTTTCTTTAACAATTTAAAAAAATAATATTAAATTTACCAAAATAATTTAAAACTAGTTTTTTGAAAATAAAGCTATTTTTTAAATAAAAAATCTGATTAAAATAATAGAAAATAGATGTTTAATTTACTAAATTTTACTCTATAATTATTTTAACTAAACTTTATTTCTATTTCTTGAGATATTAACAAACAAAATTGAATAATAAAAAAATCTAATTAAAGATTTTTTCAATCCTTTAAATTAATTTATGATCCCATACTATTATTTAGATTACTATTGTTATTGTTGTTATTTTGTTGCTTTACATCTTTTTAAATAAACAATCTTTTTTAAAGTTCTAATTGTTCGTCTTAATCTTGTTTAAATATTTTTTATAGAACCCTATTTTATATTATGAAATGATTTTATGCAACAATAAAATAAGCTTACTTTATTCCTTTTTTAGCATTAGTTGAAGGAACTGGAGTTATTTAAGTTGGAAATAAATTATCTTAAATGATTTTTATGCCTTCGTTAATCCTATCTCCTTCTAATTTATACTAACTATATACTTCCCTAAAATAAAATTTATAAAAATTAAAGTTTGAAATAAATTATTAAATAATCACTTTTTTGCCTACTAAATTAACTCTTTTTAGTTTTTGATGGCAGCTATATTTTCTTAGTGTTATTTTTATTTTTCTAGCATTTACTCAAGCTTAAAGTCATTTATTCTATGTTATCTGTCAAAATTTTCATGTACATAATCTAACTTCAAATTCCTTAACTCTTGTTTGACTTTGAATGTTTCTTCCATTTCTTACTTTATTAAAAAAACCACTAAGAAATAATTTTAAATAAATATCTCTAACTTACCTGTTTTTTTATTCTATTTTCTTCAATGAGCTGAAACTTATTATTTAATTCTATTTTTTTCTATTAGTTTTACTTATAAACACCTAGCTAATTTTCTTTAAGTCTGTCCTCTTTATCCTTTTTTAACTTCTATAAAGAGATGTCAATTCTTATCTACTTTTCCATATTTTCTATTTTTATTTAGGCAATAAATAATTCTAAATATTCAACAACAATTTATATAGATGATTTACATTTATGTTTTTAGTCTTTACTATGAAGTTTATCAACAAAAGATGAAAAATTAATTTTCTCTTGATATTTTTATGTTTGAATAAAATTATCTAATCTTTGTCCTTCTTAACTAAGTCTTTCTTTAATTCTATGTTACTTTTCCTATAACTTCTACCTATATTACTCTTCTGATATGGCCATTTTATTCAAAAATAATTTATATTATTTTTAACTTTCTTTAAGATCTCTCATTTAACATTCTGATTTAGCTCTAGAAATCTTTTCATTTCTCTCCCTTCTTTTTCTTCTTTTTTATTCTTACATTTGTTCATTTACTGTACTTTACTCATGCTATTTCTATTTTCTAATAAATGTAAAAATAATAAATACAAATTTATTTGAAATTCTCAACTTTATTTTATTTTAAACTTATGGTTATTTTAAACAATAAGGTATTTTTAAGAAATAGTTTACATATCTTCTAGTCTCTACATCACTTCTTGCTTTTGCTTAAATTTTTCATCTTCTTGTGCTTTATTTAAAGATCTGATTTACTCTAACTTCTCAAGAGCTCTTTCTCTATCCTTTTCTTTTCTCTATTATTTTTTTATTTCTTCTCTAATTTTAAACTCAGTCATTTTTTTTTCTCTTTCAGCCATTTCTTCAATCATTTTTTACCTTTTCATGTCATCAAGATATATAAATTTTGCTTCTTTCTACATTTAAAAACAAAATTCATCTTTTTAAATTAAAAATCAAGAGTTATTTATTTACTTATTTCTAGAGCTTAAGCTTATTAAATCTATTGATTTCCTTTTCCATTTAACTTTCAAATGGATTGGAATCCGAGCTCATTTCATCACCGTTATTATTTAAAACAACACTACCTTCTTATACTTCAGGAGTTTCATGACTTTATCTTAAGTATTTAACTGTTTTATCAAATAGCTATGATAAATGCATTGGATCTCTATTTTAGAAAAAAGGAATATATTTTCATTCAATATTTAAACTTAAAATATAAACTAAATAAAATCCTTTAAGTAAATACAAAAATTAATTGCTTCAATTTAGATCAATTTGAAGATATATTTAGACATAAAAGTAAGGATTTTATTTAATTAAAACCTACTTAGACTTTTAAAAAATTCTAAATATTTTAAATTTTCCATATTAATAAAATGAAAATTACGCTTTATATTCACTAAAAGAACGAAAGTGAGTGGAAGGTTTCTAATAAAAGCTTTTCATATTTATATTGTTTGCTGAAGTAATATTGAGATTATCTTAAGAAGATCTATTGTTATTCTGAGCATAGCTTGTTATTTTTTGTAAAGTTAAATCTTTGTTTTATCCTGGTGTTATATGTGATTGAAGGAAAAATTATTATCTTTCATTTCTTGCTCCAGATATAGCTGTATTAGCTTTTGTAGATGCAAGTGAAAAGTTTTGAGATTCCTTATTAGCTTATCTCTGCTTAACAAAAATATTATTATTGTTGTTTGATGTCATAGATTCGTTTAGCCTGAGAGCTTATTCTCTTTCTCTTTTAATAATTTCTTTCCTTTATCTTGTTATGTTTATGTAATCCTCTAAATTAATAAAAAAAAGTTTATGACTTCATATTTATTTCCTTTAGTTGCTAAATAGATTTATTCTGTAACTTTTTAAAAAATTATCTTACATATTAACCTTTCTTAGTGGTGCTCATATCTAAGTTGTTATATTTTTTCTGTGATATTAGGGCCTTTAAAATCATCTAATTACCTTTTTTTATAAAGTAGAATAGCTTATTTTCTTTTTATTTCAACAAATTTTAATAACAAATCTATATTAATCTCATTTGTATAAATGCACAAATAATATTGATAAATGAATGTAAAGTTGCATTTAAAGTAATATTATAATTTTCAAAAAAGGTGAGCACAATATAAATAAAGTAAAATTTATTCGTTTCTACTTTTGCTAAAGACTTTATGGGAGTATACCTAATTATTTCATAGCTAATTGAGTACGAGGACTATCAATACGAATTTATGCCTACTTTCCAGATTATGGAATAGTAAAAAGTATTGAGTGTTGCCTAGGTTTAGAACCACTCAATCCTTTTGGTGTATTTATTGCTGAGAAAGAAGGTAACTAAATAGGCATAACAGACCCCCTTTAGATATTACTAAAAACTGTAGCTTAATTTGTGTGTAAATTATCAGTCATAATATTAATTAAAGTCAGTTGCTAAATTGACTACTTTTAACTTGTAACAAATAGTTATTCCAATTATTTTTTATATAAAATTTAATATGTATGTATTACTTGTATTTTCTTTAAAATTAAAGTTATTTTTATTATCTTAATACTAATTAAACATGATTAATAAAGCTGTCTTAAAACCAAGCAAAATATTTACAAATTTATTTTTTCTAAGAATATCAATAAACAAACGTGAATTATTGTAAAATTAAGATAATAAATATCCTCCTAAAGAATTTACCTAAAATTTTACTGAACTCTTAATTTCTCATAAAACATACTATTTTCAAAAACAAATTTACTGTAAAAAATAATTTGATTTTATAAAACCTGTTTATAACTGTTTGCTTTCTAATTATTAATACATAAAATAAAGAAAATATTAGTTAATCAAATCCATTTAGTTGAATTCTTTTCATACTATTATTTAGAATGGTAATTTATCATTTTTGTATTTAGAAATATCAAATAATTCTTTTTCATTTTAATAAAAATAAGATTAAAATTTTACATTATTTTATTTGTAAAAACTAAATTTTGATCGGGTTCCTATTACTTCAAATTAAAAAATGATTAGTTTTCAATAAATAATAAGCCACTACAATTAAAAAATGTTCAATAAATAAATTTTTATTTTTGATATTTGATTATTTTTATTGATGAACTAAACATAAAGTAAATTCTAATTATCAAGTATTTAAAATATTTCTAATGAATTTTCTATCTCAAAAAATTTAATTGTAAATTTTGTTAAATGATTAAGATAAATTAATAAATAGATATCTTTTGTATTTTTTGCAAATTATTATCAACTAGTTTCAAAAATTAAAATTATTTAAGTTATTTAAAATCTAAATTCAATATTTTTTGAGTGGAAAATATTTTATGCTAAAATTAAGATCTTAATAAATATTTGTTTGAATGTTGCATCTAAAAAGAAGTAGTGCTTTTTTTTGTAGAGATAAAATGATACAGTATTATTTTTATGATTGACTGGTTTTAAAAAAGATAATTGAATATAAGCAGAATTTGTAATCTTAGTGAACTAGATGATTTTTTAGATATATTTAGTTGTGGAAGATTTTTGAGGTAAAAACCTAGTTACTACAAATTAGGGATAATTAAGATTTTTAAGTCACAATTAATTACTTTTAAAACAACTTGCCAATATTTAGAAACAAAAAAAGTTACAATCAAAAAGCGTATTCTAATAAAAAAACATTTTCAACAGGAAATAGGAAAGAAAGAAAATAATTCTTATAGACCTTTGAATTGCTTCTTTTTTTGATAATTTTCGATTTTTTTAAAAAAATAAGGATCAGACAAAGATAATTTTTGCAATTTGTGACTGTTTAATATAAATTGAAAGATTTGTAGGATAATAGAAGAGCATTAATTAAATGATAAGCTCAATAAGTTCAGGCTAAGATTTAAATTCGTTTTCAATAACCTTCTAAAAAAAGTAAGATTTTTCTACTAGTAACTTAAGTAGCTCTTGCCTGAATAGTACAGTAAATACTAACTCTAACTTAAATTAGAGTTTGAAGAAATAACTAAAAAATAATGATGGTGACATTGAAGAATAAAAATCTGTAACAAGTATAGAAGATAAAGAGGGGGAAAAAGAAAATTGTTATCAAATATAAAAAGTATAAAAAAAGATTAAAAAAGTCAAATATGTTTTGAAGCTATTTCAACCTCTAGAAATAAATGAATGCTTTTTAATTGAAGGAGAGTTTCTTTTTTACCCTAAAGCTTTTATAAAATATTAAAATCATAATCATTTGGAAAAAACCTCTTTAATGAACTAATTTAGGCCAGTCAGAAAAGTAAACTTCTTTGAGGACTAGCGTATAGACATTGAATTAGATAGTTTTATAGATAGTTATGGAAATGTAGAAATTGTTAAGCAATATTTAAATAGATTAAATGACTAAAAAAGCAAATAAATGTCTATTTATGTAAATTACTATGAGATGCTAATTTAAGATTAATATTAAACGCTTAAACTGGTAAAAGAATATTACTAAAATAAAGAATAAGAGCTTATTGACAAATTAGATGAAAACTTTTAGAAATCCTTTCAATAAGCTCATACATTTATGGAATAAATTAACAAATAAAATACTATCACTTTATACTTTATAAGGAGAGTCAATCCAAATAATTTGTTCAAGAAATCCCATTCTATGGGAGGAACAAAGACACTATTAGATATTGTTTTTGGTCACGATTCTATTGATAAACAAGTTCTCAAATAAAAACTCTTAAGAGAAGGAATTCCTAATATGATTGACTACAGAGGTTTTGTTTAATACATACTTTAATCTTTCTCTGGGATACAAGAAGATACTATTGATTTAATCACAGCTGATTTATTTAAGATACCATGCAAAATATAAAGTATGAACCTACCTTTAAGTAGTGTAGAAATAATTCCTGGATATACTGTTTTTGATGAGTTAGTATATACAACATACACCCCAACTAATCCAAAAATAATTGAAAATATTATAAAAGTAAGAAAAGAACAATAAAACATACTTTCTCAAACATATTAAAATGACATTAGTGATTTTTCATATGAAGCTAAAAGTGAATAATTCATTGAAAAGTATTACCCAGATGTTTCTTATCAACTAAAATTTAAAAGAAAAAAACCAGAAAATTTTAAAAAGCCAATATATCAATAAGACTAAAATAAAACTTTGAGCAATTCAACTATTTTTACTGATTGATAAAAATCTTATCAAATTAATAAAAATTAATCAGCAACTATTATTAACAAAATTAATTTATAGCCACTTTATATAAAAAAATCAATTCATTAATTAAATTTTAATAAATTTATTTTATTCTATCTTTATTATTCATATTAAATCTTTACAATTTTCATATAATAATTATAAAAAACATTTTCAAATTATTTTCTTAGAGTTTTAATACAATCATAATTTTTAATTTTCAAAAACCATTTTTATAGTTTAATTAGTTTAAGAAGTTTATTAGAGTTTTTGTATTAGTAAAGTAATTACATGTTTATAAAAAATTGTATTCATCTTCTTATCCTTGATTATTATGCACAAAAAATTCCATATTCAATAATTGCACATACTATTTATGCATAATCACTTTTAATACATTAAATTTCTTTTTTTATTGTTTTCTCACTATTTACCAGCGTATAGGTGCTCAACTCATTTTGATATTTATAAGTATTTAAAAATTCACTTTTTAGTTGCATTTGTAACTCTCAAACTTTTTATCCAAGATCTAAATAAAGTAGATTGAATTATTTCCACCCTCCTTCTTTCTAATTTTGATTCTATTGATTGAAATTTATTAAAATTTAATTTTAAATATATATTTGCCTTTATGGACATAAGCTAGGGGAAGTACGGAGAGAGGTACAGGTAAGGATAAATTGAAAAAATTCTAGAAACTAGACTTAACAGTGCAATTATATCTAAAAAATTTTATTCTATAGAAGGTGTCAAAGAGAGTTTGGGGTTATTACTTGCTCACTGCGTTCTATTTTTATTCTTTGCTTATCAGCTCTTTGCTGCCACAAATGAGCAAGGATAAAATAACATTTTGATCTTAATTTTTTTGTGATGACAATTTTTAGTAATTGCAATCAATACTTGTTAATTTAAGTTTATACATTGTTTGGGTTGAGATAAGTCTAAATTCTTAGATTTATTAATTTATTGTTTTTTTAGCCAAATAAGATAATTGAGAGTTAGTGAATAAAATAATTTTATTTTTGGGAAAAAATTATAATTTTATAATTAACTTGGTAATTTTGGAAAATTACAAAAAACATTTGGTAGATATACCTTGGTTAAAAAGAGTAAATTTTATAGATTATTTTCCAAGGTATAAATTACTTACTTTTGCTTGATCTATTTAAGAGTAAACAGCTTGATTTACTCTTTTACCATTTTCTTGCTTAGTGCACTACCTAAAGTTATCATTAAGTGAATTTACTTATAAATCAGTTTAATTCTTCTAAATATTGTGAAATATTGATTAGAATCCCTGTGTTTGACAAATGAGAAAAAATAGAAACATTTCAATAAAATTTAGTCAATTAATTTTTTTAGTTTCAAATTTTATACTTATTATATCTTATTGCTAAATATTCTTGAAAATCAAAAATATTTTTTATAAAACAGCTTCAATTTAAATATTTTAAAGATATTTTTATTCATTTTATTAAATTTTATTTTATTTTTAAATAGCAATCAAAATAATTAAGGATTTTTTGATGAATAATATTTTTTATATGAGACTGTCTTTTTTAATTTTCAACAAATTAATTAAATCTAAAATTTGTTAACTAAAATAAAAAAAATACTTAACGATATTTATTTTTATGATTTTTTAAAAATCATCGTGAATCAAACCTCTTATTTATTAAATCTAATTTTTTGAAAATAAAAATCTATTTTATTTTAAAAGGAGTTTGTTCATGTAAAAAATTTAAAATATCATTAAATGATAAGTTTCTGTACATTAAAATTTTCAAGATTATTTTTTATTTACTTACAAAAAATATGAAATACATGACAATTAATGCATGCACAACAATTTTGGGATTAAACCCTTAACGAATTGAAAAAGAAAATTATTTAGATGTTAAGAAAGTGAATTTTGATTATTTAAAATTTTAAATAGGAAATTTATTTAATAAAAGAATAACCTATTTCTTAAAATAAATAAAAAATATTTATCTTATTTTGAAAATTTAAAAATTTTAATTTTCACTTATGTATGTATATAGAAAAATTCAGCAAGTCCATTTGATCAGAAATCAAGTTTTTTACATTTACAAATGAATGAATAACTTTTCTATATGATCATATCAGAATTAGAACTGGAGAAAAGTGATTGGACAAATAAAATTAATAAATTAATTAGTATTATCTAAATATTTGCATTTTTTTAAACAAATATTAAATTTAATTATTGTTTGGCAAAAAAAGTGTTAATACTAACACTATTAATTATTAGTTAATTAATAATAATAAAAAATAATTGATTTTAAAATTTCAAAAAAAGGAATCTTTGGAAATAAAAAGTAGTTCATTCTAGATTAATAAAAGATACAACTTATTTCAAATTTAGTAGAAAATTAAAAGCAAAAAGTATAAAAAAGCACCTTATCAGTATTGAGAAATGGCTTATAACTAGGAATCAACTTATTTAGACTTGAAGAAGCAAGTCCATAACTTTAGCTATGAAAGTTTATTTTAGGAAGGTTAAATCTTGGAAGGCAAAGAGATCCAATAAGATCAATTAAATGAGCTCCATGAAGGAGTTTCTCAAAATACTTATTTATTTGTTTAAGAAAAAGACATATTGTAAGCAGACGTAAAAAATGTCTGTCTTTACTTCAGGCATACAGAGATAGAAAAGCAACCTAATTTAAAAGATGAACAAATAAAGAAATTCCCATTTACTATGATTACAGAAAGATTAAACTACATTATTCAAAAGTATTAAGAATAGCCTGTTTTGCTTGATACAGTAATGGACCATATTATTTTACCTCTTATGGAAGAAGTTAATCTTTATTTGCAAAAATTTATGAAGGAATCTTTACAATGTAAATTTATCAATTAAAAATTTATCATTTTAATCATATTTTCTAAAAAAAAGATGGAGAAGACTCTGAATTTATACTAAGTAAGTCATTTTTTATTTAAATATTATAAAAAAAGCATAAATCTAAGAAAAGTGGTTGATATAAAAATTAAGATATTATAATGTAAAACAAATGTCTAATTTTTAATAAAGACATCGATTTAAAATCAATTTTAACAAAAATTATTGTTAAATGCTTTAAAAATCAGTAATAAGTCATTTATTCCCATAAAGATTTAAAAAAATTATCAAAGAGTTGTCCTGAAATTCTTCAAACAGTAAAGTGAAAATTTAGACGATTTTTGAATTACAAATCTAGAGAAAATGATTTTAATTTTCAAAGATTAATGTTTTGTGAAACTATTGCAAGAAAAGAAAAAAAAATTGTAAACATTACTTAAAATGATATTTAAAGCAATAGATAGAATAAGAATTAAATAAAATATTATTAAAACAATTGTTAGATATTAAGATAAAATTTAACTAAACACCTTAATTTTTAACAATAAAATGTATTTATGCTTTTATTAAAATATTATTTTAAAAATAGATAAGAATTAATAAAGCTTCCATCAACTTATATCAGTTGTTTATATGCTTTGCAAAGTTAGACACTATAAACATATTAATAAATTCTTCCCACATGAAGTCAAAGACTTAGAACCTGTTGTTTACTATTTAATTGTTCAGAGAGCTAGATAAACTGAAATTTGGGAGTCAAAATATGTTTTGCTTTTATGGATGTCAATCATTATTTTGGTTCCTTTTGATTTGGTAACTATAGATTCATAGCATATGAATATGTAGATTTTCGATGCTGCAATTATAAATAACCCAGCACTTAGAAAGTAAACAGGTGGATATGAGCCTTAAAAATGTCAAGGAATAACAAATAATTTGATTGAAATTGGTAAATTTTATCTGAATAGCTCAACTAAGTTGAGAGAGGCTTCTTCTTAGTATTTAAGCAACTTTTTTGCTCGTACTGATATTTAAAAAACTTCTACTTTATATGAATTTATTGAATGGGCTATTAAAACTGTTGAACAATTTGAAAAGGATCCTTTTTCTATCAATTTGTGTGCTGGTATCTACTCTTCAATTGTAGAAATATTCAAAATAGGTCAACGTAGAGAGTTCTTAAAGATCATTCCTCTTTTAGTACCTTTAATTAAATATGAAGATGAGAAAGGTAAAAAAATTGTTGAAAACACTGCCTTGCGTCATCTAAAATGTAAATTGGCTTAGAGAATAGGTAATCAATCAATCATTAAAAAAATTATATTAGAGATTATTTTGAACAAATATTAAACATTTAATCAAATAGGTATGGTTTATTTGAGACCAAGACCAGTTGCTTGGGCTTATAGAAGAGGAAACAACTCTCTTCTTGAAAATATGAAGAAGACAATTACTGACACTAAGCTTTAGACTAATGTGTAAAAAGTAGAAAATAAATCTACTCAATCTAATGGAGATGCAAATTAAAACTCAAAAGTTTTAGAAAAATCTGCTTAGGAACAAGCAATTGATTTGTAGAATAGCAAACAATATTTTGAAGATGTTGAATAAGATAAATTGGAATGTATTATAGATTTCTTGTTAGAATGTTTAAGAGATAAGACTACTGTTGTTAGATGGTCAGCAGCTAAAGGTATTGGTCGTATCACTTCAAGACTCGATATAAATATGGCTGATGATATTGTAAATGCTATCCTTGATCTATTCTCACCTAATGAAACCGAAGATACTTGGCATGGTGGATGTCTCACTTTAGGTGAGCTTTCTAGAAGAGGTTTACTTCTCCCTTCTAGACTTAAAGAAGTATTCCCTATACTTTACAAAGCACTTCACTTTGATTAAAATCAAGGTACTTAATAATATTTTCATATTTAATGATGAATTTTGTATATTTTTAATAAGAATAAACTAAAATAACATATTTATAAACAGGTAACTATTCAGTAGGTGCAAATGTTAGAGATAGTGCTTGCTATATTACTTGGGCATTTGCACGTGCTTATGATCCTGAGGTTTTGTAGCCTTACGTAGAAGAATTAGCTAAAAATTTATTAATTACGTGTTTATATGACAGAGAAGTCAACTGTAGAAGAGCAGCCTCTGCTGCATTCTAAGAGCACGTTGGTAGATAGGGTTCTTTCCCTCATGGAATATAAATTCTTACTGAAGCAGATTACTTTACACTTGGTCTAAGAAATAATGCATATTTAAACATTGGTCTTTATGTTTCTCACTATAAGGTAATTCAAATTAAATTTCTTAAATGGATTTTAAGCTGAATATTTTGTTTTATTTTATTTAATAAAAATTTAAAATCCTTTTTTTTAAATTTAAAGGTTTATCTCAGAAGCTTTATAGAACACTTAGCTTTTAGCAAGCTTCGTCATTAAGATATTGATCTTAGAAGACTTTCAGCATCTGCACTTTGCCTAATGACTTCTCTTGATCCTGAATTTATGATAAAGGATGTTCTTAGAAGTCTTCTTAACTATGTCACTCATGATACAGTATCAATATATTATAATTTTCTTAAATTAGGCTTGATCCTTATTTTCGATTATTTTTCCTTAAATTAAATTACAAAATTTAGAAGATAAAAAGATTGAATCTTAGGATTCGCATCTAAATTTAGAGATTTTAATCTTAAAGCCTCATTGTTTATTTTAAAAGGATTTCTATTTTATTTCAATATTTAAAACATTTTAATTTTTGCCATAGTGATAATAAATTATTTAACATTAAAAAGGTTGAAATAAGACACGGAGCTTTATATGGTATAGCAGAAATTTTGGTTGGTGCTTGTGGTAGAAGTGATTTACATAATTTGAAGGGTGAAATGAAGGATAGTGTTTTCTTAAAGACTCTATCTTCAAATGAAAGAAAATTAATAAAAGCTGGTGAGTATATGAGTAAATTTAAAGAGGATTATGAAGTAACTAGATATTAGAATAATATCAACATATTGCTTGGTGAGGATACTTTAGCAACTGTTTTAGATGTCGTTAACTAGATAGAAAAGGCAAGACTTTTTAGAGGTAAAGGTGGCGAATTTATGAGAGTAGCTATTTGCAGATTAATTGAAGCTATTTCTATTTCAAATTTACCAGCCAAGACTGTTCATTTAAAAAGATATATGGTAACTTATATTTTGTATTATTAATCGTATTAATGTTTTATTATTAGGATACTTTGGAAGAGTGTTTAAAGAGCTTCTTAGAAAATATTTAACTTTCAGCAAGCAAAGCTCTCAAAACATTTAGCGCTACTTATCACACTGAGCCAAAAAAAGAATTCAACTCATATGTCACTAAATTTATCTCATAGGCCTCTACTGATTTAAATGTTGCAGTTACTAGAGGATATACTCTTGGTTTATCAGCTTTCTCTCCTTCTTTACTTAAGGCTAATGTATTTTCTTTTAAATTAATTAAAATATTTTTGATTTAGTAAAAATGTTAATAATATATTAGCTTGCAGAGATATTAAGGGTTTTAGGTGAAAACTGTAAAACAAAATCTAAGGATGAAGATGATGCTGATACACGTAAATATACTGTAAATGCATTCTATAAAATTGTTGCTATCTTGGGATTGGATAGCAATACCTGCATTACTCAAGAGTAGTTTAATTTTATCTTTGATTAATGTAAATTTGTTATGGGAGATTATACTATGGATAAAAGAGGTGATATAGGTTCTATAGTTAGAGAAGCTTCAATGGTAGTTTTATCAAATATTTTAAAGAAATGGGTTGCTTCAAAATCTTAAGAAAAAGAAGAGGATAGAACTAAGTTAGAAATTTCAAGTGAGTTGATTCATAGCATCATTTGCCTAATTCTTTAATAATTATCTGAAAAAATCGATAGAGTAAGACTTGTTGCAGGAAGTGTTATTCAAGAGATTTTTGATGATCTTTACACCTTCCTTCCCGATTTCCCTAAAAAGAATGAACTTTAAGCTATCTTTAACAAATAAAATATTAAATCTTTAGTACAAAAAGATGAAGACAGAATGGATGCCTTTTTCGAAACCGAAGTTATCAAAGCCGAATTAACTCACTTCTCTAATGAATAAAATATTAAAATAAATGACTTTATCTTCTATTGGAACCAACCTCATGGAGTCTATCCAATTGTCACACCTCTTTTATAATATCCAGAATACAACTATTTTATAGTAATTTTTTCAAAATTTTCTTAAAATATTTTTTAATAAAATGGATTTCTTTTCATGAAATTTAAACCAATAAATGAAATAAATTTTTCTTTTTCAATTAAAAGAAAACTAAATATGAGAAAAAATTTAAGTAAAATGATAAATTTAAAAGCTAAAAATTTTAAAAATTATTTTTTCAAATATTTTTAACTTTTACTTTAAGCATGAAAATGAATGAAAAATATTTAAGAAATTTCAATTGGATGTGTTTTTTAAAAATAATAGATTAAAGGTTTATGTGTGAGTGTAGGAGGAATTACTGAAAGCGTAGTTAAGCATTCCCTTGGAGCCTTGACTCATTTTATCTCAAATATATCGTAATAAACTTTACTTTTGATTCTTTTATTTCGCATATACCCCACCATTAATAAAGAATATGAATTTGCTTAACAAATAAGCTATTTAAAATATATGTGTAAGCTCAAAATATCTGTAAAATTGGATAAATAAAATACAATTTTACCAGATTCACTTTTTTCTTCTATAAAATTAAAAATGAAATTAATTATATGATGGTGATGAATTATTTTTTTAAATTAAAGAAAAACTGAGCACTAAAATGAAGTATTTATGCTCACCTTTGAAAACATTATCAAAATCCTAAATGAATATGCTAAGGAAGAAAGAATTGTCATCCCTATGTTCAAAACTCTTGATTTTATGTTTGAGAAAAGTGAAATACAAGAATGGGCTAAATCTAATAACTATGGAGAAAAAATATTTGAGATTATTTGCAAAGAAATTAAAGGCACTAAATCTATTTTAAAAGTAAATTTTCATTTTATCTCTTATATTTAAATTTCATTCTTTTTTCATTTTTCCTTATGATTTGAATACCCTTAATCTCTTATCAATATTAATCCCAAAATTAAAATTAAAATCAATTCAAAAGATTAACTAAAATTTAAAAATCTTAAAATGAAAGATCTTTAAATTTTCAAAATTTGAATCTAAATTAATCCATCAAGCACAAAACTAAAATAAAAGTGATAAATTTTTCTATTCAATTTTAAACCTTGTCCTCATCTTAATTATGAAAACTATTTGTTGATTAATTAATGAAATATGTATTTGATGAATTTCTTCTGTTAAAAAAGTGCCTATTAATTGTGAGAAATAAAAACTTTTAAAAAGTTAAACATTATTTTAAAAGTATTTAATCCATTTTAATATTTAAAAATTAAGATTCCTTCTTGTGTTGGCTTGATAGTTGGATTGATGAACTTATAAAAAGAAAGTATACAAAATGACATTCTTGAACTTATTTTGTCTATATTAACCCACAAGTAATTACATAAATAATTATATACTTGATAATGATCATTCTGAATATGGATTAAATTAATTTATAACTTTTATTATCTCAATAGGTTCCCTAAAGTAAGAAAAGCAATGTCTGATAAATTATATCTCCTTTTGTTAGCTTCTGGAGAGGATCTATTTGGTGAGGAAAAGAGTGATGCTTGTATGGAATTATTAATGGAAAGAGATTGGCTAGAGGTATTAATTGTTAATTTTAAATTTTAAAATAGCTCATCAAAGCTTAATTATACACTAGTTTCTAAGTTACTCAATTATTCAAAAAGAAAAACTAAAAACAAAAGTAGCCCACCAAAAACTAAGTTGGCATAACTTTGTTAGAGATAAATTTAAATTATTTTGTTTATTTTATCTTTTGGTAGTACTAACTATTCATTTAATACACATTATAAATTGGAACTCATTAACTTTAACTGGCAAAGTAAATACAAATAAATATTTTTGAGTTACTGGTTAAATTTTAAATTTGAAATGAAAGCTGATTTTCAAATATTTGTTTAATAGATTAAAAATAACAAATAATCTATTTCATAGAGTTTTAAGAAACAAATTGAAAAGAGGAGAAATTATTCCAAAGAATTTTATTTTTAGATTCTAAATTTACTTTTAAAAAAGGAAAAACAAACATTTGAAGAAGTAGAATAAAAATTCAGAGATATTTTTGGCATAAGTAAAAAGGCAGATTGAAAGTATATCTATCGTTTGCTTTGACTAATAATATTTAGAATTAAAATATGTAAAATGTAAAAAATCTATTTTTTTGTTTATAAAAATCCTAAGAAGTATTAAAAAATAACTCATTCAATCATCTTTCATATTATTAATTTCAAATTTGATTTATGTTTCTTTCTTTCTTTGAATCTAGTAGGAGTTCATAAAAGTTAAGCACTCAAATTTTTTTAAATTACACTGATTTTTTAAGTGAAACCTTACAAAGTAAAAATCAAGCTATAATTTACTGATTATTTTACTCTGAATCACTGTAGTATGTAGTATGTAATTTAATTAATACAAAATTTTTTATATTTCCATTAGATAATTTAATCTTCTTTTCTTGAATGTACTTTTCCCTCATTAAAATTGTAAATATTCAATGCATTATAATAGATAGGAGATTTATTGAATTAAAATTTTTAATTCCTTCTAGCACATATTATTTGTTCATTCCGATCTATATTTGTCTTTCAAGCTAAATTAATTTGCTTATTTCTTTTTAAGTTACAGTCTTTTTTGCTAATCATTTATTTTATATTAAAAATAATATCTTTTAACCTTTTTTACTGTATTAAGGAATTCGAAAACCTATTTAATTTTCATTTATTTGATTAAAGCATTATTTTTTTATGTCAAATCTACTCGGAGATTATTCGATTTTACAGTTTATTTAAAGATTAAAATTCAATATTAATAAAAGAATTAATTATGTAATTAACAAAATCCAAGACCTACACATTCATATTTCCTAGGGATATGATAATTTTAGAAATGATTTTAAGGAAACATATTGCATTTCTATTAGTGTATCTATTGTAGATGGTTCAATAAATTAGCAAAAATTCTTGACTTATACTTGGTCATACTTTGGGTTTATTTTGATTATTTGGTTTGTCTTAGATATATTAATTAACATTATTACATACCAACAAGATATTGCGTTCTATTTTGAAATTGTATTAAGAAAAAAGCATAAGCCTTAATGACATAGTTTTTTTTAGAGTTATTTATTTGGCTTGGTTATTGACACTATATAGTTTTACTACACTATACAAATAACTTAAAGATGATGAATGAGTAACTATAATGATAATTTCCTAAATACAATCCAAGTTAGTAAATGAATGATTAAAATTAATGAGTATATGATGCCATACATAGAAATTTTATACTTAATAGACAATTAATGAATATTTGATAAGAATAATTTAATATGGTGTGAAAAGTGGTTTTCATTATTTAAAAAATTAAACATAAAATTAAGTGATTGCTTAAGTTTTAGCTTAAATTTAAAAACCTACTTTAGGGGTTTGATAAATTTATTGAAAAATAAATAAATTAATAATCAGATTAATTATTATTTAGATTTTTTAAAAGTTTTCACAATTTTTCATTCACTCTTTTCTAAATATTTACCAGAAAATATCTTTGCTCATTTGATAAATACGATAAGGGAGTACTTCTTTATTGGGTTTTAGTCTTAAAAAATTAGGTTTTTTATTTTAGTATAAGAAAAACTTGATATTAAATGGGGGGGTCACTGAGAAATATGTTTTGTATGGGGAGTGAGCTTAATGTTTATGTTTAAGAGAAATATAAGTTTTTTTAAAAAAAGGTTTTTTATCAATTTCGCTTGATCAAACACTCCTAAATTTATTTCTATTTTATTTCTATTTTAATTTTATTTAAATTTTCAAATTACTTTCTTTTTTCTTAAATTCTAAGCAATTCTGATGCAATAATCAGCTTTGATCTAGAAGAGTTTTTTAGTAAATATTTGTTTTTAATTATTATTGTAAGCCTAGTTCTGTGTTTAGAGTAAAAAACTGGTTTTATTGCAAAGAGTAAAATAGACCTAATTTATTTAGGCATGTGATAATACTGCTACTAGATAGTAATTAGGAAAATCTTTGATATAAACTTTTATTATTTAATAAGATTTGCTTACTTATTGCTTTAAATAAAAATTTCAGTAATATACTCCTTAATTCATAAAAAATCAATCCATTATACTTTTTTATTTACAAATTCTTTTCACATTTCTAATAAAATTAGTGAATTAATAATGTAAATTTACATAAAAATCAAACATTTTAAATATACAAATCTATTTTTAATATTCACATATTCATGATGGTAATCTACTATTAATGTATTTCATTGTATAAAAAAAGGTGTTTCTGATATATTAGGCTTTTTAATTTCAGGTAGAATTAGATTATTTAAATATCATATTCATCCTTAATACTTTGAGCCAAGCGCTATAGAAAAAATACTTAGGAAAATACACTTTCAATAAAAGTTGTAAATTTAACAATTGAACAGAAAGAGCAAGAAATACATATGTACTTCATGATACAGCTTTTAACAACAAAATAAAATTGTTTTGATTGAAATTTTATTGACTACGAAGCCTCTATATTTCTCAAATAAATGAGTTAATACTTGGTCATTTTTTTTTGAATGATAAGGAAATAATATATTTATTTGATGAGGTTTATTTATTATATGTTTAATGATAGATACATGCAGATAAATGTATTTATGTACTAATAATATCTTTAGGAGAAAATAAGTTAATATATAAATAAATTAATAAATGAATGAGTTAAGATATTAAAGAGTAAATCAAAAAATTAAGTCGCTTAACTATCGTAATTGTTAAAATGTGAATAAAGCATTAATTTATGATTGGTGCATTAACAATATTTTTGATAATTAAAATAAACTAAAAAAAAAGAAATTATACAGAGAAAAAAGGAATAAATAAATAATAAAGAAATTATTTACTGATATATCAATAATAGTTAAAAGCGAAGTTCTACTCCTTTTAAAATCTTCTTTAATAAAATAAACCAATCAAATAACTATGGGATCAGAACCATCTAGGATTAACAACTGTTGTTCTTGCTTAGAATAAACCTAAGTAGGCGAATCAGTTAGCTAACAATCTATCAACACTGGATATTATTCCAAAAAACAAAATATGATTAGCTTACAATAAGGTATTTCAATCATCAATGATGATGCCTCCAGACCTTCTTAAAACTTAAATTTAATCTTACTTGGAGAGAAGTAATGTGGAAAGACCACTTTTGTTAATTAATTGAAAAACAAGAGCTCACCTTCACCTCTCCCTACTTAATGTAATAGATTATTTTTAAAAATATTTATTTTGTTTGTACTATCATATAACACTAAGTATCTATCTTTCATGCGCTTAGAGACTTGAATTAATCAAATCATACAATAAGCCTTTTTTTATGAAACTTTAATAATTTTTTGTAAGCTTCGATTGATCAAAAATATTCTTTTATAGAACCCAAATTAAATCAATAAATAAGTCAATCGATATTCATTTGAAATTGTTTTTAGTAATTTGGAAACTAATAGAGAAATTTGCCTTTTATAGCTTTTTAATTATTGATTTGATTGAGGCTCAAGATTAATAAAAAATCAGTCAGTCCCCCTCAAAAAAAAATATTTAGAAGAATGAAAGAGAGAGATAAAATATGATTTGGTTAATTTTATATTTAAACTCCAAATTAACTAACTGCATACATATTTCAAGGCAAATTCATTCTTACTTTTCATAGGATTGTTCTAAAATTAAATTTAAATCTTTACAATAAATCTAAGATAATTTATGTTCAATAAATATTCATTAGATCAAATGATAGTTTAAAAGATTATTAAAACATTTTTCAATTGCGACGATTTTGTCAAAAAATGACAACATAATACTTAATTAAATGTGTCTATTGCAAACAATCTTTCTAAATATTCTCGAATAATATTTAAATTTATCTCTATTTCATCAAGCTTATCATTTATTTAATTTAAATAGATCCATCCAAAGAACTAGTGAAGACTTACAATGGTTACTCATCCAAAGCCGTCTTCTTAAATGAAGTAGATTTTGATTATTATCACTCAAATTAATCTCGCAGCTTGCAAAAAAAGATTGAAGGATTCATTTTTGTCATTAAATACAGTGAAAATAAACAAAATTTACTAGAATAAATTCGTAATTTCTCTCGCATTGACAAGAAGTAAAGTCCCTGTGCTATTCTCATAAACTTATTCACTGAAAATAGCGAGGAAAATAGAAAATCTATCAAATAAGAAGTTAGAGACTTGTTAAAATAGTATTCCATCAGTGCTTGTGCTATTGAATTTATGAGTGAGCGCAATTCTAAATTCTTATCAGATATGTCTAAAATAATAGAAGCTAATTAAATTAGCTAAGTAAAGTGAGGATATAATATGTCATTTCAGACCAAACTAATTGGATCTATATTGAAATCTTTACTATAAATTTAAAAATCATGTAACAAAACTCATTAGATAACTAACACACTTTACTTATAATTAAAACTAAACCGTCTCACTTCCTCATTTCTTACTTCAATTATTTTTCTATCTGAATATATGCAATTTGATGTTCATTGTATTGTGCTAATATTTACAGATATTAACTTCAGTGATGCTTATTAGTCTAATTTGAAGATTTAAAAATATGATCAATCCTATCAATTACTATAAAAGAATATGAAAATTTGATTTCTTGGGATATTTAAAAATAAGACTTTTGGATATTCAAAAGAATTATTAAAATATCTTCCATCCAAATAATTATCAAAATTCCTAAGGAGTTTAAATTGATTACCCACAATCAATTCATTTCCTTACACATGACCATAATTAAAAATTTTGTAATAATTTGAAAGAAAGAATCTGTTATGGATTTAAAATCAAATCTGAGTATTTAACATGAAAAATTGATATCATCTTCTAATTTAAATAGATTCTAGTCTATATTGCTCTATACATCCAAGCATATCTCTTGTTTAGTATCAATAAAAAAATAGTAATTCCTACATGAACCAATCATAGCAAGCATATTACATATGAAAAAGACATAATAAATAACTATGATTAACAGTCTTCCAAATTTAGTATAAGAAATATCTTTTGTTGCTCTGTAAAATGAACGGATACAAACACATCAATGAAATAATTATTTATGTAAAAGAAAAAATCTTTTATAAAGATCATACACGATTGATAATCTAATACTAACTCACTATTTATCAACCAACCTTATTTATAATTATCAATATCAATATGTATGAAAAATGTTAAACAAGCAAACAAATATACTAATTACCCATTATAACAATAACAACAAAAAAATAATCAAAATTCTCTCTCTACCTTTTAATAATCTTCTCTTCTCACAACCACCTTCTTCTCTCTTAATTTATAATAATTTCACTTATTTAAGTCCTGTATTTATTTTATTATCTACATAATACCATTTTATAACAACCATTTCATAACAAAATATCTAAATCTTTTCATTTTTTCTTAATTTATTTTAAACATATTTTTTCTTCTTTTCAACTTTTTAGTTTACATTAAATATTTTAATTCCATTTTCACAATAGTTTGTTTTCTCTCACTTTTAATTTTCAAAATTAAATTTTACAAGACACTAGCAATTTTTAATCTCTTCATTCTTAAATGCAAATTAGCATGTTTTTATTATTGTTTCTACTTTATCTTACCATTTTAGTCTAATTTATAAGTAAATAAATTTAATTGATAAATTTTGGCTTCTTTAATTATTATTTAATAGATAAACCTCCCTACCTAAATAAATTCAAATTTAGAATTATATCTTGCATTCATAAAGAGTATCATTTATCATGAAAAAATTATATATTGTAAAGAATTTTAAGATAGCCCTATGGCAAATTCAGCCCTGTTCTAATTAAGCCCTTATTAAGCCTGCAAAAAAGCTATTTTATTGAAATGAAGGGGGGCTACCTTTAGAGTTATTACAGTGTATCACATAAATATTTGCTATCATTTATACCAAATACCTATCTATAAATCAATAATAAAACATTAATTAGTTAAATGTGAAATAATTTTTTATTGATATTCTTTATCTATAAATTATAAATATTTCTTTTCGATTATTTTGGCTCAGAGTTAACAATTAGTATCAAATAATAAAAATTCCTTATGAAATAAAATCATCTTAATTTTCCAAAACTTTTTATCTAATTTGAAAGTAAATGTTAAATAAACAAAGGAATTTTTCTAATTTAATGGTGATTTATCATTTTTTTAATTTATAATGAATATCTTGATTTCTTAATCAAATTTAAGTTTAATTAATATTTAATTTATTACTTAAAAATAATAATACATGTTGAGGAATTTTGTTAAAATTAAGGATTTTATGGGATATTGAATTTTATTAATAAAATTTATATAATATGATAAAAATTAATTGAAGTCAAAATCAAAAATTAATTGTTGGAGTTATTAATAATTTGGGAGTGATTTTTTTAACAATAGAACAAGATTAGATTTGAAAGTAATTAATATTAATCATTTATTTCTTTTGTTTGAAACACAAATATAATAAAGATTAGAATAAAGACTTATTTTATATAATTATTTCAATAGTAAGTAAGTAGTAAATAAATAATAGTAAAACAGAAATAGGTTATTAATAATCACAGAAGAGTTGTAAACCGAAATTGTTTTTTTTACTAGCCTTGTTATCCATTTATTTTAGCTGGCTAATAAAACATTTAGGCTTGTTTTAGAAAGGATATTTAGTTTATTATCATATATTCTCATTTTTGAGTATTTGCATCAGATATTAAAATCTATGGAGGTTCAACATGATCAATTTTTGAGAAAACAGATAGAATATGATTAATAAATAGTTTTCTCCTTTAGATAATAATTTTCAATGAGTATTCAGATTTGATCTAAATTTCGCATTAGTCTTGGAAATATAATATGATTTTCGAAATCTACCAAACAGGAAAGTTTTTATTTTAGTACAGATTATCTAGATTTTAGAAAACATAAATATGACTTGAATCTACATAAATATAACACTCTTCAGATTTTTTAGATCTTGAAATTTTCAAAATGCTGTCACTAAAAACACTACTCTTTACTTGATTGTTAGTTTTGTTTAATATTTTTAAAAAATCTGTTTGTATTTTTAAAAAATCGAGGTCATATCCTGTTTCAGACTATTAATCAATCTACTAGTATTACTCAATGTTTTAATTTTCTTTATATATATATTTTAAAAATTAGTCAGCTCAAATTTTGTGGAAAAAATTTAAAAAAATAATCCAATTAATCAATATCCTCAATATCATTTGCTTAAAATCAAAAAATAATAAATGAGATATGAGAATAAAAATAAATTTGATTCTCAATACGTTAACCTAAAAGTTTATAAATTTGATAATCTTAACCGAAATTTTAGAAAATATTGATTAATTATTTTTCTAGATCAGATCACTAAGTAAATGAAGTAAAAATAATCAAACCTTCTTCTTAGATAATACATAGTTTGCCCAATGAATTCAAAGTAGAAGAGGTGGAAAAACTGTCTAATTTTTTTTTAAATATCTCTGATAAGGATCCCTAAAAGTTATCTTGGTTTTTTTGTTAGTAGGCAGTTTCTGATGGGGAGCCTATTTTATATTGAATTTATTAGTTATAATAAATAATTTTTTTCTATTTTACTGAGTCGTCTTTAGTTTCTATTTTGATCTACAATTTTAGAAAGAGAGAGGGATTTTTAAGTCTAAATAATTTATTTTTATTTGATCCTACTGTTCTTTAAATTGAGAAGCTGTGCTAAATTAAGATAAATTTCTTAAAGCTGGAACTTAATATCATCAATAGAAATCAGGTCTTCATCAATAAGACCAAAACTTAAAAATCTATTTTGTTAATAATTACAACAAATAAATGATGGGTGATGTGAAAAATTTTTTTTAAAAATACTTTTTAGAATCATCCTAACGTTAAATTTTCTTTAATTTTTATTCTCTATATTCTTTTTGTGAGTAAATAGTATTCAAGATTTAGGATGTTAATTTCTGTAATTCACATAACATTGACTTATCTCCAAGGCCTTATTCGTTATTTTGAATGTTAAATTCGCTTGCACTTTTTTATGTATTCAATTCATCTTATTCTAAATGTGTTTTCTCCATTTCTTTCCTCCAATATTTTATCTAATATCTATTTTATATTGAGACTGCAAAGTTCTAAAAATATGGTTGACAAGATTATAGTCAAATTACACCAATTTTTGAAATTCCTTTGGTTCTTTTGATTTTTTAGATTTAAATATTATTATTATTATTTTTTTTATAATTATTATTGTTTTCTTTTTTTAATTTACTTTTTGATAATTACCACAACCCAGTTACTTTAATCTCAACATTACAAAAAACTTGAATTCTCAATATTAAATTAAGAGAAAATATATTTTTTCAATAGCCATAATTTTTGAGATGAAAGATAATTGGTATTAAAATATGAATTCCTAAGCGATATAAATATTATAACAAATTTGATACCTCTTTTAAACAAGAGCATTTCAAACAAAGATACAAATAAACAAAACAAGACTTGTAATGGCATAAAATATTATTTGTATCAGTAATTGCTATTTTTCTTGCAAAGAGTATTTGTTTAAGTGATTGTTGGATTTCTGCTAAGATTTTTAGCTTCAGTAATTGCTAAAATGGGTACATGGAATTCTCAAATTTTTCTTATAATTTCTTTTTTATAAGAAAAACTCTAAATCTTTTTTGGTAGGCTTATTAAATTATTTTTTGAAATAATAATAATAATATTTAAAATATTTGAAATTGTGATATAGAAATAGATAGATTGAAATCTACATTTTTATTTTTAGTTTTTGATCACTAATTTATTATAAAGCATTGCGAACACATTGAACCAGTCAATAATTTTAGAAGTAAATTGATAAATAAACTTAATTTTGAGGAAAATTTAGTAGGACTATCATATGAGATTGTGATGTGATAAATAACTAAAAAATTCTTCAGTAAAATTAAATTGTATTGAGAAAAAAAACTTAATTAAAATTGAGAAAGATCTTATTAGTTAATTTAATAAAGTAGATGTAAAAATTATATTAATTTTCTTTGTTAGTATAATTTAAATAATAATTTATTTTTCAATAAAATTAAGATATACAACTCTTTTTAAATGTATTTTATTTTGGATCACAATAAAGTGAAATAATATTCAATTTATAATTTCAACATTATCATCTTCCCCTTTTTCCTCTTCCTCTTTCTCTTCTTCCTCTTCTTCCTCTTCCTCTTCCTCTTCTTCCTCTTCCTCTTCCTCTTCCTATTCCTATTCCTATTCCTATTCCTCTTCTTCCTCCTACTCCTGCTCCTGCTCCTCATCCTCTTCATTTTCATCATCACTATCTCCAAAGTAACCTCCATGGATCTCGTTTAAATGCTCATATACTTGATCATGATCTTCAGAATAGAAATAGCATCTAAAACAATAAGATACTTTGCAGTTAGTACACAATATATTGTTACATCCTTCTATTCTTTCAGTTAAGACTGAACACTTAGGGCAAAATCTAAAACCTTGAGATTCTAGGGCTTATCTATCATCTTTTTAGGTGTCTAATTTCCATTATTTATATTAAGCACAAGAAATACCTTCATGCAGACTTTCACAATTATTAATACAAAAATGATATTTGCATAATTCACACTTGTGTGAAGTTTTTTGTAATTATTTATCTTGTATAAATACCAAAGTACAATCAGCAAGTTTTTAGCTTTCTTTTAATTCAAGAGTACTTTCCTTACCTTTTCTTAGCTGCTCTTGCTATTCTTAATTTAGAAATATTTTTTAGTTATTTTGAGTGTCAATAATATATTTCCCATAGCATTTAATGAGTTATTCATTAGCATCAGATTGAGCATAATCCAATTTCTCAAATTATGAAATTATATTTTTTTATTCTAGTTAAGATATTAAATCTCTTTCATCTTTAAATATCTGCAAAATATCTTCAAAATCTAAAACTTTTTTGCAGCTTTCTTCAGGGCATATAATTTAACATAGCTCTAAGTTTTTATTTTGAGTTAGACTATTTTTTATGCAATCTTTTAAGCAATCTAAGCAAAAAATGCAATTACATTTTAGATTGTACACATTCTCTTTAACATCAATTTCATCAAAGCATATTTTGCATATATTTTATTCATCTTTTTATTCAACAATAACTACATCTTAAAACTCCTACTTGTCTTCTAATTATTTTTTAAATTCACTCTCATACTTAGATATTTCTAATTTTTAAATGACATTCTTCAGTAGCTAGGGATATAGTATATTTCTACTCCTACATTTTTAGCATTTAAACATTTTATTCAACAATTCTGTCATTACCTCTAAGCTTTTGAAAAATTCCTTTTGATAAGCTATTTATTATCTCAAGCAATCATTATGAAAAATATGTTTGCAATTACAATCTAAATATTAAGTAAATGCTTTTATTTCTCCTTTTTTTGGGATATATCTCTTGCAAAAATAGCAATGTTCTTAAATTTTCAACTTTACTTATGCTTTTCTCTAGCATAGCATTTAAATTTCATTTATAGCTTATGTAAAATCTTATAACTATCCTCTTTAATGAATGTTTTCAAGTAATTTTCCTAAAATATTCTTATGTGCTGAGCTTTATTCTAACATCTCAGATTTCCTTAATTAAGAAAGATAAAAATATATATTTTTTAAATATTTTGTATTATAAAAATATAACTAGCTTGATTTATCAACTAAAGATCTCAAAAAAAAAAAAATAATTTGATCTTTGATTCAGAAATATCATTGTTGTTTACATTATCATTTATTTTAAACTTGATTTACTGCTTAAATTATTTTAAATCCCTTTTTAAAAATCTAAATAAAAATAATAATCTCAATATATGGAAAATAATATTTATTTGTTGATGCTTTTTTTAAAAATTTTAAAGAATTTATATTATTTGTGTATAATAATGTAATATTTTTATTTTAAATTTTAATAAATAACAAGGGAAACCTTTTGATTTAAATAAAGTGTTTGTCATTTTTATTTGAAAGCATTAAAAGAAAATAACATCAAAATGATTATGTTGTAATAATTTATTAAAATGAAAGTAGGATATTATTTAGTTAATATATAATTGAAACAAAAATAAGTAAATTAGATATAAATTATCGTTCTTAAGAGTTTATTTTTCATGAACTTAAACTTTGATTAAAAACTAAATATATTTGATATTCTAGTTTAATATTTTCTAGTAAAATTGGAAATTCATAGTCTTATTCTAACTTCACATAGAATTTAGAGTTTTTCTTGTCAATAAATTTTAAAAATTGTTTATTATCTAAAGAGTAATTATTTTCAAACATAACTTCTTTCTGATTAGATTTTCTCAGTGATTGTTGGCAGGATAAAGAATTATTTTCTTATTTTTCAATGATAACAAAACCCTTCATCCAAGCTTGATCTTAGATTTCTTGTAAATTTTCAATAGAATTTCTCAATATTTAAACTTTGTAACAGCGACTATTTATCATTTTCTAATTAATTTAGATTTCTTCAGAATTCTTCGATTGGTTAACTGCAATTAAAGTATTCAATTTTTTTTAATATTAAAGATTTTATTTTTAATTTAAACTTTAAATGTGCCTTTATTTTTATTAGCTTACTGAAATTTCTTTGGATAAAATGGATGGTGGGTTTTTCAATAGTACATTTTTGAAGTGATTATTTACATATGAGATAAAAATCTCAATATGAGATATCTCAATTGTTAATTAAAATTACTACTATATTTAAATAGAGCACAATTTTGAATTTTTAGTACATCTGACTATTTTAGTTATGTTTTCTATCAAAAATTATTTGTTTCCTTCAAAACAATTTATATCAAATACATAAAAGTAATCTGCATCTAGCACAATTATTTTTTTTTCTTGAGATCTTGTACTTGAGTATTTTGTAACTTCATCACTAAAAGTGTTTCTTTCTGACTCTTTTTTTTCAACTAAATTAATTATTTTGAGGATATTTTTATTATTTTTTATGTCACAAAAATCCATATTAGCATATTTGAAATCGTTTTATTGGCTATTCATAATTTTTTCATCAATATTCTGAGAATTCTGGCCTGCTTTTAAAATAAATTAGACGGTTAATTTGAATTAAAAAAAATTTACATTTTTAATTTTTTTATTAGTTTTCAATGTAAAAAAGGCTCTTTTAAGAAGGAAAAGATTTCGTAGATTTTTAACTTTTTACATATGTTTTACTTCTTTTTTGATGATGAAATTGACCCAATCTATTTCTGTGAAAGGTATTTTATTCTCCTTTATTTTATAGTAAATAAAATTAAAAAAATTTAAAGTATTTGAATAAAAATAGCTGGAAAAAAAAATTTTTTCTTGAAGAACTTAAAATAATTTAATAATAAATAGGTTATTACCTAATCCTTTTTACTAACTCAACAAATTTTTGAAAAGTAAATTATCTTCACTCATTTTTTTTTTTTCTGTTATTTTTTTTAGACTTAAGTTATGTGAGCTTCTTTATTTATTTTGATCTTCAATTATTAGAAGACTTGTAAGGCTAACTTCAGAATCTGAGCTTTTTTCATCTGATATTGATAAATCAGATTTAGAGCTTTCTATTATAATAATTTAATAATTGTAATTTACACATTTATTGAAAGATATGTATGGTTAATAAATAAAAAAAGTTTTTAAAATAATAAAAAAACAAACAAAATAAGAGTATTGAAATAGAAGGTTATTAAAAGTGCCAAAACTTTACCTTCTTTTTCTTTAGTTGACTCACTAAAATCATTCTTCTCAATTTTTTAAGCATTCTCTTATTTCATATTACTTGTATCGAATTTCTCTCTTTCTTAATTAGCAATCAATTCAGAGATACTAAGCTCTTTGTGTTAGATTTAGTTAAAATCATCAATTTTAGAATTGGTCATTTAATATGTGTTGTTTTTTTAATTTGCGTTGCTTAAATTTTGTTTTTAATCATCTGAATTTAAGATAAGAATTAATAACTATTTTTTAAAATAATTGATTTTACCCACAATTTATTTTGTTATAGTGTTTTTGCCAATTAATTAAGAGCTTTCATCTAATGTGAAAGAGTCAAAATTTAATTCATCAATTTCTAATTTAAGAATTTTTTCAGTAGCCTCTTTCATCTCTTTAAATAAATTTTCTATGTCATACCTCAATGAACTGTTCTAGTGTTGGTCATAATATTAAATTCTTTTAATTTTAAAAGGAAGAACATTTAACTAAAATGATTAAAATGTATTTTTTAAAATACTTAGAATTTGAGTCTATTTCAAGATCATTTTTGTTATCATTTTAGCTATTTTACAGATCAAGTACCTTGAAAAATTTTCTTTTAAATTAATCAATAATTTAATAAACATGCTGAAGGCATTATTCCTTTAACTACTTCTAGAGATTCTAATTTTGTTCTAAATCTTAAATTTTTTGCAGCTATTTTGTTAAATAATCAATCTCTTCTGATTTTTATAATAATTGCTTTTTGAGATCCTCATTTTCAGAGATTAAATTTCTACTATCAGATATTGTTTGGTGATTGATTTCTTCACTTGGTTAACTACTTAAGTAGCAAAAAATTTTCTTTTTAATTATGTTTGGAGTAATTTCATACAAAGTATTATATTTACTCTAAAAAATGCTTTATCCCATTTCTATTGATAACAATTTATATTTTTTTGATTAATTTCTTGTTTTTTGTATTGTTTATATTATTTAATTTTTTATGATTAACTTGAACATTTATTTCTATGGTTAATTTTAAGCTTGATTAAAAAAATAAAATTTTAGAGATTATAGTTAATTAAATAATTACTTATAAAGATTGAGTTAATAAACTTCTGATTATATTCAATTACATCACAAATCAAGAAGCCAAATAAGCTAACAAGAAAACATGCTTTTTTTGTTTTTTTGTTGGCATTTCTAACATTTTTTATGGGATTTTTTGTAAAAAGCTAAGTTTTTTATCAGGTGTTTATTTTTTGGTACTTAGAAAAACTTTCTAGTAAGCTTTATAGATGAAAAAATTTCTTAATAAAACTCAAAATACAACAAGTCTTATGAATTATTATGTGGATATATTTAGAAATCTTTAAAGTTGTTTACCATGTTGACAATTAACAAAGTAGTATTAATAGATAAAAAGTGGTGTTATTTAATATTTATTAAGCCTTCATGATAATAATTAATTATTGAAAATAAGTTTAAGGCTTTAAACACAATATTTGATTATCTCTATAATTATTGATGCTTATTTTCTTTACATTAAGTAATTAACAAATTAAGCCTGGTTTTATTTGTCATGAGAAAAAAAATAACAAATCTCAGATTATCTTTAAAATTTTAGTCCATTAAATAATCATCCACTCAAAGCTTTATAATTTTTGTATTTATTAGATGAATTCTAAATTCTTAAACTCCTGCTTATTCTTTCAAATATTATTTTGAATATTTTTTGTTGTAAATGATGATATATATAAAGCATAATAAAAATTGGAAACGCTCAGTTCTCATTTAACTTGCTAAATGTTATTTTTTAAGAGAATGTTCAAATTTGATAACTTTACTTGAATTTTGAGCTCGAAGCTCATAAAATAAATATGATTAAGTAATTTTATTTTCTAATGATAGATTCAGTTAGTTTTTATTGTCTTTTAGAGTTTTTTTCTGTGGATAATTTTCATTTTGGATAAACAAAACAAAATCCTTTTCTATTAGAATTTAAGTATTTTAAAAGAAATACTAAATTTTTATTTCTATTGAAAAAAATTAATAATCATAAATACCATAAGTATTTTTTAAAGATTCTTTAAATAAACATTCTGACTATTTATTTACTAAATATTATTTTTTAATACTAGTGATAAATAATCTTTGGATAAGAATGTAGTCAATTAGAATGCTTATTTTTTGATTTTTACTTCAGTATGCATGTATTGCAAAATGTAAGTTAATGTACTGATATGATTTAGTATAATTAAAAATTGATATTTTTTTTAAGCTCAAAGTAAAATCTTAAACAGTAAATTAATTAGATGAAAAAGCCATGCCTTTATTTATTTGGGTAATAATTTTATTAATATAACTCATTTGTTTTTATTTCTTCTTCAATTTAGAATCTAAGAGGGTTAGAATGTATTAAAAATATATTTATTAGAACTTGATTTAACAAGTAAATAAATAAAACATAATTTATTTCATATATCTAACTCGTCTATTTTTTTTTCTTCTTGAAGTTAGAATCTGAGAGTATTAATTTGTTTATATATGTATTCTTTTTATTCTGAACAAGGTATGTAAAGCTAGATCTCATAACTCTGTTTCATAGAAATAATTTTAATATAAAAAAAGAAAAGAAAATATTTTACATCTTGCTTTTTAATTTTTTTAGTTGTGTAGAAAATGATCTCATTTGATTCTTCTTCTATTTGAGATAAATCAGAAGTATAGAAATACCATTTCTTTTTCTTTTTTATTTCATCAAATAGCATAATCACTTCATATGTTATTACCAATACATTATTTCTTCTTTTATTGTTCTCATCAATTTAAATTAAGAATGTTTACAAGAAATCTGTATTTCTGAATTTACCTTTTGAAACCAACTACATAGCTAGTTTCATCCCAGCATCTAAATCAATATATTCTTTAAAGAAACCCTCTCTCCCATAGAAAACTCTTGGGTATCTTAAACGCTTTTCGTTTGCTTTATCATCTCCATAAGTTATAGTATTTTTAATGCCATCAGCAACTGATGAAACCGCATCTAAGAATCCTGAAACAGGTTTTACAAATAATCCTGCGATTCCTTCTCCTATACCTTTCAGCAAACCTAGAGCACCACCTCTTTAAGCTCCCTCTAAAGGTTTTATGAATACCCCAGCAATACCGTTTGCTACACCAGAGTATATAGAAGTAGCTCCTTATACAGCACCATCAACAAAGTGCTCTGGTTTCTTTGATCTTAAAATATCCCTTTCCTTTAAATAATCTTCATCCTTTTTAATTTGATACAAAATTTTGTTAATCAATCAGTAAAATTTTTCTTTTTGCTTACCATGCATAAAGCAGATATACCACTTGAAAGAGAGCCAGTAAATTTATTTACAGAATAAAAAGCTCCTGCCATAGTGTTTTTAATCAAAGAAGAAGTTCCTTGCATTATACCTAAGCCTCCTTCTAAAGGTCCTTGAACGAATCCTTCAGCTGGTTTATTAAAAAGATCAGTTACACCTGTGGAGATATTTTAGAATAAGCCAACAGGATTTCCAATTATATTAAATGAGCCACATGCTTTGAGAACTTAAGTTACTGCCTGATCTTTATAATGAGAGGTAAGCTTACTTATAATCCCAGGAACAGTTTCAAAGCAATTGATTAATCTTATTCCCTTAAGCTTGATAGGAGCCTCAATATCTGCCAAAGCAACCCCTAAAGCTGTAAATACTATATTAAGATCTGAATCTTTTGTCTTTAGGTTAGCTTTGAAGGTTATTGAAAGTTCTATGTTTGATAGTATTAATTAATTCACAAAGGTAGGTATGCTAGTAGGAGGTATTTCACAGTCTTACCATTTAAATTTCTTAATATTATTAAAAAAATAGATTTTAAAAGATAAATTTATTCTATTAATTTTAAAAGATTTTGTTTCATCTTCAACAAATAGAAGGAAGGATTAATTAAGGATTTATTTTAAATTAAGAATTTGAAACCATTTAAATCTTCCTATTTCTAAAAAACCAGTTGATGGAAAGATCAGATAAATTTTGAGTAAGGCTTTTTTGAAGCTAAAACAAGAAAAAATAACTTGTTGGTAAAATATTCTCATTTGATTTAAAGTATTTAAATAAAATAATTACTGTATTTTATACTTTTTCAATCTGTTAAGATTCTTCTAGATACTCCTTGAGTGTATTAACATTTTGAGTTTCAGCCTCATACTTAGCTTCTTGAATAGCTTTAAGAAAATCTAAAAGAGTAAGTATAAATTACTCCTCAATTCTGACAGCAAAGGGATCTATTTCTATAACAACATTATTATATAGGGTAATGTTTTTAGCATATAAATTTTAATCTATCATAATATTCATAAAGAATTTGGGAGATGCTTCACTACTGTATAAAATGTACTTTTGTGGAGTAAAGATTACTGGATTGACTAAACTATAGCTATTATTTTAATCTATGTTCAATAGCTTAATTCTAAGTTAATATGTTTTAGATTCTTCCTTTGTAACAGAAATGAACTCTAATCCTTTAATTGTTAAGTATAAAAATTCGGTAGGCTTTTCATTAATTCTATGATTTTATATGACTGATAAACCAAAATCTTTAATATAGATACTAATTTGTTATTAGATGCTAATTTATTCTGAATCAGGTTCTTATTCTACTTCTTCATCATTTTCAGTAATATTTATTTCTTTACTACTATTTAATTATTATTCCTAATTTCTCCACTTTTTCTCTCTTTAAAGTTTCCTTCTTAAAGCTGCCTTTTCTTTTTTGTCAACTGGGTCATCTTAATTTGAGTCTTCAAATCTAATTATCTTAGTAAACCCATCTATATCAATTGAATACTTTACATATAAGCTTTTTTCCTTATTAGTAAATAAATTGTGATTTATTTTTTTATAAAAAATTTGTTTTTACCTTAGCTAATTCAGGATCTTTTTAACCTACAGGAAGAATTTGTATTTTGTCTTAGTAGTAGATCTCATCAGGAGAAAACTTTAAATCAGTCTTTTGGAAGTTTTAGTTATTAGGAATCAAGCAAGAAACTACCTTTCTCTCTTTATCAAATGGCTACTCCCATGAGAAATAATATTTATGCTAATCTCTTTATGATTGATTATCACTCCTTTTAAATGATGGAAGCGTAATGAAAAGATCTTTGAGTTCAATCTTAAAATGTCTTGAGTAATTTTTTATTAAATAAGGCCTTTCTTTGTCATTTACTTTTTCCACAACAATATAAATATTTGAAGCATCTGAGCGAACATCTATTCTCATAAAAGTGAGTCTCATTTTATCTTTTTGGTTCCTTGTAAAAAAATTGACTGTACCAAGCTCTAAAACATTTAAATTTCCACTCCATTTCCAGTATTACTTATCTTCAAGTATTTTCAAATTCAAATAACGCTTTTCTCTTTGATCATACCATTACAAAGGAATTCTTGAGTTTTTTTCAATAGTTGTTGCTTTGCCAAATCCGCTTTATCTTACCTAGATAGATTAGCCAGTCTTGTTTACAATGATAAATCTAGTTTTAACATATTAATTTAATATTTTTACCATCATAACATTTTTTGATAATTTTATTGAAAATTATTGAAGAAGTAGTTTAAGAATAAAGGGATTTGAATAAGATTGTTTGATAAATATTTTTACCACCATTAAATGTTTAATTTATGGAATAAATAATTGAAGGAGTAGATAAAAAAAAAGCAATTAGAATAATATAGTTTTATTACCTAGGAGAGATGGTTATAACTTTAGAAAAAAGCTTTTATTCTTCATCCAGGTTTTTTAAAGAGACATTAATACCCATTGTTTAAAATACAGGAGTCCCTAATGCATCTACAGTTTATAAGTCTATTTAAGTGTTACCAACGCCACCTATTGATGCTTATTAGGAAATTTTTCCAAATTTAACTTCAGATAAGCTCATTAAATCTCCAATTTCTTACCCAAACAAAATTATATTGGTGTTAAGAGCTTCTTCTGGGTAGATTTACTATTAACCACCAACAAGCTTACTTTCATTTTTTTTATCTTTATAAGCTGTATAGATGTTAAGTTAAAAAGGAGATTCATTAATTAAATACCCTTTGCAATATATGTAGTATTCAAGCCTTCCCTGATGGCATATAATTTCACTTTAATTACCATTTACATCCTTGATCATAATTTGTTCTATCACATTTTAAGATACTTTAGCTTCATTACTCCAAAAATGTCCAGGTATTTATATTTTCATAAAGGATTCTTTATCATGTGAGCAATTATAAAACTCAAAGATATCTCCACATGGAATAGATTAGGTAACAGCCGTGACTTTTCTAAAAATAAAAAAAATTATTAAAATTATTAATAATTTGTTTTACTTATCGTTTATAAATTAGATTGTAAGAGTTTTAGGAAGGCAATTTTTTATCCTATATGGAGGCTCTAAAGAAATCATAAATCTTTTATCATTTTAAATGTCTTTGTATACTCTAAAAATAAGAAACGTTTCCCCTAATTTCATCTCTTTTTCTTTGTCTAAATATTTATCACAAAGCTAATTGATTCCTAATTTATCTGAAAACAAATTTTCTTCTACAAAGGCAGCATCAAAAAATCCATTCTGTAAATCAATAGGAATAGGAACTTTCTGCCCTTTAGCTATTGTGAATTCCTTTATATAAAAAAGCATTAATGTTTTTAATTCTTTTGCTTCATTAAAGAAAAATGACTTACTAATTTAAATTTGCTCTTTTCATCATAAAGCTAGATCTTTACCATTCTATTACATTCATTTTAAAAGTGAAAGGGTGAAGAGATATTTAAGATCTTCTTGAGAGAAACAGGATCAAGTTTTACTTCTGTGATAACATTAAATAACTTTTTTCCTTACTTGTTTTTGCAAGCTCTAAGTCTGTTACGGACTTTATCCAAATCAACCTATTCTATGTTTTTCAAATTAAAGCCGGGAATCAAAATATTGACTTTAACTTGGTCAGAGTATTTTTTAAAGACGAAAGTTTACTTTTTAACTGGATCATTAATCTTTAAAATAAAATAAATTGAAATTTCAGAGAAAAAGTTGTAAAAAATATTTACTATTTCAGAATCTTTCATATCAACTTCAAAATTTTTTTCTTCATAATTCATTAAGGTGCTGCTGTAAATATTTTTGTTAATTCTTGAAAGCTTATGCTTTTATTTAGTATTTTCAAGGTTTGAGAGATCTGTTTGAACCTCTATTGGATATCCTGTTTCATTCCTAATAGTATATGGAGAGGCATAATGGTAATTTTCTTGAAGACTTAATTATTCTATTTAATCTTCAAAGCATGAAGCAAATTAATTAGGATCCTTTTAAGTTTTTTATTAAATTTCTTACTTAGCAATCCTCATAGATTTTGTCATAATACTTAGGAATTGAGTTGAAAATGTAAGGTTAAATGTTGGATAATTAGGATTCATTTCAATAACAATCAACTACTTAATATTACTAAGTTGTGATTTGATAAAATCTATACTAAACCCAGCATTTTCAATTATAGGCTCCCATAAACTAACTCTAGGGTTATAATAAGCAGCACTAAATTAAATCATAGTTACAACCTTGATTAAATATTTAAAAAAATTAATTGATTTTTTAAGATGATTGCTAAAAATATTTTACACTTAGCTATATGTTGCTCTACTTTAATTTAACATTCATCTCAACTATATTGAGATCAAAAATAGGAATATATGAAGAATTCAAATCATTAACAATGCAGATCTAAAAACCCTAAAGATCGGCATCTAAATTAAAAATATTTATTTACTTTTCGCTTTTTGCAAGAGCAACAATTTAATTTTCTTCATCTTCTAATTTTTTCTTGATTCTATCTTCTTCAGAAGAAAACTAAACGTCTTCAAAATTCTAGCTAACCTATGATTTAGGTGTTTCTAATTCTAAATTTTAATCCTAAGCTTGTTATTCTTGGTTTTTAGGCTTTTATTGCATGTCTTCAAGAAGAAGTTTTATTGTTTTATTTATGAGTTTAAGATCTGAAAAATAGACCTTAAATAAAGTATTTTAAAGCTTTGTTTGAATAATAGTTTTGCTGGAAAACAATTGTGCATCATCTGAGCATTTATTTGGAGCAAAATCATTAAAAAAGTAATCTGATTATTGATAAAAGCTGTCATATTACAGCATTTCTTCAAGGCCTATATCGACAGCCATATTTTTCTTTTATTAATAGAAAAATTAAATCTTATTTGTTTAGAAACCTAAGAAAGGCTTTTAGTAATATTTATTTTCATCAAACATAGAAAGCTAAATCTAGCCTAACTCAAAGGAAACCTCCATTTAAATAACATCAAAATATTAGCTATTTTATTCTTGAGGTTTTTTCTTATCTTCTTCTGGAGAAGCATCATCGTTTTCTTAATTTTCCTAATTCTCTTAATTTTCTTAAAATTCAATTACAGATTCAATTTCATCATCAGTTATTGTACTCATTTATAAGCTGGTTTTTACTTGATCTATGGCTTCCATCCATTGTTAAGATAAATTACTTTTTTCGCAAGCAAAGTAAGCATCTACATATCTGTTTTTAACATTAAAAGCTGAATTAAATCCAACCAAATTTTCATCCATAGGTGTTATTGTAGAATTCTTAACCCAAATATATTCAACAGGTTTTAAATCTTTAGGATTTTCAAACAAGTAAAGATACCCACCAGAGAGTATTCCATTATATTTTTCCCATGTTTTTAGAGCATTGCCTCTCTTGTATATTGTTCCAATTTTGATCGAATTTTTTAGAAGCAAATATTTTTCTAATTCTACTGAGTCTAGTGTTTATAAGCTATTTCTTCGTTTTTCTCCAGCAGGTATAGCAAAGCACTAGCCTAATTTGAGTAATTTCTTGTAAATAGATGGTTTAAGTTTCAGATTTATTTGATCTATACCTCCTTTTATCTGCATGTTTGGCTTTTTTAAAAAAATAATATCATATCAAAATAGAATATGAATACTTTAATACGTTTAATAGATTTCTTTAAATAATAAATAAATACATACCCTGTTAACTTTTCCTTAAGCAGGTCCTTTAACCATAATTATTCTCAGTTTGATTGAGAATTCTTCTATTGTGTGGAAGTATCGTTTTTCAGCAGGACTTTGTATATTCATCATTAAATCAGACATATTTGAAATGTAGTTATTGTAATATTCAATAGAGGGAAAATAAGACAACTTTATTTTACTCAGGGAAATGCTAAACATATCAAAAACCTTCATTTAAACAGGTAGAGTTGGCTTGAGAATATCTTCAACAGTTTGAACTGAAAGATTACCAAGATTAAGAATCCAGCATTCGTTTGTCAAAGATCCATCTGTTTTAAAAGGTAAAACTACAACGGGAGATTCCAAATCCACCTTTAATTTTAGAACTGAGGCATTTTTCAAGGTTTCTGAGAGAGATGATTACTTCTTTTCCATTTATTCTGCTATTTTATCTTTAGCTTTTTATTTTAGTTAATCATCCTTTACTTTGACATCAAAAAATTAAACTGCCCTAATGACTAAGTAGGGGTTATAATCAGCACGAATAGATCTCATCTTAATATCTATTACTTAATCAATATGAGGAGTTTCTAATGGTCTAGATATCATTTTGAATTCAATAAGAGGATTCTTGCTATTTTAAATAGTTGGGCTAAGAATATTAATTACTTTTGAAGAGTTATTCTATAAGAATTCATCAATCATTTGCAATTCCATGCTTTTAAGGTTAACCCAAATCTATTTGTTATTTTCACGTAGCCAGACACTACCATAAATACTATTTAGACTAAATTACAAACCCTAAATTTCCTATCCCACTTTACTACTTAGTTTGATACTAGCTCCATGTAAATTATAATCAAGAACAAAATAAACATAGTCTTGTGGTCTAATTATTGTAGGGGCATCAATTTTTTCTTCTCCAAAAATTTCATCTATGAATTAATCTATTTCAGCTCTATAAAATAATTTTTTAGAAAATATTTATGGTGGATTAATATAAATTTTACTTGTCATCTTCAGTTACAAGGGTAGTTTATGAAGCGCTTTTAGAGCCCCATATCCATCTTGCAAAGAAACCTTACTTTTAATCTTATTTCTTTTTTTCAAGTTCTTTTATTTTCAGAGCTTTCTAAACTTAAATGACAACCTTTTTTGTTCTTTGCAACAAAATTAATATGTCCAGCTTAATAACTGCTTCTTCAAATAACTGTTTTTCTTTTTCTGAAAGACAAGCCATAGATTTATCTTTCTTTTACTCTTACATTTTAGTGTAGAGATTTGCAAATAGAGTTCCGTAAGCATCTATATCTTTTGCATTTAACTTTTTATCATTTTTTTTTCTAATTTCTAACTCTCTAGAATACTTTGAAAAAAATTCAAGCTACTCTATGAGCTGTTATAGTTACCTTTACTATAAATGTAAAGTGATATGCTCCAGATTCAATATTACCTTTTTTTAATTATGATAATAAATTATGATTGATAAAATTAAAATAATATTCATTTATTAAATTCATTAAATTAAGAATTTTTGAAGAGAATTATTGTAACATTTTCCAATTAATAATTTTTTATCAAAAAAAATAATTTTCCCTCAGCATTTTTTACTTAAATAAAAGCTTATAAATCTTATAATTTTAAATCTTATTTTTTGTTAGTCCTTTGATAGGTTATTTAGAGTATTAAAGTATGATATAATTATTGAAATCAAATTATAAATTTTATCAAAAATTTATAGAAATAAAAACAATGGAATAGGAGAATCGTTTAAATTGAAGCTCTTTAGGTTTTAATAATCATTATTATACTAAATAGTTTGTATTTGTTGTAGTACTTTTACTAAATATACCCAATGATTACAATCAAATTAAAATTTTTTGATTAATTTTATAGAAGTAATCTCTTTTACAAAATATACATTTAAATTTTGAACTTTTTAGCATACCTTTATTTCAGGAACATCAAAATTGCCTTTGTTGTTAATAGTAAGGTTAACTTAGGATGATATTTTAAAGAGAAAGTCCACAGGCTCATCTGTCTTATCTTAACCCTCCCTTTAAATCATCCCATTTAATATTTTGAATTTGGTTTCTTCATTCAGATCTGAAATTAAGCGATTTTCATTTGCATTCCAATAAACACCTGCATTAGATATTGTAAGCAGTTTTCTTATAGGTTTATCTTTATTTTCTTAGATCGTTCTATCTACAAATATTTTAACTCCATCAATATTTGTTGTATAAATTTCTAATTTGTCCAAACAAAAACCCCAAGAATACCTCTTGGTTAAAGTGTCTTCAAAACGCACATGTATGTTTCTGATAGTAATTTGCAAATTATCAACTATTTTCATTGTTAATTTTTGAATATATCCTTTTTCTTATCCTCCTTTTAGCTTTTCTTTTTACTTTGCTGCTATTTTTTAAATGCACTCTGCAGTGAAAGCTTCTATGTTTGCTAGCTTTGTTTTAAATGAATTATAATCCTTGAATTTCCATTCTTTTTATTCCTTTGGGGTTGCCACTATATATAATCCATCTAAAAAAACTTCTACAGGCATTGAACCTATATTTTTAAATGGCACTTTTAGTTCAAGCTTCTTTATTGATGAATACTAGTGGTTAATAGGTAACTCAAGCATATTAATAACATTAGGATTAAGCGAAACATTTTCGACCTTAACTTCTCCTGAAAAAACACCTATGTTTAAGTTCTCTTTGTTCAAACCTAATACATACTCACCTGCAACTTTGTCTAAAACAGAGCTAATTAAACCTTAAAACATATGATGTTGCCCTTATCACCTATAATATTTGTTTATAATATGATAATTGCTCATTAGAAAAATGACTTCAATACTACTTGCTAAATTATCAACAGAGGAGTAATCTATCTATTTAGGGGGACTATTTTTAATAATTTTCTTCTATTTGCTATCTAAATTATCTGATTAAAGAGAAATAATATAAAAATAATATACAGATTTTATTAGCAAAAATTTTTATTTTTTTTCTGAATGTTATTTAGTATTTTTTCGCAAAATAATTAGAAAGATAAATAGATCGATGGATATATTTCTTTCATTACAATATTCTTGATAACATCTACTTTTGTTAATCACTCATTTTAAAGTAAAGTTTCCAATTTTCAAAGTAAAATTTCTCATTTTGAAAATTGAATTACTACAACCAAAACATAAACTAAATCTTTTGCTAGTATATAATAAATGCAAATTACATTTTCCAGCTATTCACACACATAAATAAATCATAATTAATAGATATTTAAGTTTTCTAAATATTTTATAATCTATTCTAAATGATATATTTTTTAACTAAATTTAAGAAGCATTAGGATAAATATTCTAATTTTAAACATGAAGTAATCATCTTTTTTCATCTATGATTTACTTAAATAAGAATATTTTAAACAATTTTTATCATTTTATTTTTATTTTCGATATTTAATTAATTATTTTTTTAATGTAAAAATTAACCAAATTAGAATCCACTCTAAATAAATATTTGATTAAGGATATGCTCAAGATAATTATGTAAAATTTAAGATATGTTCAAAAATTAACAAAAGAAATATTTTATTTTTCTTCAGCTTTGCAAATTTAAAATCTAACAGATAAAATGTTAATTGTTCAAGACTTATGTATCAAATAATTTTTTATGATTGATTCTAATTTTAGATTATTATTATTTAGTTTTAGAAATCTTCATCATTTGAATTAATGTCAAGTATTTCTAATAATAAAATTTGTTGTATAATTCAACAAAAATAATGTTTTATTTGATAAATAAATTGTAAAAAACATAGAGCATTTTTATAAAATCTATTTTCATTTTTATTAATTCTAATAATCTAAATTTTCATATCTAAATAATATTAGATAAATTTTTTTTAATATTTCAATCACTAAAAGGATCTGATAGCCTAATTCATCTAAGTTTGTTGAAAACATTAAATTCTTAAATTGTAATGGCATGTGTTTTGGATGCAGGTTTAATTTCAGTCAGGTTTTTATTAATACCATTTTCTTCCAACAAAATTAATAATTAAGAGTTAATTACCTACTCAAGTTATTGTGCTATTTTAAAAATTTTAACTAAACTGATATTGTTAATTTTACTTTATTATTCATCATATTATTAATTTTAAATCTTTTTTTTCATTTTGAAAATCAAAAACATTTTTTGAAAATTTTATAAAAAAATTGTTTAAAAAGAAGAAAAAAAATTAACTTTAGAAGAATAAATAATTTTTGAATAAAAAAATGGAAAAATAAATTATGAATAAATAGAATTTTATATAATATTTGAACTGTTTATTTAATAGATTCAACTGGTTATTTTATTGGATAAAATTTAGTTTATTTTATGAAGTAATACTGGTTCATCATACTCCTCATGTAGTTTTATTTAATATTTATTGTTATCTTTGAAGTAAAGGTTTTGGTTGTTTAATCAAATTTATAATCAGTAAGTGCCTAAACTAGAATAGCTTTTTCTTATTCGCTGCTATTATTATAACTAATTTTGAATTTGAATTTACATAAATGTTATGAATTCTTTTACCCATTATGACTAAGAATTTTGTAATTAATTTACTAGAACTAATATCCTTGTTCGTTGATCTTTAAGTATGCTACTTGAAATACTATTTTCTTTTTTTAATATTTCATTACTGTTTTTAGATTCTAGATTCTTTTGAATAAGGTTGCTCAATTTATTAACTGTAAGACTGCAATTTAGGAGGGTTTATTTTGAGTATATTAGTGAAAACACTCAAAATGTAATTAATTAAAGAATTTGTATTTATAGTTTCAAGTAACAATTAATACTCGTTTTTTATAGAAAGACAACATCTGTTGTTATTTTTAGAAGACACATTTATTTGATTAATTTCTTTAATAAAGAATTTTTTAAAGTTATTTATCTAATCTAAATTCTAAAATACATAGAAATAAGTTTAGTCAAGTAAAATAATTATTTCCTATTAAGCTCCCGTTTTAGAATGCTTAATGACTTTATCACTAAATAAGAATTGAATTTCTTAACTCCTATTGTCAGTTTAGTTTTTATTAATTAGATTGGAGAAGTTAGGATTGTTTTTCAAATTCAAATAATCAGTATTACTTTTAGAGCTATTATCTGATTCCTCTAAATCTTGTTCTTCTTATGTCAACAACTATTTTTGGCTCCAAAATTAGCTTTCTATTTTTATTTAATAAATCTTAAACAAATAAAAAGAAATAATCCTAGTTAATAATAAGAAATGCTCCTAAACAAATTTCTAGAAAAATATGAAATATTATAAAAATTTTACTTTTTTAGATCTATTATTACTGCTATCTTAGTTTAAAGCTACGACTGCGATTAGTAGGTGTGGTACTGTTGTTTCTTTTAGATTTAGTTTTTGCAGTATTATCTTCTTGCTGGCTTATTGTGAAAGACTTTGATTTATTCACCTTTTTATCAATTTAGGTTTCACCTGTTTAAAAAATCAATCAAATTATTAAGAATTTATTTTGATTGAGGTAATAGTAATAATTGATCTTTTAAGAAGATAATAATAAGAAGAAAAAAGTAGTAAACAATTAATTACTTTGGTTTATTTTTAAATTTAATTCATCAATTTTTTCAGACCAGCCACTATCTTTTAGAGATTTATTTAGTTCATTTTAATCAAATTAAAGTCGATGGTTTAATGAGTTCTAATTACATTATGAACTCTAATCCTTATTTTTTAGAACATTTTTGCTTTTGTTTTAATTATTAGCTGTGAGATTATCTTTTATATCCTCTTCATAAAAAGAAAAAAATTGAGATTGTTTGTGTCCTTATTCTCCCTCTTTATTCTTAAGAATGGGAGAAATCAATATATCATATGTGCCAAGGTGAGCTATTTAAGAAAAAATATTACATCAGTAATTATTTAATCTTTTTAAAACATATTTTGTTAAACACTTATTACCATTCTTTTAGAGGTTTCCTTATTATGCGTTACTATCTTTCATTATAGATGTTTACAATAGATCTTGTTCATCTGAAGAGCTCTTACAGCTTTCCGTGTTAGCTATCTCTATCATTATAATTCATCACTTTAATTTATTGCGATATTATTTAAAAAATTTATTTACCTTCATACTTTTATTCATTTAGTTTGTCTTGTTAAAAGGTGACATTTTTAAAACTTTTACACTTTCCCTTTACTATTGAAGAAAATCCATTTTAATCAAATTAATCTGGTTAATTTTTTGGGGTTTGTTTGTTTATAAATTGAATTGAAGACTCATTTTAATAAATTACTATTATTTATTTGTTTAAAGTAATTAAATTAATTTATTCCAAAAAATAGTAAATGTATTGTAAAACTAGAAAAAAGAATAATTAAAATTGTCCATACGCTTATTTTCCATGCTATCTAGTCTTTGATTTATTTATTTTTTCCATAGTATTTACTGCTATGTCACTATCTTTTCTTCTAAAAGAGAGAAAATATTTTCTATCAATTTAATTGGAGATGTGCTAGATAATATTGTTTAAAAATATTTTTAATTAGCATTCATTAAGATTGGTATTTTAAATGAATTACTTTTCATCTTGTAGTAGCTAATCATAATTGCACAATTATGATTAATCTGTTGAAGTTTAATTGCCAATAATAGCAAGAAGACATTTTATTTTTTATCCCAAAAAGTTTTTAATAGAGCTTATTTAGGTAGCCATAAGATCTTTTTAACTCCGCAAAGATTCATTTTACTTTATTTGTTTCTCCAGCAATTATTTTAAATTACTTATTTCTTCTTCCTTTTATTTATAGGCCTTCTAAAGTTTTTTGTTTTCTTATAAGAAGACTTCTATATTTTAAGCTTATAAATTCATAGAAAAATTATTTTAAATGATTTTTTGATTAGTCTATTAAGATATTTTCTTGATATTTATATTTAAAGGGTTTGTATAATATTCTTATGTCTAAAGTGATGAAATTTAATTTTCAGACATTCTTTCTGTCGAGTTTTAATTTTTTTAAATTTGTTTATTAATAAAAAATTTATATTTTACATCAAAATGTTATTACATATTTAAAGAAGTTCAAATTAATAATGAATAAAATAGATAATAACTTCTTTTTTATTACTTAACAAATATTAAGAATACTCACCAAAAACATTCAAAACGAATACATTCATTATCCATATTTTTATAAATGCTAATTTAAAAAGCTTATAAATAAAACCTTTAAATAATGTCAAAAAAGAGTATGCAGACAATACTATCTTAAGTAGTAATTTCAACAAGAAAGAAATTGATGGTTTTTTTAAGAATTTTAATATCTATCAGTTTAAATATTTACTTTATTGAGTTTTTTTCACTTTATATAAAAAAATGCAACCTTATTGAAGTCTTCTGTAACTAAGAATTTATGCATATTAGAAAAATTAAACCTTATAGTCTTTCTATAAGTATTTTCAATAAATTTAAATTCCTATCAAAAATGCTAAAAAATTTGTTTAGAATATATCTTTGGCTACAATTTTTTTAGAATAGAAAACCTCTTAGAAGCATCAAGAAATTGGTTTTATGTTTGATCAAATATAATTTTTTTGAATATTTTTCAAATTAACTACTTGAAACAACTACTTCTTGTAAAAATTGCTGTATATAATTAATAAATAACTTCTATACACAATTAAAAAGCTAATGCTCCATCAGTTTACTAAGAAACTCAAATATATTTATTAAAAGATAGCAATTCAAGATTCCATAAAAATATAAATGAAAAACATTTTTAGAATAATTAAAAAAATTTATTATTTTATGATGATGAAGCAAATTTACAAAAAAAAATTTACATAAATATTTTCTAGACTAAAAAGAAAAATTCATTTAGTTTCCACTTCTTTGTTTGTAATTAAATTCATTAGGTTCAATTGAAAAAGAATGTTAGAAAACCAAAGAAATTGTGTTTTGCATTAATTTTTGTTATTTTGTTTGTACTTAATTGATTTTTGATTAATAAAATTGAATGAATTTTGAGTGACACTTAAAATCTGATTTAGATGCTTAAATTCACTATTCTTTTTAAATTATCTTTGATTTCTTAATATTTTCACAAATCTTTTTAAATAAATAAATTTAAAATTTAAAATACTTCTTCAAATTCAATTTAGTATTTAAAAATACTAATTATTTTAATCATTTTATTGGAATATCCATTTATTTTAGATCTCTCATTAACCTTTGTCAATTAAATAATATGCTATCCACTTAAAAGAAGCTATAGATATTTTTTAGGTTATTAATCCTTTAACTTAATTTATAAAAATGCTTTCTATGATTTAAGAAGAAAATATTGCTATTGATATTCCAAAAAAGTTTGATTAAGTTTTAAAATAATATTATTAAAATCTGAACAGTTTGTATTTTGCATTTATTTTATGTCTTAGATTTAATTTTAAATAGATTTAGGATGGTTATCAGATAAAGTTTTTATAAAAGGAAAATAAATCTGATAAGCTTATAATTTTTTATTAGCTAGATAAATCTTGCTCAATTTAAATATTCTTCATTTCCCCCCTACAATATCAATTATATAATTAACCATCATATTATATGTTTCAGTAGTTTATCTGATTTATTTGAGACAATTGTTATCTCCTTGAAAAATACTTGCAAAAAATAAAGAATAAAAAGATTCAAAAGATGAAATATTTTAAATAAAATATGTTGATTATTTTAAGATCCAGCAATAACTATTTTCTTTAAAAATTGAAAAAATAATTTTATTTTTATTAAAATTCAATTAATATTTTTCTTATGATTTTTATTTCTTCTTAAGTTGAAGAGTTAATCTGTATTACTCTTCCAAAAATATTTAAATATTTACAATATGCTTAAAACATTCTTTTAATTGTTTCAATTTTTCAATAAAAATAAAAAGGCTGAGAAGCAATATAATTTGTGGTTATGAAAATAAAATACAATTTTTAATTTTATAAAAAAGCTTGAATTGCAGCAAAACAAATGAAACCATTTAATCAATCAATTTAATTAAAGAACTCTTTTTATTAACTTTAAAAAAATAATATTCAATTCACAAATTTATCTCCATAATTACCCTAATATGGATCTGGTTAAGTCCATGTTCCACTAAAAAGTCTTTTAACTGTCTAAGAAACAATTGTGAATCTTGCTAATTTAACATCGTTTTTAGAATAATAGTACATCAACTTGAGCAAATTTTCAACGTATATCATGTCTATTAGCTCTTCGTTATTAATATTTTTATTAAAATAGTTATCATTAGAATCTCCTTCATCATCATCATCTTCCTCTGGCTTTTACTCTTCAATGACGAAAGCATCTAAGAATTAAAACAGAAGATCTACGTCATTAAAAAGACTGAATGTATTCAAATCATCTTCCTTTTTTAATTCTTTCCACATTTGATATGTTGTCTTTTTCGTCTTAGTCATTTAGATAGGTGTTTATTGCTCTAGGATATTTTGCTTTGATGCCAGCTATGACCATATTTACAATTTGGGATTATTTATATTATGCTCATCTACTTCTACTTTCTTTTTATTTGATACAAATTATGACTCTAATAAGAATTCAGGGGCGCTTGTATTGTATCTAAATAAGCATGCTCTTTTTAAATCAAAACTATTAACTAAAATATCACTTTGCCTTATAGAGTTAGTTATGCCAGATTATTGAAGTTTATTAAAATTTTTGTTTTCTTCTTTTGATAATTTCTTACCAAGATCAGATTTTTATTGATCTGATTCTTCTACCTCTTCTTCTACTAAAAATTTTGTTTCTGTTTTTGATTTATATTTATTTTTTAAAGTTTCGTCATCATTAATTCTGACTTACTTACTTTTTTTTATTTTATCAGAGGGCATTTCTTAATTTTTGCTTTTAAACTTTTAAGAAATTTTCCTTTTTTACTGATTGCCTAAGCTAATTTCTTCTTCTTCTTCTTCAAAATTTTCCAAACTGCTTTCTTTTTTTGGCAATTAATCATTCGCATTGATACCACTAAATATTAAATTTTCAGTCTAAATTGTATTTTGTGTTTCGAAAATTTGGGCTGATTCTGTCATTAAGTTATTTTATGGCTTAAAATTATTTTAAGGAGCTTATTGTTGGTTTGATTCTTCAATGTCTTTTTTCTAATATTAAGATATTTTGTCCTTTGAAGAAGTAGCTTAACTACTTGTAGTTTTAGGACTCTTCTTTAATGATTTTTACTTCTTAGAAAGATCCATTTTACTTTTGGATTAAATAATTTCTTGTTCTAACTTGACCTAGATTTCATCTTTATCCATCTACTATTATTCTAGTCTTCTCTATTTATCGCGGATTCTTTATTCCATAATCTTCATCTTTTTCAAGATAGCATTTAAAAATTCTGAAAGGACCATTTTGGTTTTATGTTCAGAAAGTTGTAAGTAAAGAGATTTGGCAACTGAGGCTATAATAGAATAGGTACTATTTGAAATGGTTTATTCTTCACGCTCGTTTAAATATTTACCATAATTTAAATATTAATGATTTATTTTACAATCATTGTAAAGTTACTTAATCATATAGAAATAGCCAAAAACTAACCACTTAAGTAGTCTTTTTAGTTTATATATCTTTGTTTATTCTTTACCTTTTTCTCTTATAATTCTTGTAAAGTTAACTAAATAGAACAGTGGGGAACAAATTAAATTTATAACCACACCGCTAACCATAACACATAAGTAAATAGGAAAATATCCTAATCTTACTAAAGCTTTACTAATCGACCTTAACTTATCATTGCTTTATTCCTAATTTGAAAAATAAAGATAACAAACAGTAAATAAAATAAAAGCAAAAAAGAAAATTATTTTTTTTACCCTAAGAGGAATTGATTTGTCTATAAAGAAATAAGGTATCATGTAAAATATATTTAGAAAGCTTCCTAAGCTTGGAATTGTAGCAAGACATCCATTTTAAGAATCATATTCAAGATATTTGACATTTCCTATAATACTAACATTATATTAGATTCTACCAACCCTTGAAGCTTTTTCAAAAGAATAGGTTAAGACAGCAACTAGGAGCTACATAAAAATTACAGGTCCTACCAACAAGTAAAATATCAGGAAAATGCTAGCATATACAGGAGATGGTTCCATAAAATCACTAAACTAAAATTAAGCAAATAAAGCTTCAGTCAAGTAGAAAAGAGATTAGGAAAAACTTACAAATCTACCATTAGCATTCTCATAAAAAGAGAAATAAGCCATAAATACAAACCCTAAATTGATGGTTATAAATATAATTGAAAATGTATTACATTCTTAAACTACTTGGTACATAGCTGTAATCATAGGACCTGTTACTTTGTAGTTCTTAAGACTAACCATAAATTGGATAAAGACAAAAGTCATATAAACAATACGAAATATCATAAGCATAGTATATCTATTGGGCTCTTGAATATAACCTAAGCTTGGAATAACTATCAATTAATAAAAAGAAAGGAGACCAAGAATGAATCCATAGACCTCATGAGAATATATTTCATAAGAGATTTATTATGTAATTTTGTAGAAAGAAATAAAGATAGGTTTTAAGATAAAGTTGATGCTAACAATTATATCAAGCCAAATTTATAATCCATAGTAAGTTGATTATATGTCATTCAAAATTTTTGCCTCTTTAATTTAATAATCAGAGCTAGAAATATTATCAGTCTAAAGATTTTATAAATCAAGCTGAGGGCTAAAGATGATAAAAAAATTAGCGAAAATCAGAATCATCAAAGCTATTATAAAAAATTAATCCAAATGATTTCTCACTCTGCAATTATAAGTCCAAACAACTCTTTAATAATTATAGTGGTGATTTTAGTAAGATTAATTGAAAACAACAAAATTATCCTTGCTTGCAGGATCAATGTATCTCTAATAGTCACATTTTTCTTTATAAAATAAGTTTTGTGTTATTGAAAACATCTCTAGTAATTTCGTTTTAGGAGCAATATTTCCATTATAAATTGCCTATTTATTAACATAAAAAATTAATTTTATTTTTTATTTATTTTCATGTAAATAGTAGAAGAATCATCCTAACGCACTAACTAAGTATTTCAGATGGTAAAATTTTATTTTGTATTTTAGAAATGTAATGTTCTATACTTATGAATTTTATTAAACAAAATAAGAACCGATTAAAGTTCCAATGTACAAAGAAAAGCTTGATTTTATATAAAAGAAAATCTTTTTAAATTGTTTTAAGAGACTTTAAATTTGTTAAAAAAATCATTTTTCATAAAAATATTAATCATTTTTTAAAAATTAAACTCTCCTTTAGAAAAAGATAAGTTTACCTCTATAGCATCATCAACTATTTAAGTAGATAAAATGATAGCTCCAACGCTTTCATTCATTAGATATGCTGTTTTTCTTTTTTCTAAATCAATATCTTTAAGTAGTTCCATCAATAACTAGTGGTCAGTAAGATAAAAACAAAAAATTTAAGCAAATTTGTAGTATAAACTGTGAGCTTTTGTTAAAAGAGATTTATCACGTACAACTTTATCTATAATTGAAGAAAGAAGTTCACATACTAGTAAACATATTTTAAGAGGATTATAGAAAGTATAAATAAACTATCCTTCTTTTCCTTGCTCAATTCTATGGATAAGCGTCTCTGCTAGAAGCTGAATTTTTTTTCTCTAACTAAAGAGCTGTATATTCTTCAAATAGTATATAAGATACTCAAAATTTTTTCCTTCTGCATGATATAATAAATCAATAAGCTTTTATTATGTTTCATCATCATTTAACCATCCTAACATAATTTCTTAATGTTAACTTGTCAAAAACCATAAAAAGTCATAATTTTAAACCTATTTTTATTTGAATTGAATTAAATATTCCTTTTTTAAAGATTTATTATTCGAACACTGAAGCTCAAATCATTAAATTTCTAGAAATATTACGTTCAGAGAATAAGTTAGCAGAGATTCATCAAATTTGTGCTACTTTAATTACTCTAATTCACGAAATATATCCTTTGAAAGAGAGTTATCTTTATACTTAATCAAAGCTTACAAGATATCTATTTTTTCTTCTGCTTTTAACTCAATCGCAAACAATAATTACCTTTTTATTTTAATTTATTCATGAATATTCTTATTAGTTTTTATTTATTAATGTTTACTTAATCAAGTCATGGTCTTTATTTTTGTGTAAATAAAATAGTATTACCAACTTTATGTCTATTCTTTGTAAAGGCTTATATAGATATCCTTCATAAGTTAAATTATCATTCAATCTGAGTAAAATTTATTCTGAAGATTGCTCTATTTTGATAGAATTCCTTACAAGATACCTAAAAGTGAATATTTATGATTAATTCATTAGAATATTTAAAGGTTTTTATTAATTAATTACAGTATTTATTCATATCTTTTGGTTTAGAGTACTCTGTTTATAGTGCTGATTGAAACTGAGAGTTTACTCTAGAGTGAAGATTAGTTTATTTTAGGATCTTATGTTATTTGAAGGTAAATTTCATAAAAGATGTTTTTATCTTCCATAACACGTCTCATAAAGTAAGATGCATTATCAATTATAAAATTATATATAACCGTTTTATCTTTCTTTTTGCTTTCTTCAACTAAAAAGTAAATCATTTAATTAACTTTTTTGTCATGCTTTTTTTCTCTTGTGTCCATAATTTAAGCTTTAAGCTTATCAAAAAGTATTCTTTTAATATTTAAATATAATTGTTAGTTAGTTGGCTTCTATAATATATCATTACTAAATGTCTTCTTCTCTGTCTTATAGATGAGCAATCAAATAAAAAATTATGATATCGAATTTGGTCAAATTCAACTTTTTTAGTAAAAGTTGCTTATTCCTTTATATACAAGAGTATTTAAGTTATTTTAAGATACAATAATCAACACAAAGTGCTATTGTTTTAGAAACTAACTTACTTTAATTCAGAATGTTCTTAAATTTTATCTGTCTCTAGGAAATATTAAAGAATTTATGTTATGTTCCTGATGTACTTTTCTCCAGTCCTGTTAATTTAAGATTATTATTACATATTTAAAATATTTTAGATGTTTAATTTGACCTTAATCTAACAAGTTTTTATGATTTAATTCTTTCTCTGATAGCCTCTTCAATATCTTCTGAGCTACTTGAGCTAGAGGAAGAAGAGGAACCATAAGGATTACTTTCAGAGGATCTGTCAAAACCTTCAGAATTTGAGGATGACTTTATATATTATTAGAATTTATGTTAATATATTGTTTAAAAAACTAATACTCAACTTTTTATTTTATATGAAGCCAATTAGAAAAAAGCAAATATATATTACACTTGAAGAAGAAGATCTTTCATGAAAACTTTTATTTAAGGCTGGGAGATTCAAAAAAGAGAGTTCATCCTAGTATAGCTTCTAATTCTAAGCTAAGATAACACTATTCTACTAATTAACCTCTTAAAAATTCATGTATTGGTTGATTAAATAATTTATGATATTTAATCAATTTTTGATTACAATTAAACTAATAATTTTTTTTTCAAAATCAATAAAGTATTCAATATCTTTTTTGCAATTAACAATAAAAGACTATAAAATTAAAGTAACATGGATAAAATTTATTGGTGCTAAAAATTTGTTTTGAGATTAAAACAGTTGGAAAATTATGTAAAATTTAAATTTTTTATAAATAAATTTATATATTTCAACCTAATTTTAGATTAAATCATTTATTTTTCACATTGAAATTCCTTCTATCTGCTACTAAGTACTTTTTTTCATTGTCTTAGCATATTATAAATATTTTTGATAAGTTTATTTGTAATTGCATTTTCTATTTGCTATGATGCTGTTCTTCAATTTTGTTAATTTAAAAGTAAAGTAAGTGAATTATAATAGCATCAGAAATTATTTTTAAATGATGAATTCTAAAATATTTAAGTAAATAATAAAATTTTATTTTAAATATTAACACAGATATGTTTTTACATTTTTAAGCTGAACAAGAGATGCATAAAATATACTTGAAATAATATAGTATTTGCCTACATTATGAATAATTATAAATAATATTCTAAAAAATGTAAATATATTTAATTTTATTAATTTTTTTTTTTCAAGCACAATTATAATATCTTAATAATTTAACGCTAAAATATTTAAAAGATAACTATCTACTCCAAATTTAATTAAATTAAGAATATTGCTGATTTTAATTACTTCAAAATTTATGAGTTTTATTGAATAGAGCGAAAATAAAATAACTTTGCGCTTTGCAACTGAGGAATAGGAGGTAGCTCAGCTCAATGCTGAGGATTATGAATAGCAATAAAAATAGAAGTAAAAGTTCTTAATGAATGAGCTTTTGTTTAGTTATGATGAAGATTAGCTTAGCGAAGAAGTAAATGATCAAGAAGAATCAAATTTACCATAAATTTAAGTGAAAAGTAGCTTCAAGTTTCACTAAAAGAAAATCAAGCTAACATAGCTAAAGAAAAAAGGAAAATCTGCTTCTTTAGATGTAATTAAATCTGAAGAAAGCTTGAGTGATGATGAAGAAAAAAATTCCCCATTCTAGAGAAGAAATTCTCTTTAGCATAATGACATAAACCAACCAAAAATTTAATTTGTGAAAGATTTTGAGTTAGAACAGAAGGAGGGCGATTCCATGCCTTAATCCGAAAATAACATGAGTCATGATTCTTATAAAAAAAAAGATCGGTCATTTTAGGATGACCTCGAAAATTCTTAGATTCTCAATTTAAAGAAAAAGCAATCTTAAAAGATATTTAACTAGAGCGACTCTAGCTCAAGTAGTTCAGATGATAAAAGAGACAATGGATAAACCAATAAAAAGCAATATTATGTTATAAGGTACCAAATTAATTTATTTTAGGTATAGACCTTCTTTCTCATCTTATAAAAGGATTTTTTTTGAAATATGAAAGAAGAAATTTTAATTTCTTCATTTTTACATTTAGGAAGAAGGTAAAAGAGACTGTAAATTATTTCTTAGGTTAAGCAAGAGGTCTACAATAAACACCAAATACAAACAAAATGCTTTTGAAAGAGTAAATAAATTATCAGAAGTTGAATGCTTATTCTAATGAGTAACTAACTAATTTAAATAAAAATAGGGGATCAAGCAAATCATTAGACCCTATAAATATGATTTTTTTCTTATAATATTTTTTACTCAAGAACTAATAGGAAAATATGGAGTAATTTATTCTACTATATCGCTTTTTGTATTGATATTTATACTTAAAAATAGATTATTACTCAATCTCATAAAAAATTTAACAGAAAAGGATATGAAAATATTCTAAAAATGGAAACTATATGAGGGTAGTGAAGATATTAATTAAGATGTTTGGAGTAACATAAACTAAATCGCTTCAATGAAATAAAGTGATAAAGAGAAAATTGAAAATGGAATAGAGAATATTTTTAATGAAAATATCTAGTTAGTTTTTGAATCTTCTATAGTCTTTTCTTATTTAGAGGAGTTTTAGTAAAAATATTTTTTCAAATAAAATATGAAATAAGTTAATTTAAATTCATTTAAAATATTAATAATAGAGAAATATAAAATTACCTGTAAACTAAATTCAGTAGCAAGCATACATTTGTTTTAAATAAAGAGATTATTGAAATTCTTCTCAATTTAGAAAATGAAAAATATGTCAAAATTATTTACGAAGGCAATTTTGTCATAGATGATGAGCTTTCTCAAGATTTTTTATAAATTTTTTAGTCAAATTTTACACCTGAAAAAATCCAAAATAAGTTAACCCTCAGCTCTGAAATAATGGTTTTTTACTATAGTGTAGAGTTGTTATCACCATAAATGATTAGGTTAAAATTTTTTCATGAAATACCTGTTGTTGATTTAATAAATATTTTATTTGTAAAAAAAAATTTAGGTATATCATCAGTTTAGAAGATGATTAAACTGTTTTAAGATAAATATTACATTACTTTATTCTATATCATCTAAATCAATTTGCCAGGTTATTAAATATTAATTACTTGTTATGGTTTTAAATTATTATTGTATTTCTATTAGTGAAACATTTTAGAAGTTACTCCAAAAAAAATAAGATATGGAGAATGAAATAGTTTAACTTTGCCTATAGAGTTCAAACTATGCTTTTTTGTACACTTTTTACTAAACTAAAAAATATAAAATTTCTGGTTGGCTTGAGGAAGAAGAATATTAAAAATTATTAATTAAGGCATTAGGAAGATCTACAGGTATGAATTTTTAGGCACTCTTGTTTTTTATAAGAAAAGTTAAGTTATGGAGTTAAAAGAATTTAATCCATTTACTTGCTGAAACTTTAAGTGAAAGATTAGATTCATCTCAGAATGACAATCATTTCTTATTCACTTTTAGCAATCCATTTAAAATAATAGTTCTTATTTTGGAAATTTTATCACAACTCTTTTAAAATGAGACATTCCACAAAAATATCCTAGAAAGGTAATATTTAACTAAAATAGATTTTATAGATCTAATAGATTATTTTATAATTAGAACTTAGGCTAAGTTTGATGTTTTTGCTACTACCTTGATAAAATAATTATAAGATGAAGAATAAATGCACAGACTTCTATCTGATTGGGATTTAGAAGGTAGAAAATTACTCTATATTATTTACTAGAATCACCTTTATCAAATTATAAGTGAAATATATGTTTAGAGTGTAATAGATAATACTTGGAATGGAAATTCAAACTCAACCATGGATATGTAAATTAATCTTCAGCTTTAAAATAATTAAATTTAATGCAAATTCTTTTTTTTCAAGAAAATAACTCAAATATTTCTTATTTTTGCAAAAAAATTTGAAAAGTTAAAATAAAGAGAATAAAGTTAGAGTATTTTTAGTTGATAATTAAAAAGAATGCTAATAGATATTTTTAAGTTTTAAATTTAAAATAAAAAAAAGATTTAACACTTTCTCAGTTTGCTAAAATCTCTTTTATTCTTTATCAAGTAAATTCTTGAAAGATAAAGAGAAATTGCACTTTAGTTTAAATAAGCTATATCAGAAAGAAGACTTAATGGTGAGAAGGAGCATATGGATCAAATAAATTAAATTTAGATATTTTAGTGATTAAATTTTGATATTTATTCTAAATTCTCTCATATTAGTTTATTTCTTGCTTTTGTTTCCTATTTTTACTTAAGGATTTATGCCAATAAGAGATTCTCCTGACTAAGTTAATTAGACTATCTAATAGATTCAAAGCTAATTCTCATCTGGATGGATTATTGTATTTATACTGATATCAGCTAATTTTCCTCTACATGCAATTTCAAACTTGATTTTTCTGAAATAATTTGAAAAGAATGCTTTTTTTACTAAGATGCAAATATTTGAATTTCTTTATGGTTTAGTAGCAATATACTTTATTATTTTTATTTACTCTATGCAAAATTATTCTTTCTAAGATGCATAATCTACCTTTGTAGCCCTTTTAAATATTATTACTATATTTGCTATCATAAGAAATCTAACTTGCCTTACAGTTACTAAAACTTTTGGTCCTGTTTTCTAGGCTGGATATGTGATAGTTGTAGAAGTATCAAAATTTATGACTATATTTGTTACTTACTTGCTTTTATTTGCTATCATAGGTGATTTAAATATTTTTATTCTAATTTAACAATTTTACATTATTATTTAAGAAAATGTCATATAATTAAAATATTAAATTCTTTTTTTATTTAATAGGTTTAATTTTATTCAATTAAATGCCTTCTGGTAGATTTGCTTCATTTGATAAGGCATATAACTTTTTAGTTGAAGCGATGTTTGGTTAATTTTAATTTTAGTTATTTTCTTACGTCTATCCTACAGCTGGTTATGCTTATATGATTACATATGTTTACATCTATGGTATAGTCTTAATGAATGCTTTAGTTGCTATCTTGACATTTAATTTTGAAAATAAAAATAGAAAATCAAAAATGCTTCACTACGAAAATACTATTTTCCATACAAGATAAGGAAATTATGTTCATAAGCATGGTTGCCTTATTCTACTACCATTTATTTTAAAATTTGCTATTGTTCCTTTTATAATTTTTCAATAAATCTTTAGTTCTAAATCAGCTTTCATGAAATCAGTTTAGAAGTTCTATATAAATCTATCTTATTCACCATTCTTGCTATTTTTTATATTTTTATTCTTAGCTATCAACATATTACTTTCACCTCTAGCCTATATATAACACATGTATTTAATTTTTAAGTAAGTATGGAAGAAATCACTCCCTTCAAGCACTCTTATAAAATGGATTTTTTTAGGTATTTTTAAATTTATTTTGAATTTTTATTTAAAAAATAAATGAAAAACCTTATTTTTCATATGAAAAAAACAATCATGGAAACATTACCATATTAAAATTAAGGAAAAAATAGGTTAAAATATGAAATCCAATTTATCAATCATATTAAATGTTAATAACAAAATAATATCACAAAAAATCAAATAAATCTTCATCAATTCAGATTTAGTTTATGTTTTCCTTCCTCTTTATAATTTTTATATAACAGTGAAATGAAATAATTTTTTTAAAATAAAAATAGGATTATATATTATTTTGAAATAAACACTATTTGAAGATTTAAAAGAGTTTTATTAGTATATGTCAGCTGAATAATCTTGTTAAGATAAAGAGAACCAATAATTGAAAAAAATAGTTTATGACAACACTATGAGAAAGATTTTCTAAACAATAAATAATATGTATATTAATGGAGTAACTTATTGCACAATTAGTGAGTTATTTAGCTAAATTAAAGAAGATTTCTTGAATTATACTTAATAAACTGGTAAAGAAAGCTGTGTTGATGAATAGACTATTTCTGGTGTTCACTTGTTAAAAAGGAAAAATATTCCTTCATAATCTCCAACAATTGATATACCACTGAAGAAGAAACCAAGCTCAACTCCACTTTAGCTCCATCTTCTACAAAAGAAAACTTCTGTTTCAGCTAGTGTATAAAAGATAGATAAAATTAATGTGAAATAAATATTTCAAGGGATCAAAGAATTAGAAGAAGATTGTGTATATTATTATGAATACTTTGAAAGATTTTGTTTCAAAGATATAGTCAGAAATGAAGAATAGAGAGATCAAGTCCTTAATCTATATAATATTCTTAAACTACATGAAAATTACAATACTTCTCAATTAAAAACAATAATTCATACTGAATTATATCAAGCTGTTAAACTCACATGATTATCATTTGTTTACTAAACTAAACAATCAAAATCTTATTAAAATATTATTTTGTGCCTTAAATATTTTATAATTATCAAATGCCTTTTCATTAGAATAACAATACTATTTTTCTAAATGATATATTTTGTTATTTTTAGAAAAAATTTATTTGGTTTTTATAAATTAATTTAGAAAAATTCAAGATAAGAAAAAATAAGTATTTATTCTGTTGTTGTTCTGTTTTTTTTCTACAAGATATAACTTCTTATTAAGCCAACCCTTAAAAATAGAAAATTCTTGTTTGAAATTTACAAAAAATACAATCAAATTTAGTCAAAAGTACAAATTGTAAAGTGAAAAAGCAATTGATTTGCTTGTTTTTTAAAAATCTAAAATAGAAACTTCGACATTATAGGATTCTCATGAATTTCTTATTTTTATTTGATAAAAAAAGATATGAGAAATAAAATTTTATTTGTTGATTTTTATAGGCTAAATTAAATTTATCATAGAATGTTTAGATATAATAAGCAAATTTATAACAAATATAAACCTTACTATTTGTTTAAATATCCTGTGTCTTTTGAACTAAATTTTTAATGAAATTTCTAATAAAATTTATCTATTTTTCATTTTGATTGGTTGAAATTCAAATTTAAGATGTTACCTTTTTTTGCAGCTTAACTATCTATAAATAATAATAAGTATTATAATTAGAATAGCTATAAATGCTTTACATACCTTTATTAATTAAAAAATTAGATATTACTAACTTTATTGTGAATAAATTTTCATAAGAAATCAAAAGGAAAGTGGTTTAATATGGAAGTCTAAATTTTAATTTAAAAGACAATCTAATTTATAGTGGGCTAGTAGAGTAATAAATTAACACTCTTTTTAGCTCTCATTTTTTGCTGATTTTTATGTAAAAATTAATTAGAAACATTAAAAAAGATTTCTAGAAAATATGTTTACTCTTAATAAATAAATCAAAAATTAATTAATTTTCTAATATTTTAATTAAGTAAAAAAGAAACATCTATTTTGGAATTGTAGATATAAAAATATCTTTGGTATTATATTTTTACAAGAAACTACACTTGCAACTTTACAAGATATTAAAAATTATTTTATATTTAAATCTCTACTTTGTGAAAATGAGTGAAAAATTAAGACAAAACAATCCCATTATTATAATTATATAAGCTTTTATTTTACGAGTATAGAAAAAAAAGCTTTGGAGAAATTATGGTAAGCGCAATTTGATAGGAAATTTAATCTTAAATCAGAATCATAAAATAAAAAAATAAATGTATCATCATTTTAATGAATGAGAAAGATTATTATTTAATTAACTATTTTTCTGGAAAATATGTAATTTACACTTTTCCATTTCTTTGAATGCAAAAATTGGATTACTTGCTCTCGCTTTTATGGGTTAATATAAATTCTACTTTTCTCTAAGGCTTTACCTACTTTTAAAATATTATGAATGAAATTAATTTTATTGATTTTCTTTGTTAATTTATTTTATTTAATCATTATTTAGTTTACAAAAACCATTTTTAAATACAAATTTATCATTTGGTATGGAAATTGCTCTTTTGTTATTTTTACCCTTTAAATTTAGTAATTTATCAATTAAAGCGTACTAATAGACATATTAGCGGAAAATCTGATTCAAATTTTAATTCATTTTATTAGGAATTTACATCATTAGGTTTCATAGTTTACATTGCTAACAAGTACTTTGTATATTGAAGATCATATCAAGCTTTTAAAAACTTCTTTTTAATATTGTAGCCCACCATTAATGATAAAGTTACACATTTTTTTGTTGCATTAATATTTTCTTTTTATATATAGCTATGTATAAGTTCTGATGAATATTGATGATATTTTATGGCATATTATTAGTGATAGTATGAAATATAACCTGGCAGGCTGGTTTTTATGAGTGTATTGATAAAAAAAAAATAATAATTTAGTATAAGTAAATTTGTGTGTAATATGGAAATTTTAAACATTTCTTTTTTGTCAGGAAATTATAAATTGAATTTTGAAAGGAAATCTATAATTAGACTATTACTTGCTTTACTAGTTTGATCTTTTATTAAGGAAGATTAAAAAATTAAAAGAAGAAGTAAATTTTTCAATTTAATAAAAATTCAAATTATATTTAATTTATACTTACAGAATTTTTCTCGAAGTATTTTTAATTACACATCCCAAATTATACTAATCATTATTTTAAGAATTGCAAACCTCTTTAAAAGCTGATTTCTTTGGTAGAACAACCAATATAATTTCATTAATTCACTAAATATCTTTTAAATTAAAAACAAAAAAAAAATTATTCATAAAACTAATATTGTTAACTATCAAAAAAACAATAATCTAAAAATAATAAATTAGCAAATTTTATATTACAAAAACATAGATACATTAGCAGCAGCCTTTAACATAACTAACTTCTCAACATCCATCAATCTTAAATCTAATACACATAATTAAAAAATGTTCGGAACTTTTGACAGATCTAAAAAAGGTGTTTATAACTGGAGTGGTACTAATCTACTTGCTAACCATAGCTAAGTTTTATCTCCTAAGAGCGAAGAAGAAATTATTGAAATTTTAAAGAGACCTAATATTAAGGTCCGCATGATTGGAAGTGGTCTTTCTTATGAGCCTTTAAACAGAGTTGATCAACAAGATCACGTTTTGATGACTTTAGAGAATTATAGAGGATTTATTTCTGAAACTGAAGATACTGTTACCTTCAGAGCTGGTTCAGCGTTGCAAGAAGTTTTCAGCTATTTAATTAAGTAGAATAAAATGCTTCCCTCAAGTCCTGGTGTTATTGGTATCTAAACTCTAGCTGGAGCTATAGCTACTGGTACCCATGGTTAAGGTATGAAGCAAGCAACTTTGGGAGACACTATCGAGAAATTAAGAGTAATTACAGCATAAGGAGAGATATTAAATTTAGACAGAACGAGCGAACACTTTGGTGCTTTCTTAATGCACTATGGAAGTCTAGGCGTCGTAGTTGAAGTCACTTTCCACACTATTCCTATGGAAATTTTAACCTGCAAAAAAATCACAACTAACTTCGAAACTCTCTGCAACGTCTACTCATAAATGAATGAAAAATCTGATTATGCAAAAGCATGGTGGTTCCCTGAAAGCGATGATGTTCATATATGGGATGTAAACAAAGCAAGTGAAGAAGAATAAGAACTTTACTTCTAAAATAATAGGGAATTAACCTAAATCAGCTAATAGACTGATAACTAATTGAATGAAGCAATTGATTAAATTATTCTCAAGATGTCTTATGAGACTTGCGATGACAAGTTTGAAGGTCGTCAATTTGAAACTGTTCAACGTTTTAAGAGTGTAACTAATGTAGTTGGAGACATCTATCAAGTTTTTTGCAAGGGTATTCCAGTTCCTTAAATTAATTGTGAAATAGCTGTCCCCTTCGAGTAAATTACTGAAGTCTTGCATGCCCTTAGAGATTGGTACAGAAAATCTGAACATAAACCTCATTATCCTTTTATTTTGCGTTGCACTGGAGCCTCAGAGGCCTATTTATCTGGTTCCTATCAAAGAAGAGTATGTTGGGTAGGATTTTTAGTATATCTTGCTAAGGATGGAAGCTTTATCAAAGGTTCACTTGAAATGATGAAGGAATTATAAATTATTTTGGCTAAATTCTAAGGTGTTCCCCATCTTGGCAAGCATTATGTAAAAGAAATCTTTGATTTCGAAGCTAATTTACCTAAATGGAATACTTTCAAATAGTTAAGAAAATAATACGATCCTACTGGTAAATTTGAAAATGAATATTTAAAAAATCTATTTGCTTGATTGCTTGCTTGCTTGTTTGTACAAAAATAGCTAAGAAAACAAAGATATATAAATAGCTAAACCAAAAATAAATACTAGCCAAAGTCTAAAGAGTTATATAAAATAAAATGAATAAAATAAATTAATTACTACATCCAAATATTCAAATTAGTTATATTAATAAATATATTTAAAAGAATAAAACTCATTGCTTTATTATTTAGAGTAAAGGGCTTCTTCCCATAATTATACCAATTATCTTCTAAATCTAACTTAGTTCTAAAAATAACAATAATTACATTTGTTTATTATCATAGATGCATCCTATCCTCTATATTATACTAAATATATATTTTTTATATTTCTGTGTATTAATATTTCTTACAAAATTAAATGCCACAAAAAAGTTAATTTGAATCATCATAATCTTAATTATTTTAATTCTAAATGTTATCTATGTCTTAGCATAAATAAAGCAAAATTTCTTTAGATATTGGCTAATTAAAGGGAAAAATTTCAGTACCTCTTAATTAATTTTTTTTGAGAGAATCTCATAGAAAAAATGATCACTAATTAATAATGTGTCATGACTAGAAAATAAAAAAGTAAATGAAAGAAACTATCTAAAACATAAATAGATTAAGCTAATTCTTCTCTTTTGATAAGAGAGAGATAATTAAGAATTTGGAAAACAATGCATTTGAAAATCTACTTCCTTGTTAAAAAATATGCCTTTTTCCAAGTAAAAAAAATGTTTAGAATCAACATTTCTCTTAAGTTAAATAAAAGAAATTTAAATAGAGCCATTTGTACATTAAATTTAAACTCTTTTTTCTTTATTTAGGTATTTTTAAAAAGCTAAATTTCTTCCCTCTATTTACTTTACAATAGTTATCAAAAAAATTTACTTTTTTTAATCATGAAATTTCAGCAAATTAAAATAGAAACTTCACATTTCTACTTAAATTTTCTTTGAAGAGAAATTAATTATTTTTTGATTATTTTTCATAAAAATTTAGTAATTATTTTGATTATGGTAATTAATCCAATAGATTAAAACAAAATTGTGTAATCATTCTTTGATCTGTTCATTTTCTAATTAAATTTTACATATTTAATCTCTTGATAGGTCATATTATTTTTGATGACATTTACAAATTTTATCCTCTACTTTTTAGTTTTAATAATTTTATCAAAAATATTATATTCATAAGATAAATATGAAAAATACTTATAAAAATTCACATATAAAATAATTATGATTTAAATTTTTTGATATGTAAATTTATTGAGTTTCTTTTTAACTCTAATAAACAAATTTTCTTTTTAAACTGATTCAGTTAGCCTTTTTAAACTAACGTTTTCCCTATTATTATTTTTAAATTTACAAAATTGTACCATGAAACTAAATTATCATTTATTTTTATGTAAGAATATGGGAAATGATTGAGTATTTTTATAGTATTTTAGTATTTTTAAAGACTTGTAGATATATAAGAAATATGTTTCTATTTCTATCCTAAATATTATAAATATCTTATCCCCATAATTTTAAATTCATCATACAGGATGCTAAATAAATTCATGGTTCAATATAAATCATTGACATATTCAATAGAAATTAATAACAATATCTCTCTTTTAGATACTTTATACAAAATGTAAAAAAAGATTGACTCTAAAATTTCTATCCTACCTTTTGATAAATGACTTTTTATGAAAAAGTGGGGGTTTTAGATTAAGCTGATAGTAATATTTTTATTGCTTTATATTTCTTAACATTGTTAGCTCCTAATTATTTTTTTCTATCTAAACAATACATTTATTGAGATTTTTAGTTCATCATCTACATAAATAGACATTTATGAGGCAAATATTTTTTACTTATTTTTGTTTAGCTCTACTTTATTAGTGGTTTGAAACTGTTTTGAAATTTTAATCTATCTGATAAATCTTTCAGATAATCAAAATAGAAACTCAGGAATTCATATTTAGTTTGATTACTTATAAAAGATTGCTTATACATTCTGAGTATCAGATTTTAATTAAAAGTTATAAACTGAGCTATGTACAATACTTGACTGATCTTTTTTTTCAGAAAATATAAGATTGGTAAATCATTTTGTAGTTATTTTAAAAAAAGGATTTTTTCATATTTTTAATCTCTTTTAAGGGTTTAATATGAACAAAAATGCATCTTTTGTTATGTTTATGCAAGTCAACTTTATTTATTTTTACTAATAATTTTTAAGAAAAATATGTGGTATAATAATTATCTTTTCATTTGTTAAAAAAGTAAAATAGTTATAAAAAATGATTTATAAATATATAATCGAAATCATAACCTATTTATTTATTTATTTTAATCTTTGATAAAAATTAATTGAAAGAATTGAGATATAAATCTATTCGAATTCAAAATTTACAGATATATTTTTACAATTTTGAATTAAAAAATAAATAATTAAATTTTTAAAATCTAATAAATCTCTCTCTTGTCTTTTTTAAAATATTATATATCTATATAAAACATAAGTATATTTACCTAAAAATCATTAATCTTCTAAAACTTATTTTTTTACAATCAAAAAAACCTAATATTTGTTTTAGAATTGACTCAATTAAAATAACATTTTTCTAGTTTAAAATTGGTTTTTAAATTTTGTTAATTTTTTTAATTTGAAAAAAAAAATTAATAACTTGATTTAGTATTTGAAAGGAAATAAATTATTTAAATAAATTAATTTATAAAAAAATTAAATATTTAAAAACTTCTACATACAATCATTTATTAGATTTTATTTAAATATGAATAATATTTTAATCAGATCATACTTTCTTTCTTTTATAAAATAAAATTTTTAAAGATAAAATGTTCTAATCGTATAAGTCAATAATTATTTTAACACTTTTGAGTTTTAGAATATTAATTTATGTTTTTATAAAATGAATATCTCATCTTCATTGAACCAAAAAAAAAAATCTTTTGGCTTAAAACATCTTACCTTATATTTATCAAAATATTTTGCAATTTAAATTGTTTAAATAAAAATGGATTTATTCAATAGTAATTTTGTTTTTTTAATCACTAGCTTTGTTTGAAAATGTAATTTGATAGAAATGTAGTAGTTCAAAATATGATAATTATTCTCAGTTATTTAAATTATCTATGAAAGATAGATTATTTATTTAACATTTTTATCAATCAGACTAGTGTTATTTAACATTTAAATATTATTTTCTTAACCAATATACTTTGAAATATTCTTTTTTATATTTTCAGATAAAAAATAACTACTTTTAAATTTCTAAATTTCCAATTCATCTTCTTTAATAGAAGTAGAGATATAATCCACTTTTTATCTACCAAATAAAATTAAAAATAAAAATTTTCTATAAAACAGAAATCAGTGAAATATAAATAACTCAATAATAGATATAAAAAACTTAACTATTTAGTTTAATCTGAATAAAATTGATTACATTTATTCCCAAAAATATGGTTTAGTTATTTAAATAGTTATTCTAAATTTTGATATTCCATTAAGGTTAAAAGAAATTATTAACCCATAAAAAAAATAAAAATCACTTCCAAAAAAGAATTGTTTTCAATGAGAGATAAAAAATTAAATATTAAATTTTTCTATTCTTTAAATTGATTTATTTCTTATTGAAGATTATTTTTGTTATTTTAATCCTATCAATTCTTTTCTCATAAGAAAATAAGTGGATTCTTTTAAAAAAGTTAAGCTTGTTGAAAAATAAATATTTGAATCAAAGTAAAATAAAAGTATCTAAGTATTCTATATCTTTAAATAGAAAAAGGCAAAAAAGAAGTCATCTGCTTAGTTTATTATCTCCACCAGTATGTTTTCATAAGTATGATTTGTAAGCCAAGAAGGATTTTTATTTTTGTTAATCTATTCAAGGAATTTTATAATGAAGTAATTAAATTTCTATTCAATTAACAACTTTGAAAAATTATTAATTAGAATCTTTTATATTTGATATGATAATTATAAATTGTTTTTATGAGGATCATTTGTAATTCACCATTAGAAATAACATTAAAAATTTTTTAACAAAAAAAAGAAGGATATTAAAAATTTCTTCAAAATTAATATTGAATATTTTAGCTAGTATAATTCTATTTAGTAGTACATAAGTAAACTTGTATGGGTAATTGCTGTTGTCCAGAAAAGGAAAATGAAAACAGTGGCCATAAACCACTAAAAAATTAGTAAAAAAATGCTCTTTAAAACGTAGCTGCACCAGTTGATTTTGAAATGTAATTCAAAGATATCTTATTCATTGTTAAAGTAGGAGATATTTTGAAGGAAACAGCTGATGTCTTGGTTTCTGGAACAGATAATTATGTTAAAAACCGCTCTACCTCTTTCTTGACTCCTGCTATGACTGATTCTTTGAATAAGACTGTTGCAGAGAAGAGAGGTGCTGCTGCCCAAGAACCTCTTTTGAATGGAGAAACAATACTTACAGGACCTGGCTGCTTGCGTAATGTTTAGCATGTTTTCCATATGTCTGTACCTCTTTGGAGAGGTGGAAAGCACAGAGAATAGGATATTTTGTAATAGGGCTTTTAAAAAATCTTAGAAGAAGCAAATAAGAACAACTTCTCTTCAATGATTTTCACTGATATAGCTTCTTAATTATTTGGTATCCCAAAACAAATTACTGCATAAGCAATGATGAAAGCATTCAACGAATTTGCAACAAAATATGAAGGTTAAAGTAAAATAAAAACAATTAAATTTGTTCACAAAGAGCGCCAAACTGTACAGTTATTTGAAGATTTCTTGAAATAAGAAGCAGGTGTCAGATAAGATAAGGTTTTTTCTGATTATAGTGATGTTTTATAAGGATCAAAAGTACAAAATATAGAAAATGATATATAAAACCCTTTGAATGAGCCTCTTTTGGATTAAGAGCAAAATGAATGAGAGCAAAAAAAATACACAATCACTGCTTCAATAAGTAATCTATGATGGAAATTGATTGACTCTATGAGAATTTGCATGTTTATTTGATAAAAAATAATTATAAAATCACATTTAACCATTAATCTTATTATTTTATAAATCTATAAAATTTTGTATCATAACAAATATCAATAATATTAGATCAATTTTCAATAGTAAATTAGCTCTAAAATTTGTTAAACAAACCAAATAAATCACAGTTTAAAAGGATTCAAAAAGTTTTTAGCTTATTTTTTCAAAAGCAAGCAAGATAGAGATAAGTGAGTAAATTTATATTTAGCAGAAAAATTCTGTAATCATTTCATTTTTCAAAAGTTGTAAAAGATTTTTGTAAATAATCTCTAATCATAACAAAATTCTTAAATAGCTTAGCATTATCTTACACATTTCTTAAATCCCTTATAGCAAAGTAAATTAAGCAAGTAAACAAATCTTATTTAGGAAATGATTTTCTTTAAATAAAAATACCACTAAAATTTAGAATTTTATTTAATTTCTTCACTGAATTTTAAGTGCATTTCTACTTGGAATAAAAAAGATATCTTTTGTTTTTCAAGCATCAACAAAAATAGTTAAATAATTTATTGATTAAGATCTACGAAACATATTTTTTATTATCTTTTTGGTTTTTAGATATTATTTAATTGCAAAAATGATAATACTAGAAACACATGAAGTTTACATATGATAAATAAAATTATTATTTTCTTAGTCAGTAAGAAGATTTTAGCTTTACACAATTTTAATTTAACAATTAGTGCCTGATAAAACACTAATTTTATTGATTAAGCTAATATATATGAGAAGCATCTTTTTATTATTTAGATAATTTTTAAAACACATATGACAAGTATTATTAAAATAAATTTGTGACAGATATTAAACACAAAAATGAATTTTGAAGCAACACAAGATAGTTAAGTATACATATGATAAGTATTTAAAGGAAGTTAGTTAGTTAGTTTCAGTAAGAAGATTTTGGGTTATAGTTTAGCTAGTTTTAATTTAATGATTAGGATCTGAATAGTGATTAATATAAAACAAATAATTCTGAAGCCTAGGGTCCAATATCTGTTTTGATATCACTCATCTCATATAGAATTTCTAATATCTGCTACTGCTCCCCATCAATAAAATACTTAGTTAAACCACAATCTACACTGTCTTAAAAAAACCCTAAGCATAATTTAGCTAGGAAATTACTTTGCATAAACTGTATAATTTTTTTAATAATTTATAATTGTGTTGCTCTTTACAAATGTTTGAACCCATTCTTATTTCTTAACATTAGTCTTATCAGATAGATATCATCTCCTATATCAATAGTAATTTATTTTAATGTTTTTTAAAAATAAAATTTACCTGACTGCAAAACTGATGCAAATGCTTTTTCGTATTAGCCGCTATCTGCAAAATCTAAAGTTTGATTCCACATATCAGAAAGTTGTATATTTTACTCTCTGATTTCATTTTTTTAAATATTCTCTTCTTAGATTTCATCTATACCATATCTTCCTTATTGTGTTTATTTTAAAGGGTTATTCAAGTGACTCTTCTTTTATTTTAAAGTTTATCTTTCTTTCTAAGTATTATAATCTAATGTTTCAGCAAGTTCATCATCATCTAAGAATCTTTCTGTATCTATGTCATAACTATTATCTTTCTACAAAAATGAAATTAATTTATATTAATAAACGCAATTAATACAATAATAAAGCAATCAATCAATAATTAATTTTTAAAATAAATAATAATATTTACTTAATGAGACATCGGAGGAATAATATTAGGATTATTAGCTATTTCTGATTCATTTAACTGCTACCTTTATCTATTATTCTTTGAAAGGAGACTATTTTCTATTTTATCTTAGGAATTATATATTTGATTGGGATAATAATCTTGTTAACCCAGCTAAGCATCTAATAATTACTCAGCAGGAATACTTTGGTTTTTATTAAAATAATAGTTTCCAGATTTATTTCCAAATATCTATTCTTTTAAAATGTTTCTTTAATTTTCATAACTAGCTAAAGGTTTTTTCATATTATCTGCATTAATAAGCAGACAACCTCCTCCTGTTCCTGTTTTCTTTTTTATAAAATCTTTAGACCTTGTTTCTTATACCTAAAATATTTATCATTTGAATTTCGTTAATTTGTATTAAATATTTTTATTTACCCATGCTGGCTGTTTACCAAATACATTAGATGAAGTAGGTCTATCATCTTTATTATTATGAGGTCTGTAGAATTAATTATCAGATTATGTTTTAAAATCTTTCTTTTTTAGGAAAAATTTTTTAATGTAAAACTATTTTTAAGATTTATTTTTACTTGCTGTTTGGCATTAGCTGCTTCTGTTCCAGTTTTTTATGAAATTAGTTCATCAACATCAATATTTTTTGTTAGTCTTTGCTATTTATGTAATTTGAACTACTCTAAATTTTCAAATTAGTTCTAAAACTTCATCCATTGTTACAAAGCTAGCTTGGCAGAACTTTACACTTAAAGAATTCTGTCCCTTATTGTACTTTATAGAACTGGTATGACTTATTCCTAGAATATATGAAAGATTAGAAATTATAACAAAAATTAATAAGTTACATGATAACTTCCAACAAGATTTTCTGTCATTTCTTAAAATTAGATTGCTATCAACTCAAGAAGCTCACAAACAGCTATTTTGATCTAATTTATTCATTTATTAATGAGTTATTTCAAAAATATTCTAATAAATATAATACTTTATATTATGTTTTCTTATCTATCAATTATTGCATACACTTTTCTATCACAATAGAAGTATATATTATCAGATTCTTGATATGTAAGGTTTGAATTATGTGTTTACAGCTCTTAAATATGGATGGGCTATCAATACCACTTCTCTTTATTTTTAAAAATACTTATCATTAAAAGAAAATGAGGAAACATTTATTGATTTACTGTAAATATTTATGGGAGAAAACTCTTTGCTATTGATAAAATTAGTTCCTCCTCATAGTTCTCAGCTAATTTTAAGAGAAGCTAATCTAGTACAAAAACAGAAGTTGTTTAAGCAACTCTATCACCACCTCCATTAATTATATTTTTAAGAGTTGTATAAAGCACTATTTCTTTATTTTGTAATGATTAGTTTTTTAAACAGTTTTAATATATTTAGCACCAACTCTCAGAACAAGCTTTTTAAATACTTTCATTTATTTACTTAGCATAAAAGTATCTTTAAATCATTTCACATAATTTATAGCTAGCTTTTACTACAGAAGGAGGACGATCTATAGGATCGAGGAGCTTTTCTTTATATACTGAAGCAATGTGTCCTATGTTAAGAATAAATTTTAATATAATTTGCATTTTTAAATAATGTTATTTAAATCTTTTAATTCAATTCAAGTTAAGCTCCTCAACTTTTGATGCTGCTTTTGTCTTAAATAAATAAATTAGTTTCATTTTACCAATAAGAAGAATTTCGGTCTCAGATGAACTGAAATTCGCTGGACGTGTGTGATATTCTCCTAAAGCAGAGATCCAAACTCTTAAATATTCTGGTGAAAAATTGTTTAATATCATATCTTAAAGCTACTGATTTGCTATATCTCTTGTTTATAAATCAATCAGTTTACCTAGAAGATTCAAAAACTTTTATCTAATTTAAATCATTTACAAATTTTTTTTGTTGAATTACCCAGCATTTTATCCATTGATCTAAGGTAAATCATTTAAATTTGAGTTTATGTTTGGATTAGAATTAGGAGATAACAGATTATTAATTTACTGCTTTTGCTTCATTTGCTATAGCTTTTATTCAACCATCTTTAACTCCTCTTCAGTATTAGGATTATTTATATTTCCTTTTTATGATCTTTACTAAATTTACTGATCTATTATCTGATTCTACTATTATATTGCCTTTTTTTGAAGTCTAAGCTAATTTAAATCATGTATTGGTATAGTTATTGGTTTATCCTTTTAATCTTAAACTATTTTATCTTCCCCCTTATTTTCTTCTTAGACTTTTAAATTCTCTGCATTATCATTTTAATTCTAAAGGTCATTTTGTTTTGGTGCAAATGTTTGCTCCTAAGCTTAGAATAGTTAAAAAAAATTCACATTAAATGATTTTTTGAATATTTAATTGATTACGAGGTATGTTCTTAGGGATTTCTTTTGGTAAACTATTTTGGGATGATCTATTTGATTTTTTTGGTCCAGCTGCTTGCTAACCAGATACTGCTGCTGTACCTGCTGTTGACATTTAATCTATTTATAAACTTGTTTAAAACTTATATTTTTTACTTTTAAATTTTAGATATTGGAATCAAAATTAAATCTTTTTTCAATATTTCGTTATAAATTAATAATTTTTATGTTTTATTTATCAAAGAAAAATAAATTCAATAATTTTGATAATACACTCCTCCATTCATTTTACCATTACATTGCAAATAATTTATTGAAACGATAAGATATCATTCCTACCAATAAATTTTTTATAAATAAATTATTGTACTTTAATAATTCAGATTAATATTTATTTAACTACCATTTCATTACTTTTAAAAAGTTAGACTTATGGCCTAAAATATTTTATTTATGTTTTTTTAAGTCAAATTATCTACAATAGATTAACAAAAGTTTAAATTAAAAGATTATTTATTTTGATGATTTATTGTTTATTAGATCTTTAAGTAAGCAAGTAAAGTGGTATTAATTGCCCATGCTATAGGAATTTACAAGTTCAAGTAAATATTTTATAATATAAATTGAAATAACTTAAAAATTAAATAGATGTAAATTAGGATTTTCTATTTTATTTAAGTATATACAATATGTAAAATATAAAATTTTTTTGTTGAGAGTCATGAAGTTTAGAAAATTTTAAAGAGATATTTTAGAATCTGTATTGATTTTACAAAAGATGAAATAGTATTACTCTTATGAAAGAAGTTTTAGTTAATAAGTAAATTCAAAAATATGAATGAATGATAAAATTTTGGGATAAAAGAAGTTTTTTAAATAAGAAAGTGAAAAAATAAGGAAGATTAAAAAGGAAACAGTATGATTGAGAAAAGTACTTTAAACAAAGGAAAATTAGTAATCTGCATATTAATAAATTAGTCTTTGTAAATAAGTAATTACTTTGTTTATATTATAAATATATTATAAGATAATAAGTTTATTTTCATCATAAAATTTTATTTTTAAGAGAAAACTTTGGAATTTTTATTGTTAAAATAGGTTTTTTTGGTTGATTTGTTGACAATTATTGTTAATAACAAGAAATATACTAATTACTTCATCTACTCATCTATTCATGACCCATCCATCAATCATTTTCAGCATAATAATTAGAAACAAAGTTTTTTCTGTATTAGTTAATAGAGTAATTAAAGTTAGATTCTTTGTACTATTAATTTCTAAGAAGCACAGTTTGTTCTTTGTTAGGAGTATAGATGTTACTATTCTTTTATTTCATAATATTCATATTGTTAAAAGAATTCTGATAATCAAATAAATTGCTTTAAGTTTTCTATTTTTAGGCACTGAGCTAGTTTTATCTAAAAACATTACCATATGAGTCTAACTTTTCTTCAAAAGGTTAGACTTCGTTCTAGAATGTAGCAAATTTCTTATCAAACTGCTATTCGAACTAATATTATTTTACCTATGGCTAACTGAATGTAGGTAATTTTTCATTTGATAAGAAAATTTATTGCAAATTATTAATACTTTTCAGCTAAGGGTTTGCAGAGTTTATAAAAAACTAATTTGGATGCTATTATATGGGTAGTTGCTGAATATTATTATCTATAAATCTAAAGTTATTATTTTAAAAAGGAGGTGCTATTTAAGGGATGTTGTTATTTTACATTTGACTTACAGGTAGATTATTTTGTTTAAATTATTCGAATTTTTGATAGAAATTTTGGTTTTCTTATGAAGAAGGAATAAATTTAGGAACAGTTTAGTCAAAAATTTAGGTGTTTTCTTTTACTTATGGGCTGAATAACATAGGTGATTATTACTATTTTAGATTATGCATAGACTGCATTTACTAATGATTAAATTGATTTAGGTTATTAAACAACTAAGCTGGCTAATTTAAATTGTAAGCTGTCTGACTAGAGCTAAAGCTTCTTTATCTATCTGCTTATGGTTATGGCTATTGTTAAGGTAAGTTGTTCTAATTTAAATATTATTGATAGAAATCATTTGATTTTTGTGTGCTCATATTTTAGAAGTTAGTTTACTTTTATGCTAACTTATCTTGTTATGGCTTTGGGATTGGCTTGATAATAGGTGGTTTTTTAGTGCTTGATGAAGACTGAATTGGAACTTAATTAGCAAAGTGTTAAGTCTTTTGCAATTCTGATTGTAAGGATCTATCAAACATTGAAGTATTATGCTCTCTATTTTGAGAGAAATTATTTAATCTTTGCATGTCTTAAGTTGGAGGTGATTATTATGTAATTTTTGTAGCTAAGTTGTTAGAGGGAGATGATAATCTAATAGAGCTTGGACTCAGTTTATTTAATAGAGAATTCTTAGAATTATTATTTGAAGCAGATTCATGAAGGTATTGTTTAGCCTACTGTAAGGCATTCAAATTAAATTAATTATTTATTTTGTGAGCATCTTTATTTTCATTTAAAAAGTAGTTTTAATCTAAATTAAATTATTCTTTTTCCTTGCTCAGAGATCTTATTTTCTAATGAGATGAAGAGATAGATTCGTATTCTTAAAGATATTTTTGTTTCTTTGCGTTTAATTAAGCATCTCTAATAGGACTTCTATTAAAAGGTGTCGTTTATTACAATATACTTTAGGATAAGTTTTGATGCGAGTTTAAATTATTCAAACTATTAACATTTTTAAAATTGCTTTAATAATTATCATATATTTCTTGAATAGTTTTAGGGGATTAGCTCTTTTTTACTGATGTATTTAATTTATCTACTTTCATTTAAGGTGAGATAGAACGGCCTTCAGTGCTTACCTGTGTTTTTATTTCATTGTAATATTTATTTATCTCCCCTAATTTCTCATTATTTTTAAGAACTTATTCCTAAATATCTTTAATCTTCTTTTGGAGTTAGTTTTCTACCACCTCTTCTTTTTTGTTTATATTATTCAAAGATTAAATATCATGTAATATTTTTTGCAAAGTATTTGAGAACTGAGATTGTTTTTCCATTACATTATTGAAGTTTTTACTAGTTTCAGTCTCTTGTTTGCTCTAGTCTAGTTGAGAATTTCCTTTTTATTCTTTAACTCCTTATTCAAAAGATGATTTTGTTATTTCTTCACGGAATTAAGAAATTTCTTGCTTTTACTACTTGAATTTTTTGACTAGATTCTCAAATTTATCATCATCCTAATGAAATTCCTTTTAAATTTTTTGCAGTTTTTCCTCAGAATTTGGTTTATTACTTGTTTTATTTTCTTCTTGAATTTAATTAATTTTAGTTGCCTTAATTGTTTTAATATTTTCTGACTCTACTCTATTTAACAAAGCAGCATGATTTTAAGTAAGGAGCTAAAGTTATCTATTCAAGCTTTGAATCTACTAACTAAGCTGCTTCTATTCGAAATCCTCTTACTTGGAGATATCTGCTTCCTTAAGCTGCATTTCTGCTAACTTTTACATCTCTTGATAAATTTATGAGAATTCCTCTTAAAGCTTCTTGTTCTTTTATTATTCCTACTTATTTAATTATTCTAAATTATCTAATTTGCTTTCAAAATCTTGTGTCTTTTAAAGTTTTATTTTTGGTTTATCATTTTTCTTTTTTAAGATAATTTATTTGTTTGTTTATGAAAAGAAAACTAAATAACAAAATTTACCTCTTCAATTAGAGCTTTTTATGGAGATCTTTCAAGGTACTCATCTACCTCTTAAATTGATTTTATTTTATCTTTTGGAATATTTTGAGCATTTTCTGAAAAGTCAGGTAGACTATCTAAATCCATTATGCCTTCCTGAATGGTCTGCATTTTGATTTCATCTTTGTTTTGTTTATTTTTTACTTTTTTAACTCCCGAGTCAGGTTAAATAAAATTATTATTTTTATAAAGAGGCTAATTAGGGCTTTCTGAGAGATCTTTAACTTTATTCTAATTTATTATAATTTTGAATAAAATCTAAAACTAATTTAAAGATTAAAATTAATACCAAAACAAAGCTTGTCTAAGGTGAAGGTACATGCAAGAAACTTGTTGCAAGTTTAAAAACTTATTTGGGAGAGGTAGAAGGAGTTCTAGAAGTTGGATTCTCTTTTGTTGTGTCTTTTTCTTTTTCTGTATTTTCAAAGAATTTTGGATCATCAGGGTGATTTGATATCTCAATTCGGAGGGGATATTGAGGATATTAATTACTCATTTCCATATATGATTTTGTAGGAGTTGCCTCTTTAAGACATGAAATTTATTATTACTAGTTTACAAGCTAAGAATCTTAGTTGAATGCCCCAAAATTAAAATTCTATGTTGGCTAATAAATTGACTAAACTTATTTCGGATTTAATCCTTCTTTTTTAATTTCATTAGTAGATTTGTAGTTTTATGGGATATATGAAGACATTTTATTCTTTGAAGAATCAGTGATGGTCCTTGTAGTTGGTATCTCAGATAGTCTAGTCTTTTCAGCTAACTAGTTGTTACTGTTTTGATTAACATTATTACTATTATTCTAGTTATTATAACTTGATTAGTTTTTCAATTATTAAGCTTCATCAAGGATGCTATCCTGGATGTTTCCTTTCAGGATCAAATTATATTAAACGTCTTGATTTCTTTGTAAATTTGGAGGGTTTTACTAATTTTATTGTTCATTAATAGGGAAATCATTTGTTATGCAGAGTTCAGCTGTAAATTTTTCTGAATTTGAATTTTTTTGTTGATTTTGAGAGATCATTCTTTATTCAAAAGTAAAATCTTGCATATTAGAAGGCTGAATAGATACTGTTTAGGTATGTTAGAAGTCAAAAACTTAACTTTCACTCTACTTTTCAACTAATTAATTCATGTCTAAAGAGTTCTTATTCTTGCTATACATTGTGTTATCGCGAAGAGCTTTATCATTTTCTAATGCATCTTTCCTGAAGTCAGGCTGTATTTAAGTGTTTTTTTATGATATAGCATTAGAGATAATTTGAGGATTCGTTGTGTTAACCTAATTATGTCTGCTTGATGATTAATGCTCAATGCTTTAATTTAGGTTATAAGCTTTATTCTGATTATTCCAGAAATTCACCATATCAGTTAAGAAATCATTTGTATTCACAGGTTGTTGCTGTTGTTGGGTTGAAGCAACTGAATTTTACTTATTTCTTGTGCTTACTTCTTCTTCAATTTAAACTTAAACTGGAGCTTTAACTTAATCCTATTCACTTTGAACTTCTTAGTTTGATAAAACTTTTTGTTGGTCAATGATATTCTTTTAAATAATATCAGACATGTAAGAATCATCAGAATCATTCTATGAAATTGAACTCTCATTTCTCATATTTGCCCACATATCATCTTCATCAATGAAATTTGAGACTGGTTGCTGCTACACTTAAACATTTTCTTAATTTGATTTGTTTGAATTTTATGATGGCTATTTATTTAAAGATGGATTAGCTTATTGTTGTACATCAATTTAAACCTACTTTTATTGATAATACGAACTTTTATTTTTGGTAAACTGATTATACAAAGAAGCAGAAGGAGGAGAAGGCAATCTTGAGCCTCTTTGAGATGCAAAAGATCTACTTGTGTTGATGTTTTATTAAACGTTATCTTAAAACAATTCTGGTTTGAGTATAATTTTATTAACAGAAATAGGAGATAAATTATTAAATTCAAGATTTTCACCATTCTTTTGTTGGTCATTACAAGGAATTTCTGATAAATGAGATTGATTCATAGTAAATTCTGATTCTAAAATATTTCTGTTCATACTGTCTTCTATGAAATTGTTTTACTAGTGAAATTTTTAGAGAGGCGAAGCATTGGAAGAAGTAGCAACCAAACTTGGGTTTTAAAAATCTTCAAAATCAAATTTATATGATTTCCTACTTTAACTTTATTTTTTTTCTAATTTGGGTGTTGTTGTCTATACTTATTATAATGATTATGACTTTTCTTCTTTTTCTTCTAATTGTTGATTTGATTTACTTTCCTTTTTGATTTATTCTTATATTATTTCAATCTACTCTTTTTTAACTTTGCTAGACTGCCCACTTTCTCTTATTTTATTATCAATTGATTAATTTTCAAAATCTGACTCAAAAGGATTTTTTTCAAAATTTATTTCTCTAAAGCTAATTGAGCAATTATTTTCTGAACCAGTGTTGGATTCTCTTTGTGATTAAACTTGATAGTTAAGCTCTTAAGTTTCAGATATTTTTTTTAAGTGAGTTGGCTTTTCTTCTAATTTTTATTTAAAATTAATTTTTAAAACATATCCCTAATCACCGATATTGATAGCATTTCCATTATTTGGATATAATCTTGTTGACAAAAAGTTATTCAAATTGCCAGAAAAATCTTATGGGACATTAGGTTAATTATCATCAAAAATAAATTTTGAGCTGATAATATTCCTTGTGTTGCTACATGAAGTCTAAGTTTAGATATTCTGACTAGACCCTCTCGGGTGTAAATAGTCTTAATCATCTTGACATGATTCATTTGAATCTTATTTGTCTTTATTACCTTGCTATTTATTAAATTAATTTTGGTTAGATTTAATTATCTAATCTTAATCTTATTGATAGTCTTATGATTAACTTTAATAATTCATAATGTCGTCATTCAAATCAGCTAGAATTTAATTATCATTAGATTAAGATTTTTCTGAATTTTATTTATTTTTCGTTGAAGAAGGTTAATTATTTTAAAGGCCTAATTAATCATAAGTAATTATTTTAGGTATATTCTTAATACTGATATTTCCTAAGTGATTACTTCCTCCAGATTTAATTGATTTAGTATCATTTTGTTAAACAAATGAAGAATTTCCACTTGCTATTTATACAGACATCTTTCCATTAGGATTCAAAGCAAAAGGTCTTATTTTATTTAAGGATCTCTCAGATTCTTCCTTCTCTTTTCTCTATTCCTCTTCAGCTTTTAAATCTTAATTAAAGTATTCTAATTCTTTATCTAGTTCGTCTGTTTCAATCATGAACTAATCCTAATTTTAATCATCATTTTATTCTTTTTATGTAATAGCTTAATCTTATTAGCTTATTTGTTCTTATTATTGAAACTGATTCTCGTTTTCTAAATTTGATTAAAATTTAACTTTTATTTAATATTCATTATTAACAATTTCATTTGATGCAGAATAAAATGATTCTTCTTATTTTTTATCAATTGTTTCATTTTTATCCTACTATTAAGAATAATTAAATGCATCTTAATAAGATTATTCTAACTTGTCCTTGACTGTATAAAATGAATCACTTGATTAAGAAGATTGTTTACCTGGAGAATTCACTAAATTCTATTCTTTTTTAATAAAATCTTCTTACTTTTTAGGGCTTAGATCATTATTTGTTGTTTATCCAGGCTATTATAATACATTTTCATTTGTAAATGTTTCAAAACTTATATTTTATGAAGCTGTTTAAGGAATCTAAATTGTTTGAGACTCAGCTGCATTTTGATTTATTTTACTTTTACTTTTTTGTACAGAAAATCCAAAAATTTATCCTAAATTTACAGATGGCTACTTATTTTATTTCTTATCCTCTTAAACATTTTTTAAACTAGGAATATGTTCCTAGGATGCTTATTCTTAAATTATATTAATTTGATTGATTTCATTTGATTAATTCTTAAATTTGTACATAGTGATGTTTTATTAAGGATTTTACGTGCTTGTCTCTTGGTTAATTGAAAGGCCATTGTCATATTAAATTTGATTTATTTCTTCTGTTATTTGCTCGTTTGCATCATTTTTTGACTCAATTTTTTGTTCATTTTATGGTAATTATTCATTGCTATTACTACTGTCTTTGTTTTTAAGTTAGTTAGTAGCGCTATCACTTTTTACTTAAATGTGGGTTTAACTAGTCTATTTTTTGGCACTGCTTAGATTATTTTTTAAATTTAAAGGTTAGATTTTTTGTTAATTTTATTTCATGAAGGTGTTTCCACTTAAAATACAAATGTCATTATGACTTTTATTCTTTTTAAGACTTGCACTTTAAAATTAAGAGCTTTTACTATGATCTAAATTTGTGAGTGAGTTTATGGAACAATTTGAAAATTCTTTTTCCATTTATAAGTCAAATTTTTTTATCTAATTAGGACTATCTATTTTTTCACTAAGGGCTACACCAACATCTAAATTAAGACTTGCAAGGCTTTAATGAGTTAGTTACAAAGGATCATTTATTTCATATTATTTTTTAGCTGGTATCTAAATCTTAGCAAGAGAATTAAAGCTTCCTAGTTCCACGTTATATTACTCCCCATCACTATCTCCCTCAATAGGTGTTATTGCACTCAATCCTCCTCCTAAGCCTTATCCTAAATTGTTATGAGTAGTATTTCTCCCACCCGAATTACCACTCTAAGTTGATTTCTTAGTGTTATACATAAAAATTGCAGGAGCTTCCATGTCTACAACATCATTAGGATTTACTTGCTGAATTGCCAAATCTGTAGGCTTGATAGCTTTTAAATTTAATATTATTAAAATTATATATTTTACAATTTTTTAGAAAGCTAATAAAAAATATTTCTCAAAAACAAAATTAAAAAAATACTTCTTGCAGGAGAGTCAATAATGCTATCAACTTCTCTAGATTTCACTTTTATAGTATCTAATTTATTGTAACTGGGTGTTATATTAGATCTTGTTTTAGAAGGCAAAAAGATATCTTTTAAGAGAAAATCTATTTCTTTATTAACATCTACTGGATTTTTATTTTCATGTAAAAAGGATTTTTTGTGCATCATTCTTGGCATTTCCATATTAAATAATCCACCATCATCTTCTTTTTTATCATTTTTATTGCTATGGAGTTATAGAGGCTTATTCATATCAAAGCTCTCCTCAACTTTTTCTTACTTTTTAAATAGATTTGTTGGTTTGTTCATATCGAAGCTTTCCTCTAATTTATTTTTATTTGTGTAGAGACTAACAGGTTTAGTCATATCAAAACTCTCATCTTTAGATTTTTTAGTATTCAAGCTTGTTGGCTTAGTCATATCGAAAATATCTTCAACTTGATTTTATTTTGTGTCTGAGATAGCTGGAATAATATCTAAGTTATCTTTCTTGTTCTATTTTTTAGTATTTAACTAAATAGGCTTATTCATGTCAAAGCTTTCTTCTATATTTTGCTCATTTAAATTTAGTGGTATATTCATATCAAATAATTAATCTAAATTATTTTTTTTATTTTGTTCTTGAGTATTTCCATCATGCTGGTTAGCTTCATTTTATGCAGGCTTTTATGTGTCAAAAGATAAGCTTTTGTTTTGATTTATTTCATAATTCATCATAACTGGGTTGGTCATAAAGTCCATTTAATAGTCAGAACTGTTTTATTATAAATTATCTTTTTACTTGCTTGAATTTAAATCTTCATTTTTTTAAACAGAAACAACTAAACTATTATTTTAAGATTTTTTGTTGCTATTGTCATAAAAATCTGAATTATTTGTAAATTTATTATTAAAGTTGAAAAAATTGAAATTATTATTTTGATTTTTTTCATCATCTTTATTATTTTTTTAATTATTTGTGTTAGCTTTTTCTTGATGTACTTAAGAATCATTTTACTCTAAATTTTATATTGACTTTTTTTAATTTACAAACCCTAAAATGTCATCAACATTCCCTTTATTCTCATTCTTTAAAACTGTATTGTTTTGAGCTCCTTACTAAAATATTTCAAATGAATTCTGTATTTATGAACCTAAACTGCTTCCTGTTTTGTTTGCAAAATCATCCCAGTTCAGTTATTCTTACTAATTTTCTTATTATTGAGGGGATATTTAATCAACAATTTAATGTACTTGGAAAATTTCTTTTTCTGCAGAGTCAAATTTGAGTTCTTAACTTATTTAATTTTCAACAATTTAAGATGAGAATAATTAGTCTTGAATTTTGTTTGCTTGATCTTTTTCATTAATACCTTGCTTATTAAAATCAAAAAGATCTAATTATTCTTCAGAATTTATAACATTACTTTCATCTTCTTACTTTTAATTCTAATTAAATTATTCACTTTATCTTTGATTTTAGCTTTGAGAATCTTGGTAAACGAAATTCTCTTGATTTTATTATTATGAAATATTCTACACCTTTAACTGGTTACTATTCAAGTTAGTTTTAGTATTTGTTTCTATTCCTGTTTCAATAAATCCTTATTCTAAAAAGCCAAACTAACTTTTCAAATAATATTCATATTCATTTTATTACTGATTTTAGTTATTCATTGCATTTTATTATTAAGTATTGTTATTGCTTTATATTTGCTATTATTAATCGAAGTTCCATCCTTAAGTTTCCTATAAATCTTTGTGTTAATTTAATTCTTGGCCTTATATATCATTCAAATTGTTAGGATTCTTTTCAATTTCTGGACTAAACAAATCTGAATGCTATTATTCTTATATTTAATCCATTTAGTTTTGCTAATTTTTTTGCTTTTAATCTAAGCTTTCATTTATCATAGATAATTCAGCCTAATACACAGAATTTTTGATGAATGGAATTGATGTATTGCTGTTTTAATGACTATGCAATCCCTTTTATATGTTGTGCTAGATTGAAGGAAATAACTCAAGTATCTACTTATTTGTGCTCTTAAATACTTCATTTCCATCAGGATTTATTACAGACTCTTAGAAAATTTGTGAATTAAGCTCATATTACAGATCTGGGTTTTTTATAATTCCCAAATCATCTTCATTTCTATTGTGTTGGTCTATTTCTTAACCCCTTGAATTTTCTAAAATTTAATGAATTCCTTCTTCTTCATCAACTAAATTCTGATTTTTTTCCTAATCTTCTAATTAAGCAAAATATTAATCATGCTATCCCTAAAATTCTTACAAGTTATTTTGTTAATCGTTAGGAGCATAATTTTAGAATAATCTTTAGTCATTAATAAAGCTGCTGAGCTACTCATTTTAGTTTGATTGTTCTAATTATTATTATTCTTAATTATCTTGTTAGTTCATTTACTGATCTTCCATTTGCTCAGGTTGATTTTTTAATTATTCTTTAAGCTTTTACTCATATTCTTCATCTTATTCCTCCCCAAAACTTACTTCATCATCTTAATTTATATTTTTTGCTTTTGGGTTGTATAAATTTTAATTTGAGAAATCCTTTCCTTCCTCAGAGTATAAATCAATATCAGGCTCCTTTTTTTCTTAGACTGTTTCTAAAACAGTTTGCTTTATTTCATCAGAAAAAAGGATCTACTATCCCACTAAATTTTCATCTTAATCTTCATATTAGCTATCTGAGTCATAAGAATCATAAAATTATCTCTTTTTTCTTAATTCAAACTCTTAAGTAATTTAATTTTGCTAATTTTATGTTTGACTTTCCAACTAGCTTTATTGATCTTAAAAGTACATTATCTCTTCTTTACTATAAAGGTCAAGCCTCTTTTAGCCTTACTAATATTATGAATTATCAAAAGTGTATAGAGCCTACTGTTTCTAATTTAAAAAGAAGGTGTTCAAGTTATTAGATTAATCTCCTAGCTTTTAGCTTTAATTAGCCTCTTCATATTATTCTTATTCATTTAATTCATTCTAATTATCATAATTATTTTATTAATTTTAGTATTAAACTTCATTCTCTTGTTAATAATTATCTTATCCTTTTACTTGAATGAAATCTTCTTAATTCAATATCATTTCTTTATCATGTTCATATATCTTTGAATCTTTTTATTCATCTGAGATCTCATCATGTTGCTCTTAATCAATATATTCACTTTAATTTGGCTTGACTTGTTTGACATAATTTGCCTGCTAAAAACTTGAAAACTAATCTTGAGAGTCTTCACTACATAAATTACTATTTTGCATCTATGAATTCATCAGTTTGTATTCTTATACTCTATAATCACTCTAATATTAATCAAAATTATTAGTAAAATTATTTTACAATTATTAAAGTTGAGAATTATTTGTTGCATTTTAATTTTATTATTAATTTATTTCTTCCTTTTCATTTTAATTTGGTTATTACTTTTATTATAAAAATTACTCTTGTTCTTGTTTTTAATTATTTAAATATTATGGGTTTTGATTATTATTTACATTTTAATCTTATATATTCTACTCTTAATTTTATTATTATTAATCTATCATTTCATCTATATTATTCTATTTTTATTTTTAATTTTCTTCTTCTTCTTCTTGATTTTATGCTAAAATATTTAAAATTAAATAAGATGAATTTATCTTATAAAATAAGTTTTATTTACCTTAATTATTTTGGGTATTTTCCTGAGCACTAGATCTTTAGTTAAAGTTACTTTCCCCTATGGAGACTATTTAATCTGAATTCAATTTATTATTATCTTTTGATTCTTCATTAAAACTTTGTTGTTGTTTTTATGAGTAATTTGGACTTTCTTCAAACTTTACAAATTACTTTTAGATTTCATTTTTATTTACAAAATCGTTTTAATGGAAATTTTGTTATTGCAATTCTTCATCTTCAGCAATATAATTTTAAAAGGGTTTTTCTTAGCCACTTTAAATACCACCACCAGTACTAATATGAAAATTAGAATAAGATTGGATATTTTCTGAAGTTTTTAATGGAAGATTTTAGATTTCCTTTTAAGATAATTAATTATCATGAAAATCAAAAACATGAGCTTAATTTTTTTGTTCTGATTATTCATTAAGTTAAAAATTAAAATCTTAGGTTTCAGATGCATTTTAATTAAAAGTTTTTACAAAATTTTGTTTGGCTTGATTTTATTAAATGAAATTTTTACTTGATTGTTCACTTTTTAATTATGCTGAAGCATCTTAAAACCCTTAAAATACTTAATTGTTAAAATTGTGACTATTTATTGATTAATTATCACTATTAAAATCTTATCCAAATTGCTAAAAAGATGATGATTTTTAGTCAACAAATATTTATTTATTTTCATTTTGATATTGTGGTTGTTAAAAATCTGAATTATGGAAATTGTTCTTATTTTAAGCTTTATTAGGAGTGTTTAATTATTCATCATTTACTTTATGAACATCTATAAATTAACTATCTGGATCATTTTCTTCTTCTTAATTTCCAAAAAAATCTTAGAAATTGTTTTTTTATTGATTGATCACATAGAATTAATTGCTTAATTCATTATCTTCTTTCAAAGGCTACTCTTACAAAGTATCCAACTAACTTTAATCTTCATTATAATAGTCTTCTATAATTTTGTGCTAAACGTATTAAACTTTACTTCTCGAAGAGGACACTGATTAAGCTAACTCAGCTAAATTAGTTAACTCTCTTCTCTCACTATTTTTAAAATCTTCTTCGTGATTTGCATCAGAATTCTTTGTGAATTGAGATAAATTGGATAGATAGTTAACATCTTTTTCATTATCTGATAAAGATTGATCCATATTTTAAAATTAGTTAAATTATTAATTAATATCTTATTTGGTGATTTTAGCATTTTGGTTGAAAATTTATGAAAGAGTTTGAGGAAAAATCTAGCTGTTGCTTGTATTATTGGGATTTATTTGAGATTATTACTAATTCTAATGATCTTAAAATTGTGTTAAATTAGATACTCCAGATTATTCAATACTCTAAAAATCACTAAAATTCAATTATTAACTTGCTTTTTTATCATCTGAATACTGAATACCTACACTAATTGTTCTTGAGACCTCACTTTAGACATCATTGTGAGTATTGCTTATTTTGTTTTATAAGTTTTTAATGGTATTTGCATGTATAACATTGATGATACTGCTTTTACTTTAACTACTTTCACTATCATGAACTGAACCAAATTCATCAAAGTCAAAATTATTTTAGTTAGAATTTTAAATTTTGCTTGATATTTACTTTTATTTTATAATAGAATCATTATCTAAAAAGTTATTTCTCTATTGAATTTCAGATTCTTTACCTTAGACTTATTACTTAATATATCCAGACATAACTTAGCTATCATTTTAGCTTTAAGATAAATTAAAATTTCCAAAATCTTCAAAATTTAAGCTTTTATCTTTTTAATTTTAAGATAATTAAGATGATGTCATCTTTACTTAATTAGCTTATGGTTTGCTTTTATTAGAAATAGCATTGCTGGAGAAACTCTATTTAACGAAATTCTCATTTGTTTTCTGAATGCTTCTTTGACTTCTTTCTAAGAGGTCTTTTATTTTTTATGTTTAACTATCTTCTTTGTACATGCTTTTTTATTAACTGTTGTTTTGAGATTATTATTTTAAATTTTAATTAATATTTTCATCTGATATGTTTTAACTCTTTTTCAAAGTATTAGCTCTTTCTATGATCTCCTAAGTCTTTTGTCTTAGCTACTCACTTTTCTGAGAAAGACTATCAGTATTCTTTTTATTGCTAATAGAGCTTAGTTTTGATAATCCTTATTAGCTTTTTTATTAATCTTATGCTTTTCCTAAAATAAAATTTGTATTAGCTTCTTTTACATTTTAGGAAATGTTTGAATGAAAATTTAACTCTTCATTTCTTGGGATTACAACAGAACTTTTAGAGGAATTCTCACTCATTTGACTTTAATTCATTCCAAAATCTTCAAAATTATAATTGTTATTACTCATACAAGATTAATCAAAATAAACATTTTGAGATAAACTAATATTTTACTCTTGTTTAGTAGCGGAATTTTATTTTTGATCATATTGATTTTATTAATTAAGGCTCTAAATGCCTTGAGGATATTAAACTTCTCTCAAAGGTAAATCTTAATATTTTTTGGATCTCTTGAGAAGCTCATTAGTTTTTTATATGAGATCTTAGCTCTTATTAATTACGTTTTGACTATTTTGTAAATCAGATTTTTTTGATAATTATGACTTTAAGCTAGCTTAACTAAGATTCAAATTACTTTTATTTAAAGACTAATTTTATTTACTCTTTACAGCTGCTATAGCTTATGGGATAAAACTATCTTCTAGAGAATGCTTGCTTCCCTCTTCTGATTTATAACTTTCCATTTCATCCCACATGTCTAAATTGACTTTTTCAGTCAAATCTACATTTTCTTTTTTCTCTTAAACTTCATTTTATTCTAATTTACCTGAACTATTTTGCTTAACACTATCTTATTTATTTGATACTTTTCTATCTGCCATATTAGGCAAACCTTCTTCAGAGAGTATATTTTTTGATTAGTTTTAATCAAACTTTAGAAAAAATTCAAAATTTTATAAGCTCTACTAAGTTTAGCTATCCTAAAAATGTGAACCACTTCTTGAATTTTCAGATTCACATTTTTACACACTCCCTAACATATTAGTTAAACGCAAATCTAATTATGCCTATTTGTACCCTTACAACAAATAATTTTCTGAAATATTCTTAGGGTTCAACAAGTTTTAATCAATTTCTTCATCTTTTATATTAGCATTTTACTAGACTACATTTTTCCTAAGTTAAGATTCATTCATCCCAAATTTAAGAACAAAATCCCCTTTACCAAAAGATGAAGAATGGTTATCTTCTAGATGATTAGAAACAGTACCTACAGTTAATTAATTATCACTCTTTATCAAATTAATTTTAAACTCATCTTGCTTTTGATTTTGATTTAGATCCTTAAATTTATTTGAAAGTTAACCACTATTGTCTTAGCTTTGCTTTTAATTAGACAAACTTTATTCTAAATTTTATTTGCTTTATTTAGGAGTTTCTTAGACATTTTAGCTGTCTTTGAAAGGACTTAAATTCAATACATTTTAAACGCCTACTAAACCCATAATCCCACTATCTTTTAAATCAGAACTCTTTTTCTGCAAACCTAAATCAGTTAAAGAAAAATCTTATTTTTTACTATTACTGCTTTAAGAATGAGATGCTACACTGTTTTAAATAAAATCACTTAAATTAAACTCCTACTTTTCTTCTGACTATTTATTCGAAGCCATTTATTTACTTTTAACACTTTACTTTTATGAAATTTAAGAATGAACAGATTCATTATTTTTAAACCAATCCATATCAAAGTCATTATTCGTTTAACTCTATTTATTTTGTTCCTATCTTTCTTATTGACCAAATGCATTTATATCACCAAACTAAAACTACTCCCAATTAAAGTTTTAATCATTATTATTCTTTTAAGTACTATTCTCATTAAGCTAAACATTGGCATCAAAATCTAATAAATCTTTATTTGTATTTAATTCGTCTTTATTTTATTCATTTTTTTATTCCTTTTCTTCAACGTTAATATCTTCGAATTCTATTAAATTGATAAAAATAGTATTTAAATTTCACAAAAACATAATTTAATTTGATGTATCTTTTCAATCCTTTTGATATAACATTTTCTTGATTTCTTTATCTATATTAGAATTATTTAAAATTAAAAGTAAGAAATACATTAATCATCAAAGGTGAAAGGTTTATTTTGATCAAAAAAGTTATTTTAAAATGCATCTTCTTATTCTTCTTTTTAAGCTATAATTCCTTTTGATCGCAATCTTTCTTAAATCTAAGTAAATAACTAAGAATCGCTTTTTTAAAAAATTAAAATATATCACAAAAATCGTTTTTTCTGTTAAGCTAATTGAAATTGAATATAAATTTGATGTTAATAATTCTAAATTCAAAATTGATTTATTTTTTGTTTTTATTTTAATTACTTCTATTCAATAGAAAATAACTCACTATCTGCTTGAGACTTTACTATTTGTAGTAGATCTTTCACTAGAGTGGATTCTAATAAGAAACATTATTTAATAAAACAATTCATTTAAAAGTGTTTATATTTTACCTCTGTTATTGCTAATAATAATGTTTTCAACTTGCTGAACAAATAGACTGTTAAATTATTCTATTTATAAAGATATAAATCGGCTCAATTTTTCTAATTTTTAACTAATTTACATTTCAATTATTAGTCTTCTCCTTCATAAATATTTTTGGAAAGCTAATTTTATTATAATGTGAAATAGTTATTAATCATCATATTGCTTATTTCAAAATTATATATCAACTAATTTTTTACATTTGACAAAATTTATTTTTAAGAATCCTCAATCGAGTTTGATATCAACCTATCTATTATTTAGCTTGCTATCAATGATTTGAATTCCTTCCTGTTATTATTTAATATAAAAATCATTCTATGACTGAATAAAATTCTAAATATTAGTGTCCTTTTTTGAATTAACTTTGCTTGATTCAAATTTTAAATGATCAAATTATTTTATTACTTTTTTTTGAATATTGATCTTAAAGTTTAATTGCTATTTTAGTCTATTTCTTGCTAATTTTCAGCACATTCTTAAATGAGGCCCTCTAAAATTTTGCATGCTTCGTCTTTTTCATTATTTAAACTCATTTCCTTAGCAATAATACTCTAAAAAATAAATTTTTCGCTTTTAAAATAGTATTATTGACAGATCCAATAATTGATAAATCAATCTAATTACTTTCTTTCTTTATTAATTTTATGTATTTTATTCACAAATTCAAAAATAATTAAAATCAGATCATTTTGTGAATCCTTACTAAAAGTTTTATAATCAAATCAAACAATAAATACTAAGATTTATTAAATACGAATTGATAAGACATTTTGAGTTAATTTATAAAAATTCATTTAATATTCAGTTTAATGTAATATAAAAAAAATTTATTTTTTTTGCAGCTATTATATTTCTTCTTCCAAAAAAGCAAAAAACAACAAAAAAGTTTCTTCATAGCAAATACAAAAAAGTAAATTAAACCTGGTTTTTTATTGGAACTTCTAATTTTGATTATGAAGAAATCAAAAATGAGACTAGAAATTAAACATAGCAAGATTTAATGTTTTTGAAAAATAAATTAATTTAGAATTAATCACATATAATGCCAAGAAATATTAGCCTAATTGAGTATTTCTTTTGAAATTATTTATTGAAATTCCAGTTTTTATTGATGATTTTATTTATTCTGCACAAAAAACAAAATTTTAAAGCTAAAATTCAAATTAAGTAAAATAAAAATAATTTATTTCTTTTTTTACCTCATAATAAATATTGATTGATTAATATGATTGCATTTAAAATATTTTGATTAAATTTTAAATAGTTGTTGTCTTTGTTTTGGGTTAAGAATAATCTCAAATAACCATTTATATTTTGATTTAAAAAATCATAAGTATTTTAGGTATTGTTTAGAATAGCAAAAAACAAAATGAAAGAATTACTTTTTTTAATTTATTTTTTTTAAATTTTAAAGCTCCAAACTGTTAATTTTAAAATAATGTATCATTATATTTTTATCATACAATATCTTTTTAATTGTATAGATACATATAAAATATTTTGAATGTAAAATGTTTAAATGAATTAATTTTATTTTTTTATTATAAAAATATATACTAGGAATAGTTTTGAATCGAACCTATTATAAAAGAAGTCAAAGAATAATACAATATCATATAATATAAATTGAATTATAATCCAAAAGAATTGATTAAGGATAGTTGTGAGTTAGTGAGCGAGTGAGTATATGTTAAATTAGTTAGTTATTTTCGCTCTTTATTTAATCAAATTATAACTTTTCAATCAGAATTTATAGAAATTTCAAACTCTTAGCCATCTATATGTCATAGATATAAGCTAAATAGAATGTTCATTAGGCATTCTTTTTAGTATCAATCTTTTTTTGTTAAAAAATGAAACAATTTTATACTTTTTTTGAACCCAAAAAAATTTTACTTCAAATTATAATTGATCTATTAATTTTTTCAATCTAAAATTTTCTTCTTTTAATTTGTTATAATCGGCTTGTAATTTTTCTGCATCTACATCAACATTAACTCCCATAGATTTCTTAAATGTCCTATTTAAAATTTTATTTTAGTAGAATATTGTGTTGGATTTCTATTTTACATTAAAGCTAAATCCTAGTTTTCCTATTATGAATCATATACTTGGGCCAATGCTCTCACTAATTAATCTATTGCACCTGATCTTTCAACATATTTTCTAAATTTTTCTTTTTCTGCATCAGTGACCTTATTTATAATATAATAACTTAGTAACTATCTATGATTGAATTTTGATCTTTTACTTAAAATTCCATTTGTAAAGTTAACTAATAATCTATTTATTTTCAGTACTATCTCTCACTTGTAATTCTTGATTATAAAATTAATTCGTTTTTTTTATTATTTAATTATTAAAATAAATAGAAAATTTAATACATAACCAATCAAAAAATAATAATCAAATGCCTCCTATTACTTTTTCTAAAATATAAAATTATAAATATTTTTTTCTACTTTATTATCTCAAGCAAGAAAAAGACTAAGCATCCTCATTTACTTATTTATCAACAATTATGAGTAATTTATTATTTGTATTAAATTAGAAACAATTATCATTTTTAAATTATTTTTTATTAATAATTAGAACTCCCAAGCTTTTCATATTCTGATTTTATTTACATAAATAAAATAATATTATTTCACTACTAAATCTAGTACTCTTAAAACTCAAAACATCAAGTATTTACTTATTTTAGTAAAATAATTTTGATATTTTAAATTGACAGCATCATTATTATGTTTTCTATTCTTACTCTTTTCTTTAAGGCTCATGGATTTTCAACTGAATAAACCATATTTGATAAATTCTAATATTTTGATTTGAATTAATTTATTAAGAGTGACTTAAAGATTATTACAAACAAAATTATTTTCTTCAATCAAATTTTTTCATCAACAAAAGAAGATTTTGAAGAGAATTTAATTTTTATAAGCTTGCTTTTATTATTAAATTATTTTATCAAAAGATGAATAAAAGCCTATCTAAAAGAAAAGTTTATCAGAATTATTTAGATGATACACATATTTTATAAAATCTTTCTCTTAGTAACCAAATAAATTATCTAATTAAAAAGAAATATCAACTTATTAAATTATTGTTCACCCAAAAAGAAAAAGAAGAATAGTTTGATAGCAAATATTCAAATTTTTAAGAAAGGTTTCTATTTTTATTATGATTTCAAAAATATTTCAAATTTTAAATATATAAAAACACTTTTAATTGGAATTATTTTATCAAAATGAAAAAGCTATGAGATATTAAATTCATAAAAATTGTTCAATATCTAAAATATATTTTGCTTTCATTTTTTAGACCATTATTTGCTTCTTTGTAAAAGTTTTTAGTTTTTAAGGACTTTTCAAGAATGATTATCAACCAAAAGTTAGTAATTTTAAAAAAGATTTCTTTCTTTAATAACCAAATGCTAATAAGTAGATACTACTTCAAATTTCTAAGAGATGAAAGAAAAAAAATTTAAATATCGCATTTTGAAATTGCGAAAGCCTAACTTTGTTTATTTTGTTAAGAATTTCTGGATTTGAATATTTACTTTTCAAAAAATGGTTGAAATTTCTGATATTAATTCCATGATGTTAGAATATTAGATTACATTAAGGTAGCAAAATTCAAATTTTAAAAATATTATCTCATTTTTAAAAATATTGATGGATAGTATTCACTAAAATTTGTTTTTAAAAATGTTTTAAAAAAAATAAATTTGAATTTTACAATCTTTACTGAAACAAAAATCTTTAGTTTTAGCCTTACAATTTAATTTTCCTTTTTACATTTTAAAATAAATAAATGTCTTTGGAAATCTAATTTTGAGAAAAAAGATTGCTATTATTTTATTAGTTAGGTTGAATATTATAAAAATCAGTTCTTCAAGAATTTGTTAAATTTTATTTGATTACATCAACTAAAAAAACAAATAGATCTAATAAATAGATTCACATCAAAAATTGTATATATAATTTGTTAATTCATATTCAGTTGCCTCTAACTTTAGACTTGGTGAACCAAGCAGTGAAGGTTTACCAGGCCTTGATCATTCTTTCCTTGACGGATTAGAAAACTTCACTAACCTTTTAAGTGAAAGTCTTAGTAACAGGCTTTTCAGCTTCAGAGGGGGTATCTTCCTTCTTTTCATCAACGGGGGTTTCAGGGGTTTCATCCTTCTTGTCGTC
>JH720360.1:344871-490578 GCA_000231825.2 Tetrahymena elliotti 4EA
TACTTTGGGGTAACAATTAATGGTGGGTGTTATATTCTCTTATACCTTACCAAATTAAATTAAGCCATCTGAAAAATTATTAAGTTGATATATTCAACACTATTTTAAGTAATCACTAGTTCTACATACAAACATAAAAATGAATAGAATTTAAAATTAAATATTAGCTGAAAAGTAATTTTATTGCCTTTCTAACTATGAATAGTGCTTAAATCAATTCTTGATATTTTTGGATCTATTCCAAGAGTATTTTAGTATCAGATTTTGATGTTTATAGAACATGTGCTAAAAAGATTAGAACAAATCTAGAAAAGATTTGATTTATCATAAAAGAAAATTATTGCATAGTCAATTAATCATAACCTTAAATACGTCTTTACAGTTTGTTTGGATTAAAATTAGTTGTGGGTGATTGATAAAGAATTTGTGATTTTTTAGGAGCAAAAAGATTTGGAGATCGCAATTTTTCTTTTATAATTACATACTTTTATATCTGTTGTAGTATCTTATTAGGTTCAAATTGTGACATTTATTTCCTTATTTTTTCCTTTTAATAATCTCTAAGTCCCAACTATAAATCGTGTACTTAATGTATTTAATTTGATCATAAATCACAATTAAAAAACAAAAATCATATCTTAAATCTTATCAAAAAATTAGTAAAACACAATCATTCTACTTAAAAATGGACCCAAAATTATTAGTTAAGGAAGGTAAAAACTACTTTATTCAACAATTCTTCACAGGTTGTTTAGCAGAAATGGCCTACTACATCGAATCAGATAAAGTTGCTGCCATCATTGATCCTATGAGAGATTACTAAAGATATATTGACTTGCTCAATCAAAGAGGAGCTACTTTGAAGTATGTTATTGAAACTCATTTCCATGCAGATTTTGTTTCCAGCCATCTTGATATTGCAAAGATCACTGGTGCCACTATTGTATATGGTCCTACTGCTTCTCCTAAGTATGAAATTAAGGTTGCCTCAGATGAAGAAGTCCTTGAAATCGGTTCCATCAAGATTAAGGTTCTCCACACCCCTGGTCATACTCCTGAAAGCAGTTGCTATTTGTTGCATGATGAAAACAATGTTGCCTAATGCGTATTCACTGGAGATACTCTCTTCTTAGGTGATGTTGGCAGACCTGATTTAGCATGCAATAGCTCTGTAACCAAAGAAGACTTGGCTGGTTAACTCTTTGATTCTTTAAGATCCAAGATTTTCAAATTACCCAGAGATATTATTGTTTATCCTGCTCATGGTGCTGGCTCCTCTTGCGGAAAGAATATTTCTGATGGTACATTTGATACCCTTGAAAACTAATTCAAGACCAACTGGGCCCTCCAAGAAAGCGTTACTAGAGAAGAATTTGTTGCCAGACTAGTAAAGATTTCTGCCCCTCCCTAATAGTAATTATTTATTAGAATTCATATTTTTTTAAGCTAGTTAATTAGATTTATAGAGGGATAGAGAGATTAAGTAGTAAATTAATTAATCGTTTGATTACTTTTTTCAAAATTACAAAATATAGTCATGCAAACAATAGAGTTTTGTTCATAATTTAACAATTTTTGTCAAATCAAAAATTACGTCTGCTCTGTCATTAAAAAATACACTAATTAATTTCAACTTAGAATTTATATTTATTTCAACTAATCATTATATTAATTTATTTTTTATTATAATTACAGCTACTTCTATGATGCTAAAATCAACAGAGAAGGATATGAAAGTTTAGATTCAGTTTTGGAAAGAAGCACCAAGGCTTTGACTGTTGATCAAGTTAAATAAGAAGTACAAAATGGAGCTGTTTTAGTTGATGGTAGATCAAACCAAGAATACATTTAAGAATTTATTCCTGGCTCTTTCTTCCTTTCTTTAGGTATGCCCTTCGCTTAATGGATTGGAACCTTGATTAAACCTGAAACCAAGCTCATTATTGTTTCTCCTGCTGGCTAAGAAAAGGAAGCTATTGTTAGACTTGCTAGAATCGGATATCACACCGTTTTAGGTTATCTTGAAGGAGGTATTATATTTATATACATTATCTTTTTAAATAAAAACAAAAACCAAGCCAGCTAGTTAGCAATTTAAAAAATTGTCCATTTAGCCTAGTCTAGATTCATGAATGCAAAATAAGTTTTATCTTAAGTAAATTGCCTGAAAATGAAAATAACGGCTTAATTAACTTTTTGATGATTATTATAATTAAGCAATACCCCAGATAAATTTTAATCAATCTTCTGAATCCCAAAATCAAAGACAAAAAAATTAAGGCTAAATGGGAAAAAATTTAAATAAGCTTTGATTTTTTTAGGGAAAAAAGAAATAATCTCTAATTATAAGATTATAGAAAAATATTATATTAAATTAGGTTTTTTTATATTTTTTGATTAGATCATTCATAATAACAAATTGACTAATTTTACTTTTATCTTATTTGCAGATACTTCGTTTAATCAATTTTTTTTCTAACACATTCTTTCATTAAATAGGTATTAATGCTTGGAAAAATGCTGGTTTACCTTTGGATCACTCTAAGGATGTATCTGCTGAAGAATTCGTTGCTCAATTATCTCATGGTATTTATGCTGTTGATGTTAGAAAGCCTGATGAGTTAATTAATGGAGGCTCAGTCAAAGGATTAAAAAATGTTGAATTGACTGTTCTTGAAGCTGAATTAACTAAAAATCCTAATTTATTCCCTAAAGATTAAGATTTATACATTATGTGTAGATCTGGTTAAAGATCAGTTGTTGCTATTAGTATTTTAAAGAAATTTGGTTATGAAAAACTTATCAACGTTGCTGGAGGTTTCATTGCTGTTGAAAAAACTGGATCTTCCGAAGTTGTCGGCCCTACTTGCACTAACTGAAATAAATGAAAGAAGCAAAAATTTATTTTTATTGTATTATAAAAAATATACTAAAAAAATAGGATAAAAATAATGTTTGCAAACCTTTATCAAAAGAAATAATTTAATATAAAATTTATAAAATCTTTATAATAGTAATAAATGTAATTGTGTTTTTATTTGTATTACTTCAATCTAGTAATAACATTTCTAAATATTTCTTGGATAACTTCTCTCTATATAATTATTCTTTCTTTTATTTCTTCTATATCTAACTTAATTAAGTTACTCATTTAAGTATGTAAAAGTTTCAAATATTTTTAAACAAAAATCCTATGAGAGGGATTGTTAACTAAAAATGAGATAAATACAAATAAGTATATTAATAAATTAGATATTTTTTGAAAAACTAACATTTTTTAATGTAAGGGATAGGGATGCATAGTTCTTGTTTACTTCTTTGACAATAAATTAACTACTTTTTTAAATAAAAAAATCAATTATAAAAAAACTCTTACCAAAATTCCTAAAGAAAATAGTCAAGATCTTCGTACAAATGTAGTACTTGAACAAGTTAAAGATTTAATGGGTTAGAGATATCCAATAAAATCTCGTTATTAATTGTCCCTAACTATTTTTTTAAGGATAACCCATTGATTATCTTATGTTAATTTTATTTTTTTAATTTTGATTTTTAAAAATTTATTATTTGTGCAAAAATATCAATTTATTTAAGTCATTGAGTTGAAATTAAAATTTTAAAGAAAGGAGAGGCTATATTTTAAGAAAAAAAAAAAATCGCAGAGTGAAAAAAAAAGAATTTGGAATTAAAGATTTTTTGGTCGGAGGATTTTTTATTTTTTAAAAAATAGGCTCCAAAAAAACTTTTTTAAAATTATGAAAATTAAAAGGTAATTGAAAGAAGATGTGGATACACTAAAAATATTTTTTTTATCTAAAATGAAATTATTTCTTAAATTCTAAGTATCAATAATATCTTTGTTTTAAAGTATAAAAAATGTATTTCGAAAACGCTTATTTTTTTACAATTAGATATTATTTACAGATTAATGAAAGAACATATTTTTTAGACTTATGATGTAAAATATATTTAATAGAATTTCAATTAAAAATGAAAAAATAGATGCAGGTGTAAGCACTGTGGTGTGTATTTATTTAACAGTAATTACCATGGAGATTAGGAAATATATTTTAAGAAAAAGAGATTTCTATTTTAAAAAATAAAGATTATAAATTTCTGTTATTTATCAATCTTTTTGATGTAAAAGTAAGCAAGAATCAAAAGAAAGCAAAATCGTTTGTGTCTGTGCGTATTTATTGCAGTTTCTAATTACATAAATATTATCTATTCTTGCATTTTTTATCAACAAAAATTAGTAAGGTCTGAAATGATTGTTAAATATTTTTCACTTTTTTGAGCCATTTTTCAAAAAATGAATGTCCAAGAATAAATACCATAAAACAAGACAATATATTTCAATTATTTATTTATCAATTTTAAATCAATCTTTATCTAATAATATTAAAACAAATAAACAAAATTAAGAAAAAAAGATACTATGGCTGGCTTTAAAAAAGTTAATAACTCTAAATAAGAATATCCTTCATAAAATATACCTAGCAATTTTACAGTTAGCATACAGAACGATGAGCAGAAAGAACATGTTCTTAAAAAATGCTACGATAAGTTTTTGGAGTTTCCTCTAGAGCATCAACAAAAAATCATCTAGTCAATCTAGCCATAACCCTAAGCTGCAGTCAAAGAAAAGGACCAAATTTTAGAGATAATTAACTTTTTAATTGAAAAAGATAAGACTATTTAGTAGTCTACTGCACGTCAGCGTATGAATTTGATAGCAAATAAACCTAAGTATGAAATTATAATGAGAGTATTTGAGGCAAAGTTTGCCCAGATGCAAAAATCCAAAGAAGAAATGATAAAATTTTGTATGAGGAAGGCCTTCAAATTTGTGTATGATAAAATTGTGAGTGAAAAAAAGTAAAAACTAAATAAAAAGGAATAGAAATAACTTAAAAATGAATATTTTGGAATTACAAACGAAAGTGAGTATGCTCTTCCTTTCAGGTAGAAAATTATTTTTTCAATTTTTATTCAGTTAGTTCAAGCATAAATAACTCAAAAATCAATAAGAGTTTTCTAAATTTAAATTTAAGGACCAGCAAAGCTTATCCCATAATAAATTTGTAAATTTGATAAATATCTACCATGAAGTTCATGCAAGGTAAAAATAACTCAATAAAAAATAAATCATGGTTAAGTAAGCTAGTACACTTATTTTATAATATTCTCTTATGATTACTGCAAATATCATTAGAGCTAGAAAGAAAATTATTTAATATTTTGATGCAAATGAAAAATTGCCAAAAAATTAGGGAGAATCATTAAATTTGTTGAAAAATACAATTAAATTCCCATTATTTATTTATTTGATAGATCTATTTTTACAAAACTTTGAAAATTTTCTTTATTTTCAAGCTAAAAATTAGAATCTTTGCTTGATTGATTGATTAATTAATTGAATGTTTAATTTAATTATTAAACCCCATAAAATCCTAAAATTATTTGATTGGATTATATATAATAATTCAGCACTCTAACTCACTCACTCTTTCTATCTTTCTTTTTAGCTTAGCTCTATAACTTAAATTTTTATTGTATCAAAATAATTGTAAATGCTTCTACTAATATTCTTTTAACCTTAATTTACTAACTTAACCTTTTCATTCTGATCTTACATAATAATTTAAATTTTTCATGGAAAATAAACGCAATTCGTTTATTTATTTCTAAACGCTTCATTCTGCCAAAAAAAATAAATGAAGCTGATAATAAAATTTTGTATTAACTGTAAATTTTAAAACAAATTATTTTAGAAAATAAAGTATTTTTTATGATATCATTTTTGATAGATATCTTTCATCATTCAATTATTGTATAAAATTAACTTAAGTAGACAATTATCAAAATTTTTAATTTTATTAATTTCTCAAACAGAGATGATTCTGCAGAGAAGACAATGAATGATGATTTCCTCAAAAAGACATTTGCTCTCAATAATTTCATAAATGATTATAAATTGTTCTTAGGTAATAAATTATTGGATGGTTTAAATTAATTATTTACAGTTTCTTTTTTGCTAAGACTTATAAATAATTAATATTTACTACTCTCTATTTGAGGAGGTAAAGTAGCGATTTATGAGAGTTAATTACGGATTAATTAATGTTTTTGTTTGCCTTCACAATAAAATAGCAACAAAGTGATTCTTTGATAAAAATAAAATTTAGATTTTCAATATACTTTCTTATAATTTAAGATTACTTGATGGAATATCATTAAATTTTAAAAAAGCGTTGCACTAGAAAAAGGAAATAAGCAATATTTTTTATAAAGTTTTTACTTGAAAATTTACAATTTTATTGGTGTTGATTTTTTTTTTTGAGCAAAAGCATGACAAATGAAAAATAAGCAGATTAAAAAACTAATTAATCTGTAAAATATTAAATTAAATGTGTTAATTCATAACTTTTAAAGAAATTCTGTAAAAATAAATCTTATCACAATCAAAAAAATTTATAAATTGGTTGGTTGATTAGTTTGTTTGTAACTTCAATTTCTATTCATTTCATTAAAATTTTTATTCCAAAAGAAAATTATGATGAAATACTTGAAAAAGATAATTAAAAAAAAATTGCCATCCTTGTAGACCAAATACTTGAAACTGAGGATACTAACTTCGAATAAGTAACCATAAAACAATTAAATCCAAATTCTCCTTAATATATTTTTTTAAATCAAATAGGGGATACTAAAAATAAAAAGGATACCATGGTCCAGAGAAATTCTAGAACAAACGAAATAATTAGCACAATTTTTACTCTAAAAATATGGTACAATCAATGAATCATTAACAAGCTCGAAACCCAGCAATTAAAATAACTCATAACTCAAAGATGCTCATAATAATATATAAAGTGAGGGGATTTTTAATGATTAAAGCTTAAATTTCTAAAATTCTTAGGCCAACAATAGCAATAGTAACAGCTTTAATACTAATACATTTACCAAACAAAAATAGCCTTATGTTTCTTATGAAGAATTCAAAAAATTAATTTTGAGTTTTTCAAAAAATCCATACTTCAAGGAGCTTGTAATGAATTTATTGAAAGACTTTAACAAAAATGATCAAAGCAATTTAGAATCAACAAATTTTTAAGACTTTTAACATAACTCATAAACCTACTCTTGTGAAAAAAATGATTCAGTAAATTCAGCCAACTTAAATATAAACTAGAAACATTAGAATGTATAATTGGCAAGTGAATTAAATTAAAATTTACCGCATGAATAAAGTATTATTGTAAAAGAAAATTAATTAATGTAATCACCAGAGAGAAGTGGAATCAATAATGAAAAAAATGTAATAAATGAAGTTTTTTACTTTTTCTTTTATTTATTGAAAAATACACCAAATTTTCATTTAATTTTGTTGAATCCTATCATAAATTTTACCAAATTTTTATTTTGAAATTATTTAGTTGAATACCAAGACACTTTAAAGAAAATCTAGCTTAGAAAAATCTAATTCGATGTGTGTTAAAGAAGAGCTGAATGATAGCACTAAAATTCATTCTTTCAGAGAAAAAACACCAGAGCTTTCTTCTTTTAAAGCCTTTAAAAGTACTTCTTAATTTAATATATCTCCAATAGGTAATATAGGCAGTATGAGTCAATCGGCAAACCTATCTTAGAAAAATTTCAATTAAAGCTAAAATCAATAAATTGGTATGTTTGGAGAATAAATTCCCAATAGTATAGCTGCAAACCCTTTTAACCAAGTAAATTTACAAGGATTAATTGGCTAATAAGAGTAAATTCAACAATAAAACCTATAAAGTTAAAACATTTATATAAACCCATATTAGAGACCAAATAATAACATTTTACCACCAGTTAACATAACCTCCCTTCCTATTGAAAGTAATAATTAAAATTTTAACTAAAATCTCTATCTGGGAATGAATGAAATGGCCCAATAGATGAATTTAAATAATGCTGATAATACGTTTTACTAGCAGCCATTTACCTAAGCTAATTAAAGTTATGTTGAATAATAAGATTCTTTCAAATCAATTTTTCTTTCGCTTTTACTTTACTTTGATCAAAACTAGCAAAATTAGTAATAGCAACAATAATAAAATCAAATAAATTTTATGAATTAAGATTTATTAAACTTTCAAAATTTGCTTACGCCCCCTATTTCTGCTTAGGATTATTCCTTACAAGATTTAGCTTAATAGACAAAACAATACTTGTAAGCAGGTCATACTTAGCTATTAACTCCATAGAGTTTAATTCCAAATAATGAATTTTATGGAGAAAGAAACCTATCTTTAATATAAAACTAGACTTTAAAATAATAAAAATAGCAAAATTCATACCAAAATAGTGGGTTTTCAAATAATGTATTTTCTAATTTAGTGAACGAAGTAAGTTTGGACATACCTAAATAGAATTTAGTTTAAGACTAAAACTTATTGAAACGAATGAACCCAAATTCTTAATTTTATTACCCTGTATCAGAGTCATAAGTAAATAAATTATTTTAATTTAGAAAATGTTTGATTTTCTTCTTTTTTAAATTAGTTAAATATATAAAAATAGCCAGAGAACATTTAAATTAATTAAATTTAGACAATCAATTAAAGCGAAGAAATTTTAAATAAAGGAATATAAAAGAAAGACCAATAATGAATGATAAAATTATTAAAATCATTGAAAATTGTATTAAAATTGATCCACCAAAGCCAACAAATTCAATTTTTTATCAAAAAATATCATTTTTTTTTATATGTGAGTGAATAAATCTAAATAAACCCATTTTTTTATTCATACATATATTAATTAGTTTGTTTTATTTCTATTTATATTTTGTCTTTATTTCTGCTCTTGCTTTCTTGCTAAAATGAATTAGGTAACTTTTCAAATAGTCTCTCCATTTTTTACAAAAGAATGTGAACAAAAAATAGTTTCAATTCATACCTTTATCAATAAAATAATTCATTTATCAAAGATAGATAATAGGTAAAGTTAATCATAAAAAAATAACATCAATTTACATGTTTTTTAAAAATTTTGTAAGTGAGTATTTCAAAATATTAGATAAAATATATTAAATTGATAAATTTTATTAATAAAAACTATTAAAATTAATTTAATTAACCAAATATTATTCCTTATTTTATCATTTATTACATATTTAAGATACTTAATAGACATAAATTTAACTTTAAATTATCTCTTCTTTTCTTTTTAAACTTAAGAAATAAATTTAAATTGTTGTAAAAAATATGATATTAAAATCATCCTTTTTTAGGCAAACACATAATTTTTGTTGAAAAACTTTGAAATGATAAATTTGAAAAATGAAATATTCATTTCTCCAAGTCAAATAAAAAGTAGATGTAAATAAATATATTTAGAAACAGTATGATCTAAGTTGGATTTCAAATAGACTTTTCTAAATATTTAAAATACTTTAAATATCTAGATTGATTTCACAGAAAAAAAATAAAAAAATAAATACTCACACAAAGAAATATATACAATTAAAAATAAAACTGAAATGTTTTCTTAAGGAAGAATTAAAATAATCATTAATCATTTTTACTCTATCAAAAAATTCATATTATTGCTGAATGAAGATAAAACTTATTAACTTTTGTTCTGAATTTATTCTAATTTAATAAAGATTAAATGAAGAAATACTTATTTTTAATCTTCATTCTTTATTCATATTTTTTGAAATAATTTAGAGGCTAATTTCTTGTAATAATATTTAAATTGATCTGATTGGAAGTTATTTCATCCACTAAATCAGGTTTGATTTTTTTAGATTAATTTTGTTTGATATTTCAATTTATTCTAAGTGAGTTTCTATGTTTTATACATTAATATAACTTTTTGAAGTCTCTGTTATCATAAATATTTTTGTAAGTTGGATTGAGAATATAAGATACACTAACCTGTACAAGAAAAAGTGTCCAATAAATTTCCATGAATAGAGTAAATATAAACAACATCAGTAAGTATATATAGGCATATTTGAAGATACTCCAGAAGTTTTAAGCTAGATCTATTACAGCAAAAAACTAATAAACAATACATTTTGGAACTAAGAAAAATCTTGTAAAGATCCAAATTGTGACTCCAAATGTAATCAGCACATAAATAATTTTTTTTTGTTTCTATTCTAAATCTGCATATGCTCTTCCTCCTGCTACAATAATATCACCTTTGTATAATTATATAAATAAATTAATCATATCTTTATTCTTTATTTTTGTTACCTGCATTATGTAGGATAAAAAAAATAGTTGACATATTTAGGAGATTGAATAAAATTGAATAAACGATTATTGCCAAGAACATGAAATGATTTAGACCTGTTTCATACTTTTTGTATTCATCCTATTTTCTTGCACCAAAAAATAAATCAACTAAAGCATTAACATGAAAAGCTAGCTGAATTAAATTGAAATAAATCATCTAGTTTTTTATATTAGGATCCTCTTAGTTGAGGTTTGGAAATGATTCTAGTATATTATTACAACATCCTTTTCCACCAAGTTCATATGGCATCCAGCTTGTTTGCTTAAAAGTAAGCAATCCAAATAAAGTCATAAGAAAATAATATATAGTTTCATATATCCAAAGATTAATTTTATTAGCTCTGTGAATTCTCAATACACCTTTGTATTTATTATTCAAGTTTCTCACCACCCACTAAAAACATATCTACTTAAATATTTATTTAGTCAAAGATAGTACACCAATCATAAAAATACTAAAGAAAGTATATTTTAATTCAACAGTTTCAATTATTGGCTACTATTCTTTTGACCATTATCTGAAAGAATAAGCTGGTTTAATAAAAAGAAAGAAAATTCCTAAAACAATAGCAAGAGCAAATTTAAAAGGTTGTTCAAAATCTTTCACTAGAACTCTCTATCTTACTTTTTTCATGATCTTCGAAATATATTTTTAAGCTTCTTCTACAGCACAGCTTTACTCCCTCAAGCCTTCTCTTGATTATATTAATTCCCTTACTTTATTACTGATTATATTTTCTTTTTTTAATAGTTTTTCATCTTTTTTAACTCCATTTTATTTAAAATTGCATTTTTATTAATTTTAATTGATATGCTTTTTAGAAATATGAACTTATCCTAATTAATAGTCCTCTGAAACATTAGATATCATAATATGATTTAGTTATTTATCTTTATCCACTATCAAATAATTCCTCATTTGCTCCTATTCTTGAGAATCCATAAAAAACCTTTCCAAAACAAACTTTTAATTTATTTGCACCTACCTGTTGAAGATTATATATGTAATTTTTTTATATTTTTATCTAAATAAGTAAATGAAGTATTTTTTCAAAACAAAAACTATTTTGCATTTAGAAAATACTATTTTAGTTATTTATTACACAAAGCAGACAATATTTAAATGCCAACAAGTATTCTGTATTTTATTTAAAAGTAGAATCAAACATAAAAAACAATGCTTGAATTATAAAATTTCAAAATTTTTGTTACCATTTATTAGAAAAATTGTTAATTGAATCAATAAATGCTAAGGATATTAATTCAAAAGATCAAATTTCCCACTAAAAAAAATTGTAATGTTCTATTACAAATCTAAAAAGTTGTTTTAAATAGTATTAGATATTAGTCCTGAACTAATTAGATTATTTTTCAATCATTTAAAATGAGAAAGCAATAATCAGATAAAAAATTAAGTAGGAAATCAAAAAACTTTATTTTAATTAGAGTTTAAAATATTAATATTTTTATACAAAAATCAAAAAAATTTTAATCAAATATCCAATCAAACAAAAAAATAATTTAAAGTCTTAAAAATTTAAATTACTTATCAAACTTGCTTTCTGAAATTATCCAAAACTTAGTTAGATGTACTAAACTAAATAAAATAAGAATGTAAGTAAAATGTAAAAGTCATTTTAAAAAAAGTAAAAAATAGGAAAGTTAATTTAGTATTAATAGCATAGAAAATGCTTGATAATTTTTAATTTAATATTTTCAAAAGTATCATTTTATAGTTACTTTTACTTTGTTTTGAGTAAAGTACTCAGTTTTAAATTAAGAAATACATAAAAAGTTAACAAATATTTAATAGTCTATTTATTGTTTTAATTTATACAGATTGTTTGTCTGTGATCTTACTCATTCATTTTCATTTACATTATCATCACTTTCTTCTACATTATATTCTTATTCCTCCTCTTCTTCATCATCTTAAGCAAAAGATAAAAGACTTTTATTTAGGGGTTTGGAAGGAGGGAGATTAATTTTAAGTTTTTTCTAAAGATTATCTTAGCCATCTTTTTATTTATCTTCATCTCTACCAATAACATTTGGTCTTTTTCTTTTAAAAATATTAAATCTACCCATAACTGGATCTTTTTATTTCTCTTCTTCTAATTTTTATTTATTTTTTTCATATTCATTTTAAGCAATTATTTCTTTTCCATGTTTTTACTCTGCTTGTTTCAATCTTTGATCCTCAAAATAATGATTAGCTAATTCAAGCAGCCACTTTGGATCTACCTCAGAAGCTTCTCTCATATAATATTTTGTAGAAAAAATAACTTCAGAATAAATAACCCATTATGGAAAATTGATGTTAAGAATTGATGTGGGATGGAGATATAGAATTTCTTTGTTTCTTAAATTTCTATAGGAACCATCTGGTTAAAGCTAAGCTACATTCATAAAGAAAGCTGTAACTAAAGCTCTTAAGATACCCTCTATATCATCTTCACTATTATTAACTTTCAATCCCATTCTCTTTACCTATTTGCACAATTGATCGTGTATTTTAACTGCCATATTTAGACTCTTGACATTCAATTTATGATCATTACAAAATCCTTATTTAGCTTACTAACTTTTTAAATGATTAAAAGCTAAAAATATATTAATTAGAGTGAGGTGATCACCTTCCTTAGCTCCTAATTTTTTCTTTTACTTCAATATAGTAGCAGGATCAAAACCATTATAAAAAACTTATCCTTACAAACTAAGCATTGAACACAAAATAAGCATTTGCTAACTACATCCAAAATCATCTTTAAAGCTATTCATCAGTAAAACCTATCATAAAAACAACAAATTAAAAAAGACCATTAACTTAAGATTTTCTTAAAGTTTTTTTTCTTCTAAATAAAAGAAAAAATGAACAAAATTTAGGAAATTTTAGAAATTCGAAAAGAAAATTTACTCCTAGCTTTGTTTCAAGATTAAACTCACATATTTTATGACCTATTTCTTGTGTTAGATTACATTATTTATCTATAACTTTTAAGGCATATAATTGTTCTAATGCTTTTGCATAAGCATTTTCGTTTGGCTATTAAAGTAGTTCAAAGTTAGTCACATCTCCTACACCAAGAGTTTTTATTTGAAGAATAAAAGTTGATAAATCACATCTAAGGATTTCAGGAGTACTATTGTCAAATAATTAATCAAACTATTCTTTTGTGCAAAGTCTGTAGCACTCCCCCCTTTAAACTCTACCAGCTCTTCCTGCTCTTTACTTAGCAGCTGATTTGCTAATAGGTACAACAAGAAGATTTTCAAATCCTCTTTTAAAGTCGTAGTAATTTATTTTATGAAAAAGAGTATCGATAACATAAACTACACCACTAATAGTGATACTTGACTCAGCTATATTAGTAGAAACTATTATTTTTCTAATATATGACTCACAAGGCTTAAACACTTCCATTTGATCTTCTATAGGCAAACCAGAGTATAGAGGAAGAATTTTTAAATTTTATCTTTCAGCATCTCCAATCAAATTTTTTTAGATAATTTCGATGAAAGCTTCTATTTCTTCTTATCCAGTCAAAAAGATTAATATATCTCCCTTAATATAATTACAAAAATGATTAAAATGGTGTGCAAAATTAAATCAATAAAAAACCTTTTTATCAGGAGTTCTAATAATCTCAAGAGCTACTTAAACAGCCTTTACAACATAATTTCTTGTATTCTCTCTTAAATAGAAAATATCTACTGCAAATTACCTCCCTTCTATATATAAAATTTATGAAGTAAGGTTAGCAACCAACTTATTTGTTTTGGGGTCTACAACTCTTTCCTAGAAAAAGCTACTTATGCTTTCAGCATCAATAGTTGCACTTGAAATAATTAATTTCAAATCGGGATTCTTTCTTCTAATCTTTTTTAATAATCCTAATAATATATCTGTATTAATACTTCTTTCATGTATATCATCAATCATAAGCACCGAATATTCGCTTAATAAAGGATCATTAAGAATTTAATTTATAAGCATACCGTCAGTCATATATTTTATCTAAGTGAGCTCATCATCATAATTATCATCAAATCTCACACTATACCCTACTTCTTAGCCTATAACACAACCCATTTCTTAAGCAACCCTGTTAGCAATACTAATTGCAGCAATTCTTCTAGGTTAACTAACCCCAATTTTTTTACCATTAATAGCATAGCCTGCTTCTACCAAATACTAAGGAATTTCTAAAAAAAAGAAATTGAAAAAATGTTTTTATAAAGTTATAAAATTTATAACACGTTTTAATTATTTTGTGCTCAATAAAATGTATTTTTAATTTAAATTAATTGAAAAAATTATTGATTATTCTTTAAAACAGAAATAATTATTTGTCTATCATGCTTTTATATCCAATTATGTCTAAATATTAATAAATAAGTTACTTGTTGTTTTTCCTGAACCAGTTTCTGCTATTACCACAACACATGAGAAGTTTTCCACACAATATAAAATTTCCTACTCTGATGAAAATAAGTAAACCATTTTAACTTATTAAGATTAAATTTACTGTGCTACACAATAGGTAATTCTTTGAAATCCCATTGATCAAATCCTGTAAACCCTCCTCTTTCACCCACTAAAATATCTTCTTCCTTTCTTTGTTTTCTCAATTTTTATTATTCTTGCCATAATTATTTCTATTATTCTTAACTATTTGTTTAGTTATTTCCATACTACTTCTTTTTAAATTCAAAAGTCCTCATATTAAAATAAAGTTATTTAAAGACACTTAGTTATTTAATAAATAAAAGCTCTACAAATCAAATCAAATATTAATAATCAATAACAAAGATATTTTTTCTGATAAAAAAAATCAATCTTTTAATTAATGTTAGAAATTAGTGATGATATTCCTATTAAATGGACTTTGATATTCTATTATTAAGAATGTTAAAAAGATAACACTTTTTTGTATTTCTTGGTTTTTAAATATATCAAATATTAATTAAAAAATCAAACTCAAGATAGAAATAGAATATAAAAAATAAATAATACAAAAAAGAATGGAGGAGGTTGTTTATCAAATAATTAACGAATATAATAATTAAGATACCTAAGATTATTTTTAAAAGTATTAAAATCTGATATAAATTAAAGTTTATGAATAATTCAACAAAAAGATATGTGGTTTTCATTCACTATTTAATTCATTTCATATTATTGATTACCTCTCTTATAATTAGAGTTTAGAATCAATCAATAAGATTAATTCAGCATGGCAATTTTGGTATTTTTATCATGAATCATATAAATATTTGATGGATTAATATCCTAATAAAAGTGATATTATTATTATCTAAAATTTAGGTGTTTTAGAGAGATCTCATCTTGAGTTTTTTATTGTAAACTATCCACCTTTGTTAGAAAAAAAGTAATAATTGGCTAAATAAAATTTAGATTTGATACTTGTAACGTTTTATTATGGATTTGGGATAGTTTAATTAACAAATGAAAAAGTAGATTAATTTAATTAAATTATAAAATAATTTAATGCATGTAAGAATGATTAAATGGTTATTATATTTGCTGGTATTACAAATCATTGGATCACAATAGTTGCCCATAAAGTTTAAGATACCAAATAATTTTATTTATTAGATTCCTCTAATTTAAATCTTTAGAGTCTTTTATCTGAAGATGTAGATACTTTATTATTATAAGCAGATATTAAATTTAAAGAAAGAGGACAATACGAAGATGAATGTAAGAGAAAATATCCCAAATATATAAAAATAGCAGCTTTAAAAGATAGAAAAACAGTCATAGAACTGATATAAAAATGCTTTTGTGAAGAGATTAAATTAGAAATATTTATGATAGAAAATTTATTTAAAGAAATGCTGTAAACATTTGAAGAATACTTTCCTGATTGGATTGAAACTCTTTAATCAAATTAAGATGAAAATGAAATTGATAAGATTAAGTAATAATCATAATATAAATTTATTAAGAATGAATATAGACCTTAAGTTATATCTCACGATATATTAAATAGTATGATTAAATATGGTGATAATATTCAAAAGTATTTCCATAAACAATTAGCTCAGAAAATTAATTCATGGATTGATTATAATATTAATAATTGTAAAATTCTCAAAAATGATGCTGAAATAAATTAAGAAGATTAAGAAATGATAGAAAAATATATTTTAGTTTTATCTAATATTAATGAAATCTTTTATAAAATATTTTGAAATATTTAAAATCAAAAAGTGAATTATTAATAACTTTAGGAGAGATTATTAATAATAACTTGATACAATTTTTACTATATATAACTCAAATAAAAACTATTAAAAGTAATAAATATGTTTTGTTGCATTTTAGAAAAAAGTAAATCAGCCAAAAAAATAAACAATTAAATTTAATAGATTATTAAATTAAGTCATAAATTTAGTGAAATGCTAAGTAAGATAAACATAATTTGTTTTTATTTTTTTTATTCATCAAAATTAGAAGAATTACTGTATTAAATGTTTAAAATAATTACAAAATTTAGAATATTTATTTACCTAGTCTTTAAACAACAAATTTTGAATTTTATTTAATAAGTTTGTTTGATAAATAAATATTATTTGTTTAATTGTTTTTGAAAGCAAAATGAAAGATATTATAATGTAAAATGATATAATTTTATATAATTACAAAACTGAAAATTTATATTCTTCTATTCTTTAAACATACCTGATTTATTTATTTAAACTGTAATTATATGGAATTTTCAAAATAAATACATTCTTGTAATATGAATAGATTACAATTATTTTTCCATATTATTAATATGTTTGTAGCTGTTTTTGGTTAATAATTAATACTATTTAACAGTCTAATCAATAATTTGTATTGTTTTCAGCTGTTAAAGTAGGATCATGATTATGTTGATAGTTTTAATTGTAGGTTTCATTGTCATAATTTTCTTGTTGGTTGCTACTTTTAAGAATTTCATTACTAATTTTACGTGAACTACTCAAAATATTCGTAGACTCATCTGCTTAATGAAATTCATAGTCTTATAAATTATTATTATCATTATTTTTTTAGTATTCTTATTCATTGTATCTTGTGTCATCTTTTTGATTGTTATTGAACTTTGTGTAAAGTCCATGTTATTCTTCTTCCTCTTCATTAGTATTATATTGACTAATTTAATTTTCTTCACTTTATTATTTTTCTTGTTGGGTATTTATAGGTGAAGGCACAAATGCATATTCATCATTTTCTTTTAAAGGAGATTCTTACTATTGATTTTCTTATTTTTATGAGCCTCCTAATTATTTATATGGGGATGTCTAAAATTAAATACTTTCTTATGGTTTTTCATTATATGATTCATTCTTGCTCATTATCTAAGCTAGTAATTCACTAGCTTTGGTGGAATCAGCACCTTAAATAGTATAGACATCTTAAACCTTCATTTAAGATTATATTTCTTTTTGCTTAACTTATTCAGGCTAATATTTAATTTTTGAGTCATCATAAGTGTAATGCATAGGTTCAATAACACTATACTCATTTTTGAAATCGGAGAACATTTATTCTTCAAAATTAGGTAGTTGTCTTATAGAAGCATCCATATTAGTAGTTAAACGATCGTTAATCATAAAACTAACAGCATTTTAGAAAGATTTTTCAAAATATTGCTCTAAGAGATTGCATTTTTCAAATTTATTTGTGTATATTTATTAAGTAAGATATTTTGAATTTTTGCTAAAAGATGAGCTATATTCATTTTTATAAACTTGGAAGAATTCTTTGCAGAATCCTGTGTTTGCATTTTCTAAAATTCTAGTTGAGTTTTTATTATGTTTTCCGAATTAGAATCTAGAATTAGCTTCATCTGATAATCTCTAAGAATTGAATATACTGAACTTTTCTAAATCATCTATATTTGGAAAAACACCAGTTGTGATGGAATCTTATTTATCTAATCTAAATATTCCTCCATCAACTGAGTCACTTTCATTTATTTGTTATTACTATATTGGTCTTAATTCTGAGTTTGCTTGCTTAATAAATACACAGTTTTCATCTTCACCTAAAAAGTTGACTTAATTGTTTGTTTTAATAGGATATTTAACAACCTTGTCAATAACAATTTTAGGTATATTAACGTCTTAATCTATTTGAATAATTACAGCATCTGGGTCAACCATGTTCTTTCTATTTTCAAGCAACGAAATCCAGTCTTAAATAACTTACATTGTATTTCTATTTGGTTGATAGAAATCATTTGGCTTAATTTCTTAATATCCTTTAATAAATTTATGATCATCAACAAATTGAGAAAATTGCTCATTGCATTTCAAAAATTTCAAATAAAATTCTTTTGTTTTGTTAGCTTCTTCTAAACTTTGTTCAGTGAGTCTTTCTATATATTTAGATTGGAATTAGAAATAAGAAATTGAAATGAAAAAAGCAGCAAAGTAATAAGCCACAAAAATATTGATAAAATTACCTAAAAGAACTGATATAACAATAAACATTGCGGTATAAAGATTCATCATAGTGTAGAGCATCAAATGAAAAACATATTGATTCAATTTATATTCTAAATAACCTCTTTTAGATACTCCTGTGTTTTTTAGTATAAATATAATTTAATTATTTAGCCAGCAAAAAAACAATTTATGGATTATTTACTTTTTATAGGATCTGTGTTTGTTCTTACAAGATCTATCATAAATGAAAATAATGCAAGGGCTTCTCCCATTTCAAAGAATATTTTATCAGTGGGAAGAGAAAGGAAATACTATCTCTTTTCTCTTTTATTAACATTAAAGCTAGAATTTTTTTTAGCATAAAGTTTGCTCTTCATTTTAATATACTAGAAATATTTTCTAATGAATCCATCTATCTTAATAATACCTAATATATTTATAAAAATTATTTTTCTTTGATAAAAATAATTTGAATCTAACAAATAGGTTATTCTAATGCAACTAAAAATATTATAAATCAATAAATATCTTGCTAGTTTTGTAAAAATTAAGACTCCTTTGTAAATAAATCACTAGTTTTATTTCTAATATTTGAATCTTTATTATTTTTATCTATTTCTTATTTAATTTGTTGTATTTTAACTTAGTTTTAAAATGCTGATTTAATTTCTCTAGCATAGAAAATATCTAATTTATATATTAAAATTATTAAATTAATATTTATTTTGCTTTAAGAGTTTTCTCCCATTATTCTCTCTTTTGCTCTTTTTCGTTTTTTGTAAGGAACTTTACTTTTGAATCAGTAATTTATAAATTAATTGTTTTTAATAAAAAATCTAAATATTTGTTACTGTTTCTTGGGTCTGGATCCTTAAAATTCTCTACATGGAGGATATGAATAGTTGCAATATCATTTACAAAGCTTCTATCTTCAACGCAACGATCTAAAATGACAAGATTTTTGACCAAATAATTCCATTAATTTTTTGATTCACTATATTGCATTTTCGATTAAATCAGTTAAAAAGCTACATCTGGACGTGTTTCAGGATCGTTTCCTGCTAAAGTTTAAAGTATTTCTATTTTTTAAAACAAGATTAATAAAAATATGAGTGTATTAATACTTCCTATAATTTGTAGCATGCTTTTTTACATGTACAAAATAAAATAAAATTAGAAATTAATTTTATATATTTATTACACTGGATATCGCTTTCTGCAGGAGGTTCAAAATCTCCACTATAAGTTGCTTAAAGCCTAGCCTATTTTTAGGGTTAAATGTTTTATATTTCTTGCTGACAGTATCAAATAAATCTTTAATACTTTTTCAAATGTAGTCTCTGCATTGAAGGAGAAACATCCTCTAAAACAACCAACAATCATATTAAATTAACCTTTATATTTACCTAAAAAATTTTCCTATCTTTTATTTAGAAAAAACTTTGTTAAAGTTATTATTAATTAATTTATTTATTTATTCAATAAATTTCCATCTAAAATTCATGCAAATAATTTATTTTGCTTGTTTCATACTGTATAAACTACCTATGATTGATAGGTTCAATTCTTAATTTACTTATACAGATGAACTAATTGATTGATTTATATTTATTTATAATTGAGTTCTAATACTAATTTCAAATATTATGAAAATCTTCAGTCATCTAAATAAAATTAGTGCCATTACATATTACAAATTTATTCTAAAATTCATAAGCATATTATATAGATAAAACATAAAAATATAAATGTAAATGGAAATTTACTTTTCAATCTACCTATATTTTTTAAAGAAAATCAAGATACAAAAACTAATTATTAAAACAAAAATGATATTTTTTCTTTAAATAATTTCTAATGAATGTTTTCTTTAACTTTACTAAAAAATTAATAAAAAAAGTAATATAAAAAATAATGTAAATCAATGAATAATATTTAAATGAAAATCAAAATTAATCTCTTAACACAAATGCTTCATTTTTATCTATTTCTTCAATTTTATAATAAACTTAAAATATAATTTATCAAGTATTCTAATATTTATTTCATCTCTATTTTCTATTTTCACTCTATTCTAATAATATTATATATTTGTTTTTCTAATCAATTCTTTATTTTTTTAATATTTACTCTATTTTAAATCTAAAATATCGCAATGAGTTAATAATAATAATAATAATAACCAATTCTTTTAAAAACTTTTAATTAGCTACTTAAAAATAAACTAACTCATCAAATATTTTGAAACATTTTTAAATTAGATTTTCAACAAAAAATTATTTTTGGTTGATAATTTATTAAATATTCTAATAAGCTTTCAATTTATATTGAAATAGTATCTACTTAAAAAGCCATTACTGAACTCATTATCTACATATTTTTTTCTAGTTAAAATCATTTTGGTTAGCTTAATTACAAAATTGTGAAATTTACTTTAACTTAAATGAATTTTATAAAATGTAGGATGAATCCCCTAAAATAGAGAATGAATAATAAAAGGCAAAACTAATAGCCAACAAAATATTAAAATCTCTAGAGATTAATCAAGTAGTTTGAATATATTTTATGAATTTATAAAATTTTTGGAAAATGTTTTTAATTTTTATATAAAATAATCAAACAAATTCTTAAAAAAAAAAATAAATAAACACCAAAAAACCAGGTGAAAAAAAGTATAATAACTTGTTAGTATTCATGTATGTAGTCTTGAAAAAGACAGTACCTTAGGGTACTACATATATATATAAATAATCAAACATTTTTTCTTAAGATTGTTATGAACAAATATTCACTATCAGATTAAAAATGCTTATTTATCTAGAAAATTATTTTTAAATGAGAAATTTTAATAGTATGAAAATTCTTCATATTTTCTTTCTTTCAGTGTATTTAGATAGTTGCATTAAAAATTTTTATGGATTTGATTTAAAAAATGATATCTATTTGACATTAGAATTGATTAGAAATTCTTCTTTTCTATATTTTTTTTTGAATTGTTTTAAAAATACCAAACAAATATTAAATATTTGAAATATAAAAAATATATAATAAAATAACAAAACGATCCATCAGTTCTTAAGGGATTTTAGTTCACAAAACATAGGCTTAGAAAATAAATTTAAGAAGAATAAAAATGGGGTTATTAAAGATTTTAAAGAAAACAAAGGAAAGAGAAAAAGAAATGCGTTTATTAATTTTAGGTTTAGATAATGCAGGTAAAACTACCATCCTTAAAAAGTTTAATGGAGAAGATATCGATAAAATATCTCCAACTCTAGGATTTAATATTAAAACTCTCCATTACTAAGACTATAAACTTAATGTTTGGGATGTAGGTGGTTAAACTACCATCCGTTCATATTGGCGTAATTATTTTGAATAGACGGATGGTCTTATTTGGGTTGTTGATAGTTCTGATAAGATGAGATTAGAGGATTGTAAAAGAGAATTGCATAGTCTATTAAAATAAGAAAAGTTAGTTGGTGCTACACTTCTGATTTTTTGCAATAAGTAAGATATTCAAGGAGCTTTGACATGCTAGTAAATAAAAGAATTCCTTGCTCTTGATGACATATCTACAAGACATTGGGGTATTATCCCTTGCTCTGCAGTAACTGGAGAAGGCTTAATAGAAGGAATAGATTGGATTGTTACTGATATAGCTTCAAGAATTTTTATGATGAATTGAAAACTCTTTTTAATAGAAATTGTTATAATAAATGAAAATAATTAACTAATTAAAATATTAAAAGTTTTATAATTGTTTAAAAGTAGATATTTTATATTTATCAGCAGAGTTGAGTTGACAAATTATTTCATTTATTAAAAATTAACAAAAAATAATAATAAATAGAAGTAAATTATCTAAAAAAAATAAATAAAATTATCTTAAACTTTAAATTTTAAATAAAGAAAAGAGAAGATATTTTTTAAAGTTAATGTACTTAACTTGAATGAACTTTAAAAAATAATTTTTATCTTTTAAAACAAAAGTATGAATAAATTTATTCTTTCATGAATTAATTCATTTTAATTTATCAGCATGAAATTTTGATGAGATTTTATTTTTAAATTGAGTTTTAAAAAGATTTTTATCATCATTTGAAAGGTTTTTTAAAAGAATTGTGAATTATTGAATAAAATCAATCAAATTACTTAAGAAACAAACAATAAATATTTAAATTATTGAATCTCTTTTCAACTACTTAATTATCTAAAATTAGATAAGAATAGATTATTTGAAAACAAATTTAAATAATATTTTCCTAATTTTTTGGAGTTTTTTTGAAATTAAAATATTTATTGTTATAATCATAGGTAAAAATAATAATTTTGATTTTGTTTTAGTTTAGATTATTTAATATTAATTTTTAATTCTCTTTCTAGGTTTATTAGACATTAATAATACATACATAAAAAATATTTAAGTATTTTAAAAAGTAAGCAAGAAAAAATGTTTGATTTAAGTTTAAATCAATAAATCATTCATTCATTGAATCATTATTATTATTTTCAACTTTATTTTGAGCAATGATTGGTGTTATCTTTTTCATAAATTGAGTAAAAGAAGCACTATTGTAAATATCAGAATAATCTTCTTAATTTTTTCTTTTTTGCTTATATTAAGGAGTTGTAAATTTTTGATGATTTATGATGTGATTCCTTCTTTTAGCTAGGCTTTTATACTATTGAATGCTAAATTAGCTATTTTCTTATCTTTAAAATTCTGGATTATCATTTTTAAAATCAAAAGTAGGTTCTTATTATATGTTAGGAGTTATTGGGCTTTTCTGATGTGCCAATAAATTATTTTCTTTACTTTTATATTGTTCAGATAATAATTAAGGTGAGCCTTAATCAAAATTTTTAGATTTTATCTATTCTAAGTGAATGTCATCTTAATTTTTTAACTAATCAAAGAAGCTGTTAAATAAATTAAACTTTTTATCCTTAAACTTTTCTGTTTATGAACCCCTTTTAACTAACTTACTTAGCTACTCTGATTCTTATGCTTTTTGGTAATTTAATTTAGCTTAATCAAAGCTTGTATTTCCTGGAAATGATTATAAATAATAGGTTGATTTGCTATCCTTATTTTATTTATTATGATTAGAATTACAGTCTAAAGAGCTCTTGTTAACTGTATTATCCTAGGAGTTTCTATAAGATTTTTCTATATTTTCAGGTATTTCATTTAATTCTATTTTCAGATTATTTTACTTTTAGATTTCGCTCTACCCTTTAAAGCTAGTTTATTTTATGGTGGCATATTTGTTATAAATTATTGAATCAAATTAGCTTTAACATTAATCTGATGTTTCTGATAAATCTGAATTAGAAGAAGAGTTAGATGATGATAAAGAAGAATCTTCAGACTCTTAAGATGCATGAGTAACAGATTTTGATTCCTTAACTTGATTTAGTGATTATGATGGACATTTTTATTAAATTTCTAAATTTTCTTCATTTTTCTCAAGACTCTTCACAGAAACAATAGGTTAGTCCATAGGTGTGTCTCTAATACTTGCTTTCTTTTTCACACTATCTTTACATGAAGAACTTCTCTTGAATGATGTTTGTACATTAATAAATTGTATTAAATTCTTTGATTTTCTTTAAATGAAATTTGAGCTCTTTCTTGAAAAATTAGCACTTTCACTAGTCTACTAGCTAGGTGCAAAGATATTGGATGTATTCTTTTATTTAAAATTGTTAGATTGAGAGTCAAATATCTCTTCTTGAATCTTCTTTGATGTTATCTCAAAAATGTTTTTTGCTTTCACATCAAGCAATCTAATAACTTTCTTATCTTTTCTATCTAAGCATTCCTTGTTGCTTATTTCTGTAAAAGCAATCCATGCTTTAATAGCTTTTTACTATATGCTCTCTTCTGCTTTGAGTATTGACCACTCTGTCGTCTTAGAATCAGATTTGGTTTTTTACATAGGAGCTTTTTGCTAGAATATATATTCATTTTTAAGAACAGGCCTTGGAAGGTATTCAAAGAGCTTCCTTTGGTTCTTATCAAGCACAATCTACTTTAGCTTATCTATCTCTTAAAGCTTTTGCACAATATAAATAATATCAAGCCTCTCATTAACCTTATTTTTTGAAAATTTAAGCTTTTCTATTGCACTGTAATAATACATATGATTGACCTTATTTTTAGAGCAAATCAGTTTAATAAAAATCCAAAATTTCTTAAAAAATTCAACAAGTACTATTTTTATGCTGATTATTAGTCTCTTTTCAAGTCTATCAGCCTCAAAGTATTCTCTAAAATTTTGTAAGAGATTTTAGTTTTTGAAGAGGCTTTTCTTTTTTATTTAAATTGGATTATTTAAGTCAGATGTTTAAAATGAATAAACAGAATCTTTTTTAGTATCTATTTATAAATTATTCTTTTGTAGAATCTCATCTTCAATATTCTTTGAAAAGATGTAAGAGTTTTTAGGGTTTTTTATATTTAATCTGTTTGGGGATGTAAATTAATCTTGGACATGCTAAGATATATCTTGACTTGTATCCAAATATTCTTTTTTTTAGTGATTTGAGTGGAATAATGATCTGCTTCTTAATATTGACTAGTTCAAATTTTTATTACATGTTTCATCAAGCATCGTGGTCTATTACAAATTAGTTAGCTACTGCTATAATGGTTTTTACTCAGTTTCATTTAGCTTTGTTTCCATCTTCTATTATTTTTACTTTTCATCCTCAAATTAAAATACTTCGTTCACCAGTGATGTATAGAACGATAGTTTTGAAAACGGCTTTGTGACAGATTTTCCAAATATCAAAGTTAATTATAAAAAACCACCTATATAAGCTAACATAAGAGATGCTTTTAAATAGTTTCTCTAGATTATAGTAAAATAATATTTAATAAAATGAAATTAAAGCATAATATTTTTTTAAAAATCAAGAAAGTATTTCAGATATTTTTTAAATTCGCAATATTTGTGATTTATTTATCATTGAAAAAAAGCATAATGTATAGATAGAAGTCAAAATGTTTGGAATTAAATCAGATTTTATAAATATTACTTAAATTCTTAATAATTAATATAATTTTATATGAATTCAAAGAAGATGAAAAGATCATATTATTCTAAGCTATTTTTACTTTTGCAATTATATTTTTTACTTAAAAAAAAAAAGGATAATTAAGTTTAAAATTTATCTACTGAATAAACAATAAAAATGAATAAAATCATAAAAGTTATTCATATTTTTATTTATTATTATTTAAAACTAATAATATCTAATCTATTTAATCAATTATTAAATTTATTCATTTCTTATCTCCACCAAAATATTTTTTTTAAATTGCTCTATTAAAGAACTAAAAAATATTTTAACAGTAAAATGTTTCTTACATATTTAAAATAAATACTCTTAAAAATTTTATTATCCTTCTTATAAATTTCCATAAAGTTTTTAGTAACTTCCAGTTCATTATTTTGTGTTTAATAACTTAACTTTCTTAATGTATGGAGACTACACTTTTGATAATTTTATTGAGCTTTTTCTGGTATGATAAGGTTTGCTTAAGAAGAATAAACAAAAGATTTCTCAAGAAAACTTTTAAATCAAACTTTATTTTAATCTTGATTAAATCAAATATGATCCACAAATTTATTGACTTCATAAAAATAAAAAAAATGCATTCATTAGATTGAATTTTTAAAATTTTCTGTGTTAATAAATTACCTGAAAAATAGATTTGGTTTTACTAACGTAAGTTGTGATTTTTAAAATTTATGGATTGTTGCTTAAGTCACTTTATTTATTGAAATAAGAAATCTCACCAAGTTATTTTAAGCTCTGATCTCTCATTGCGTTAAAATAGATACCCTCATCTGTAGAAACTATCTATTGGTTATATTTTAATTCAATGAATTTTATCTAGTCTAAATCAATATATTGTGTTATTGTTCTACATTACTCATATATAGGATTCTCATAAGATTCTAGAAAAGTCATCTCATCAAATACTTTTGCTACCACAAGTGAATTATTTATAATATTCTACCAGTTACTGTTTTATTTGATTTCATCTTAAATGTTCACCACTATTTGTATTTATTTTTATTAATTTGAAGAAAATCCTCCTTATATAGTGATACTTTCTTTTAAACTATCCTCAAAAATAGGACAAAGAAATTAATGTTATTGATTAGCAGGTAAGTTAAATAAATGTTCCCAATACTAATTAAATTATTAATTCTCAGAGCAAGGGACCAGCGGTATTTCAATTCTATTATATGCATATTCAGTTGAATTAGTTTCAAGACAAGTTTAATAGTAAGCTTTAATGCTAAATCCTTTATTAATTAGTGACTATGATTTATTACTTATGAGAAGGTCATTTAACTAAAATGCACCTTAACTTGAATAACCCTTATCATTTACATTATAAATATTAATGGCGAACCCATATTTAAAGGATTAAGCTGATATTTTTTACTCTTAATTGATAGTTGTCATCACATCTATTCCTGGATTTTACTTACTAAAAAATTTTAGAACATAATATGTCGTAATAAAAGCCACCATAATAATAATGAAAAGTGTTACTATTCCACCACATAATGTTTTATGAACTTTTTTTTTCTCTAATCGTAGTTAAACTGGTTTACCAAAAATGTCTAATTTTTTTATTTTTCTCTATATACCCATTTTACCAAAGCTAATTAATATCAATTTTTCTTTTCTTTTGTATTTGTTTGTTTATTAAGTAGAATTATTTGTTTTCAAAAAATTTAATGGAAATTTTTATTAAATCTCAAAACACACTGTTAATGAGGCAGTAATAATAATAATTTTTGTCCGTAATCTAAAGAATGAAAAAATTTATCAAGTAAAACTAAATTAAAAGACTAGTAAGTGATTAGTATCCAGAAGAAAAGATAAAATTTAAGAAACTTCAATACTAATGAATGTAATCAATTTTTACAAGAATTATTTAGTAGTATTTATATTTCATTTTGATAAAGCATAGTTCTGATTTAATGTGATCTAAATAATTTGTGATAAAAAAACTCATGAAAATCCATCAGTTCTATTGTTTATTTTTATTAACAGTTTTAATTAACCACAAAACTTCAAACTTCAATTTATTTACTGTTTCATGAAAATTCATTTCAGAGAATAAATTTTAGTCAATGCTCACTCTAGAGTTAAATTATCTAATTTTGTAGATAACTTAAACAAACTGAACACCAATAGTAATAATATCAACTTAGTTTTTAAATGTATTATCTTATTAGCTAAATAAATAGCTGATGAATCTTTCCATCAAATTATTTTTTCTAATAACTTAATGGTTGTTTTAAAAAAATAATTACAAAATTAACAAATTTAAATACCATAAATCTTTTAAACAGTAAATCTTAAAGGTTTATCTCTCTAAATTATTGAAGTTTCTTTAATAATAAAGATTTAAAAATAACTTCATACTGATAGAAAAATGCTAAAAAGAGTTTTACAGTATATGTATGTATTGAAAACATTAATTTTTTAATTTAGAGATGATAAAAAATAAATTAATTTTAGAAAGAGCTAAATGTTAGAGAAAATATTTTTTTTGTAAAATAGACTTTATTTTTAGATTATGAAATATAAAAGTATCAGTATAAATAGCTTCTATTATTTTTATTATCAGAAGCTGAATAATGATAATTAGCTTATCTGCGATTTTGATACCCTTAATTATATTAATTATATGGCTAGCCTGGATTCTTAATTTAGGGAACATTTCTGATATTATTATAATTTGGTTGATTGAATATATTTTATTGTTGAATATTTCTTCTTTGATCATAAGATTCATTTCGTTTATGATTTAATTATTATTAGAGATATTTATTTTATTAAATATATACATTATTTTATTTAGGTAATTGTTACTCAAATTCCATATTTCTATTATCAAAAGCTGAATTCTATCTTTTTTATTTTTCAGGTGATTCATACTTTAAAGTCTTTTTAGTAAAATCGGGATCAATATAATTCTTACAACTTGATCTAGATGCCCCAAAAGTGAATCCTAAATAAAAAAATGAAAATAATTAAAAAACAAACAAGGTTTTTAAGCTTTTTATAAATTACCTCTAATATTTTTTAGATTGGAATCTTAGTAAGAACCTGGACCAGGGCTGTTAGTTTTATCCCTAGAGCTCCTTTGGCCAACTCCAAAAGAAGTACCCTTTTTAGTATTGTTTTCAAAAATACTAGGAAGCTAAACATATTCAGGTCCTTTTGATGTTTCTTTTTATGCACTCTAGGGTGATTTGAATCTTTAAGATCTAGGCATAGAAAAAGCTACAACAGATTTCTATAAAGAAGTAGCAGATTAATATTCTGACATTCCAAAACCATGACCTTATTCCAAATTTTGCTTAGCCACATTGTAATCAAGATATTATTTCTAAGAACTTTAAGACCCTTAAGATAAGTCTCTACTTCTATTTGGGACTGTATTATGGTTTTACTCAGCTATATTTCTGTTTTTTCTTTGATTTTCTTCAAACAATCTTCTCTACTCTTCCTCTTACCTTTACTAAGCCCTAGCTCTTTCCATTTCTTCATTTTATCTTTTAAGCTCCATTTCTCTTTACAAAGCTTCTTATTTCTTTTTTTCTTCTTCTTCTTTTCTCTTCTTTTCTTCAGCCTCTCTCTTCAACTTTTCTTCTTCTTCTTAAAGTTTCTTTTTCTTTAACTCTTCATCTTATTTTTTCTTTAAGTCTTCATCTTATTTTTTCTTTAAGTCTTCATCTTACTTTTTCTTCAATTCTTAATCTTACTTTTTCTTCAACTCTTCGTCTTACTTTTTCTTTAACTCCTGCTCTTCCAAAAGCTTTTTTTTCTTTTCTTCTTCCTCTTATTTTTTCTTCAACTCTTACTCATCTTACAGTTTCTTTTTTTTAAGCTCTTCCTCTTATTTCTTTTTCAGCTCTTCCTCCTATTTATTTCTCAACTCTTATTCTTCTAAAAGCTTTTTCTTTTTTTCCTCTTCCTCTTGTTTTTTCTTCAACTCTTGCTCTTCTTGTAGTTTTTTTTTCTTTAACTCTTCCTCTTACTTTTTTTTGAGTTCTTACTCTTCTAAAAGCTTCTTTTTCTTTTCCTCTTCTTCTTTTAGTTTTTTTTCTTCCTCTTCTTTCTTTTTCTTTTCAGCTTCTTATTTAGCTTTCAAGGCTTTTTCTTCTTCTTCTGCTTTCTTTCTTTGGAGTTCCTCTAATTCTTTTTCTCTTTTTCTCTTTTCGATATATGCAATTAACTCCTAGTTATCTTCAGATTCCAAATCGAAATTTATTTAGCCAGCAGGTTTTCCTTCATAAGCAATATTGACTTTTTATCCAAGATATTTTCCTTTTTTTTAAACGAGTTAAGATAGATCCATAATCCCTTTTCCAACTAAATCGTCTTTTGATGTATCTTCATCAAAAACTTCAAATTAGAGTTATCTATCCTTCTAATATGAGAACTAAGGTAATTCAAAAATAATGTCTTTCCAAACTGGTTCTTTACCTCCTGATTAATGTACATTAGTTTTCAAAACTATTCCATTATATTTCAAGATGCTGTATGGATCCATTTTACCAAAGAAGTCCGTGTCTCGAGTTAAGTAACCTCTCATATTTTTAATAATGATTTTTCCTTAATTCTACTAAAGCTTATAGAGCTTTTCGTCTTCATGTTCAGCAAAATCAACATACTAAATATCAGCCATAATTTTACCAATTTCCTTTTTATCTTTACCAACCAAGATAATCTCTTCTTAAATGTACCATTTTTCATTTAAAATTATAGGTTTCAAGTCAAAGGAAGCTGTGCTCACAATATCAGTACTTTTAGGATTAACTTACTATAAAGTTATCTATAATTAATGATAAAACAAATTAGATTCGTTAAATTTAAAATTAAATAAAATACTGCCAAATTAGTTAAGTTCTTATCTTTGATTGGGAAAACAAAAACGTCTTTATAATTATTATTTGGTTCGCTTTTAGGGGCTATATGGGTGCTTCTATTTTCAGTGCCAAGAGTAAATTTTATTTATTGATTAGAGTATCCTGACTTAAAAGCACAATTAAGATTTCTGATAGCTATTTTACCTAGGAATTTGTTAGTTTTTTCATAAGAACTTACTTATTTACAATTCATGGTTATGGTTAACTCTCCAACATGAGCTTTTTTGTATAAAAGTGGAATGGATTTAGTCTCATCTCCTATTTTGAAATCTTAGATAGGCACAGTAGCTAATCCGATTAATTGATCTTTACTAACTTCATAGTCAAATGCCATAAACATAATAGTCTCTTCTATCCCTACAAATACTTAGATCTATTCTTTCCATTCTGGAGTTAAGCCAGCATCTATGTAATAATTTGTTTATTTTTAAAGACTAAAATAAAAATATTTTAATATACCTTTCATCACTGAGGTCTTAAAGTTTATCTCCTCACTTACTTTAATTCTAATATAAGGATCCTTTTAAAAAAATTATTTTTGAATTTTTACATTTTAGAAAAGTAAAAAACTTACCATTTTCCCAAATGTTTCAGTATCTCTTTTCAAATTCGCTTTCATATGAGTGATGGTAATCAAATATTTATAATTCTAAGCATAAGGATTATTAGCATAGTTTGCTTATACTTCATTTTCTTTAAGCTTTTTGCTTGCTTCATTGACTGCAGCGTCTTATATCTTTTACGTATCAACCTTTTTCCCATTAAGAGCCTACTTTTGAGCTTCTAAAGCCAAGTTTTCAGCATCGGTAAATTTTACAAATTATATTTTTAGCTATAAGCTGCTTGTATTTTTTCCATTCAATTATAGATCAGCTTAAAAGTCTGACTTTTTCCCTCTTTGCAAAAACTAATTTATATCAAATGCTGCTGATCCTAAGATTTCTTCACCCTTTTTTGCTTAGTTTACCAATGTAACAACAAAATTATCTTCATTTTCCTTCCTAACTATTTCAAAGTTATCTGCATAAGAGATATTTTTCTAATTGTATTAGCAGGCAGGTGTGATTTTAATCTCCTTGCCAACTTAAATCTTCACTATGATATTCTGTATGGAGATAAACAACAATATTAGAATACCAAATATGTTATGAAATACTAAATGAATTTACCTCATATGGTTAAGATGTGTTGTAAATATCTGCTTTAGCAATCTAAACAGTAAGCTTACCATTTGGATTTTTAACTTGATTTACTGAATAGCTCATACTTATTTGAAATATATTTTATTATTCTAATAATATTTATTATTACTAAATATTGTTATAATTCTTAATTACTTGTCTTATATTATTAGCCTTATAAGTTTGATTTAATGGTCAATTTAGATTAAAGAATATCTTTACTCCCAATTTTATTGGAGACAAAAGGTAAGATTAAAATTTGATGGAAACAGTTTGTTGTTTGTTATTTTATAAAAGAAAGAATCTAAAAAAATATGTTTATCTGAATTTCGATATAATTTAGTTAATAATAATAAATTATGTTCACACAATTATATTTAGTTAATAATATAATTTAATATTTGTAAATACGCATTATTTTATTTTCATTTTCAGGTGAGTATTTAATTACTCAAAATAAAAGCTTAAAATGAAACTAACCTTTTTTTGTTAATAAAATTAATAGAGTAAACTTAATTTTTTGATATCCACAGCAAATAAATTTTTATTTCTCATATTTAGATATTCAGATTAAAAAAGTACAGTTTTTTCTTATAATTTGTCTTCTTTCACAAAGTTTTCTATAATTCTCCACTTAAGATTACATTTTGATATTTGTTATGGTATTTACTTTCTTTTTTCAACAATAATTATTTTTATTTTCATTGCTAATCTTTTTTTGCTCATTATGCTTTATTGAATTTTAAATCTTTAAGCTTGATTACAAACATATTTTTTGAGTTTTTAATTTACTTTTATGTCATCTATAAAGAGTATGAAAATTCTAAATCGAGGAATAAATGCAACAAAATAAATATATTATTAATTAGCTTTTAGAAAGTATAAAATTGGAATTATTGCTGTTATTATAGTGGGTGTTTGAAAAAAAATAAACATTGGATCAAACTGTTTTGTTCTAGATTTGAATTCTACTTTTCAATACAATTTTTGTGTTTTAATTAATTTTGGATAGGATAGAAAAAATTTGTAATTCGATTCTGATTGATACAATGAAAAATTGTGTCAAAAATAGATTTTTTAGCTTCAAAAAAATTTGTTAAAAAATTAAACAATTTTCATCTTAAAATAGGTTTCTTATGATGTATATATTATCTAGTGCTTAAGGAGATAAGGGTAGTATAAAATGTTTTAAAGTTTAAGCTTTGTATATATAAATTTAGAGTCTTTTTACCAATTTTATTATACTTTCTTCTTTCGAAATTTGGAATTTATGTTATGATTTTCCATTTAAATATTCAGAATTATGCATATTTTGAACAAATATCCTTCGAAATTCCTTTAGAATAGAAAATTTATATTATTAATTATACTCATAATTTCTTTTATCTATTTTATTTATTTTGGCTTAGATTTAAATCATTTTTGTTTATAATAGTATTTTACTGTTACATTTTCACAATTTTATTATTAGTTATTCGAAATTAATTAATATCTGAAAATTTACAAAATATGAACATAAAAAAACTAAATTTGTTTTTAATTAAAGAAAACTTTAAGATTCTCTTTCCTCTTCTGGAAATCTCAAAAAATAATATTTTCTGTGTTTTTTTGTCAATTTTATGAACTTAATTTTTTAAAAATCAGATGTTATAATACTTTTAATCAAAAATAATAAATATTCCTTTAAAGTCTATTTTAAATTAGATCAAATTTTATTCAATATTAAAAATGGCATTTGTAAAAAGTGTATTTTCAGAGAACTCTTTTGTTTTTTATCAATTTTGGAAAATTTAAAAAAAGAATACTTACTTATTATGAAATTAGAAATATTTTTTGTGAAATTTAGTTCAAAATCTATTATAAGGAATTATTTTATATATCTTAACTCTAAAAAAACAATAAAGCTATTTAATCAATATCTTTTATTTTTTTCTTCTTTTAAAGATAAATTTAACAACATCAATTTTCAAAATCTAAAATATTATTTAAAAAAATAAAAAATCTATTTATGAATAAAAAACTAAAATAATTGAATTAGCTCAACACTTTAAAATATTGAAAGAATTTATTTAACAATTAGATAAAAAGTTTTGAATTTTTTTACAAAATTATATTCATTTAGTTTTTAAAAAATTATTATATGAAATAAAAAACACTATTAGATTGTTACTTGAATTTAAATTCATCTTATCAATTAAATTTTTAATAGCATAAAAAATTTTGATTAATAGGTTTTTGGGAAAATAGCTCAAGATTAATTTGATTAAAAAATATAAACAGTGTTACTTAAACATTCATAATTTCAAATTTTATATGTATACAATTACTTATTTTAAGAAAGAAGAATTTAAATAAAATGAAAATAACAAGTTTTAATTTATCCTACAAAAACTTATTTGAATGAATTTTAAAGATCTTCTCCATATCCAATATCTAAGTTTTAGTAAAAATTTAATCAAAAAATTTACTTTTTAAACTATAAAATTTGTTATTTGATTAACTTAATAAGAATAGAAATACTTTTTATATTGTAAAAGAAAGAATATTTTCATAAATCGCTTATTAAATTTAGTAATATAAATTAAATTCATATTAATTTTAAGGAATGTTTGTAATAATTATTTTACAAGAAGAAATTTAATTGTTAATGATTAGAGATGAAACATTTTAGTAATCTAATTTTTTTTTGCTATTAAAAATCATAAATTAAATATGTAGCTAGAAATTTGTAGCTAAACATAGAAGCGAATCCATAAATCATTTTATTTTATAAAATTATATTTGTAAGTAATTTTTTATATTTTAACTTCATGGAAATCAGTTGAAAAAAATGAAAAATAATTGGTGAAATTTTACAAAAAATAGGTTAATTATTAATAAATATAAATTATAGTATATAAAATTAAAGGTATTATGTAAACAGTTAAAAGTAAATAAAAACTATTGGATTATTTAAATTTTTAAGTCAAAACTTGCTTTGTTTGCTTGAGTAGAAAAACAATCTAGACTAATTAATTTTTTATTAAATTAGATTCCTACATACTTTACTTTGAGTTTTTAATTATTACAATTTTATCTTCTGGCTTAATTAATTTATAAGTTAGTGCTTTGATATTTATTTGCAAAAATGGATAAAAAAATAAAATAACCAAAATCTATAGAGGTTAAAAAATCAAAAAAATTTAAATAAACCCAAAAAAATGTTCAAAGTATCATTATTATGAACATAAAGTCAGTATAACACCTGTAAATATCAATTAAGAAATAAATATAATGAATTCATTGGTACTATATAATTCATTGATAAGCTTATGTGTTAAATGGTTAAAAAGATAGATTTGAAAAACATGAAAATTAATAAATATAATAGAAAATAAAACAGAAATAGATATTAATTTATGATCAAAACATATTCAATAAATTGAAAATATAAAATAATTCTATTCATTTTTTGTTTTGGGTTGGTATCTATAATAAGTATTTTTTGATCTTTTACATGCTACAAAGTTTTGATTTAGGTTTTGTGAAAATAGAAAAATAAATCTGGCAGTAAAATTCAATCAAATTCATGTTTTAGAAAGAAAGGTTTGTAAGCAAATTGATAGCTTATGTATTAAAAGAAAATTCTTATCAACCAACAATAAAAATTAATCAGATAAAAAGGATACTTAATTACCTACCTCCAAACAGCTATCTTATATTTTTTTTCAATAGATCTCTGTAAGATTTAAAAAGAAGATCCAATAAACAATTTTTGATATAATTTTTAAATCAAAAAAAAATTATTTATCTACAAATTAAATTATAAAATAAAAATCACAAAATGAGTTTCATTGAAAAGATCCAATAAAACAAGGCTATATCATTAGCTTTAGGTGGTTTAGTAGCTGCTGGTAGTGTTGCTTACTACCTCTATAACTCTTCAGCTAATAGAGAATAAGAAAAGAAGAAATGCCCTTACTCTGTTAAAAAAGCTTAGACAGTTTATGATAAGCTTGGTGGCAAAGAAAATGTTGCTGTTGCAGTTACTAAGTTTTATGAAAAGGTCCTCAAGGATAACAGAGTTAAGCACTTCTTTAAAAATGTTGATATGAAACACTAAGCTAAACAACAAACTGATTTCTTATGTTTGGCTTTTGGTGGTCCCAACAAGTAAAATTGAATTTTTATACATTTTTATTTTAATTATACTACTACTACTAAAATAGCTACACTGGTAAGAATATGAGAGATGGACACAAGGGTATGAATATTAATAATGATGAATTCAATGCTATTGTAGAACTCCTTGCTGCTACACTTTCTGAAATGGGTGTTTCTCAAGAAGTCATTAATGAAATAGCTGCTATTTGCGAACCTTTAAGATAAGACATTTGCTTCTAGTGAGTTAGCTTTGGAATAAAATCTACTGAGTTTTTATAATAATAACTCTTACTTGAAAAAAATTGTTTCTGAATAGAAATTATTTTAATAAAAGATATTATTAACTTATATTTGTATATTTACATCTTAATATCATATTTCTTATAATTTTTATTCTATATTAATTTACTTTTTTATTCTCACCATTTAAAAATACGTTTTTACCCTCTCAGTCTACTGGTCTGATTGATTTTTAATTTTATCAAAATAAAACTTTTACTTTTTATAAAAAATACAATATTGAGCAAAGTCTAAGTAAGATCTTTTCAATAATTGAAATAGAATCTCTCAAAAAAATTCAATAAATAAATAAGTAAATAAATAAAATCAAAATCTATTTTATATTTTAAAGAAATATCAAGAAATATTTTTTCTTAAAAAGTAAAAACCATTTATGTTTGGAAGTAGTAGTAAACTACTTATATATAAGGTCAAAAAATAGTTTGTCAGTTAAACATAAATGAAGTAATTAGAATAAAATTTTGGTTTTCAGGAATAACTATTCATTAGTTAGAGCATGGAGCAGGCTAGCATATGTTTTTAAATTTTTAAAATTAGAATTATTTAAATAAAAAGATTATTAATATGGTTTAATTTGAAAAATTAATACTATCTTATATTCATATTTTTTCTTTTAAAATCTTGAATAATTTTAAAAAATAAAAAAAAGGGACCTGCCAGGATTGAACCGGCGACCTAAGGATTTGCAGTCCTCCGCTCTGCCACTGAGCTAAAGCCCCTTTCTTGATAAATTGAAATAAAAACTCTTTATTATAATAAAGTTATAATTTTTTACAATTAACAACGGAACTTATTATTACATATGAATATATTTTGAGTTTAATATTTAATAAAAATATTTTTATTTTTAATAAATAAAACATAAAAAAAGTAAAATAAAAAATAAACTTTTCTATTAAATAGATAAACACATTAAATAAAATTGTTGATATTATGTAGATAATTCAAATTAATTTTTCTCTAAAATATTTTTTAAGAAACCAATAAAGAGAGTTAATGAATTAAAGAGAGTAAATCATTGAAATAAATATCTTATTGAGCGATAATAAAGTTGAAGTCTAAGCGAAAAATGCTATTAATCAAATAAAACAGATACTGACTGATATAGAAATGTTTGATTACTAATAATTATTGATATATTTTTAATATATATATTATAGATAGATAGATACCACTTATTCATTCAAAAATGCTTTGCATAAAATTTTGTTTTAAATTTAATGGAAAATAGAGATTAAATCAAGGACTAGAAAAGACACCCTTGGCTTTTTTGAAAGTATTTTTCGTTTTAGTAAAGGAATCCTCCACTTATTTGAGTTTATCATTAAGAGAAGAGACATGATTTCCTATAGAATTATTTATTGAATCCACTCTTTCTTTGAATTTATCAATCTAACAAATTTATTGTATAACTTCGTTGTCAGTTCCTTCCTCTTCAGCTTTAGTTGAAAGATACTCCAAAGTTTACAGGCGATCTTCTAATCTTCTACTATCACAAAGGTATTTCTTTTTGGTTCCATGAGTTTACTGCTTGTAGCTGAATATTCTATCACCAATATACTTCAATTCATATCCTACTACATCTATATTAGTTATATTAGAACTTTGCTTGAAATTTTGGCCACTGCTACTTCCTATTCCTTCTTAGTCTCTATACTGATCAATCAATAAGTGCTATGAAGTGCTCTCAGCTCTCTCTGAATCCACTTCATGAATCTAATTCACATTGTTATACATTGTGTTGTGATCCTGCATCTACACAATATCTGTATTGAGTAACTGCAGCTTATCATCTAGAAGCTCTAACTCATTAAATATTCTATTGTAATTGATTTAATCAAATGATTCTATTTCTTGTAAGAACAAATTTTATTCAAGTCCAGCAACAAATAATTATTTTTCAATTTCAGTAGGATTGCTGATATTAGATAATTATTCATGAATAAATTCATTACGAGCTTTATTAATAAGTAATTCCATTTCGCTTCTCAACATACCAATTTCTCTATAAATATTAGCAATATCAATATCAATTTGTTATTTAGAAGAGGTACTTTGAGTTGAAAGATATCTTTAATGAGATGCAAGTTGTCCGTTGATAGTATTCAATTGAGAGTCAATTCTGTTGTTTAAATCATTATAAATTCTTACAGGTGATTATCCATTCTCCTCTCCTCCATCATCTTATTGCTATTGTCTTGGTTTAATTGTTCTTTCTTAGCTATGAGAGTGAACAATTTCGCCTCTTTTCATGTTTAGTTAAACCTAATTTTTGAAGTCAGCTAAAAGATTCTTGACATCTCTCATATTTCTATCAAGCTTTGCATCAACTTATCTGTACAAGTGAAGAGTATCTTCCTTTAGTTTTGCTTCGGGTATAGATTAGACTTACTAGATATTATTCTCAAGGGTAGAAATTTCTTTCTTCAATTGAGAGATCTAATTTGCAGTATTTTTGAAATTTCTGTCAATATTACTGAAAATATGCTAGTATTAAGAGTCCTTCTTTTCACTAGTTTCAATTTCCTTTAATCTTTTTTCCACATCTGAATATTTTTTACTGAGATTCTTAACTTATTGTTCTGATCTTTGCAAAGAAGGGACAGTTTCTAAAAGCTGTAATAATGGCATCAGAGCATCGTGCTGATTGCATACTCTATTCAAGCTAGTTTCGATAATTTCAAGTCTTCTCTCAAGATTAGCATCTAATTGATTGACAGTATTGATATTTGATTTATCTTTATGACCAGAAGATGTTTTATGATTATGTGCTCTCTTAACAGAAGAAGGAGGTTCACGAGATGATGATTATTACTTAGTATTTTGTTAATTTTGAGAAAGAGCTTATTTCATTTATTCTAAGAGATGATTTTATTCCATAATCTTGTTTTGTTACATTTCTAACTACTACTGATAGTACTCTTCTTATTATTTTTATTATTCAAACTATCTCTACATAATTTCCTCTTACTCTCTCTACTGTCTTTTTTGTTCCTCCAAATCAATTTACTATTACTATAGCTGTTAGTCTTGCTTTTTACTTCTTTTCTTTTTTTCTTCTTGCTCTTCTAACAACTGCTATTATTGTTACTGTTGAAGCTTCTTTTGTTATAATTCTTATTCTTTTTATTGTTTCTATTTAGCTTCCTTTTCTCTTAGAGTTTAACGCTTAAGCTCTTCGTATTACTTAAGTTGAGCTTGAGTAACAGCTTCTTACTCTTGCTATTATTTTAATCTTTACTTTTCTTTCTCTTACTCCTATAATTTGCGTTTCATTTCTTCCATTAGGAGAAGCTATCCTCTTGCAACATCATTCTCTTCTTGCTACTCTTTTGATTTAATCTATTGAGAGTCTCTGATTTATTGAATGAGTTGGTCTCTTTCTTTTTTGTCTTTTTATTCTCTGTCGAATTATCCAGCAAGATTTATCTAGGCTGTATTGTTTGTTAAATTAATTTGTTGAACTCCAATATTATGACCGCTGTAAGTAGCAGTTTACTAAAGAGGAGCAGTTGTGATGGCTTAATTGAAATTAGCTTAATTAGAAGCTTAACTAAGAGGGGTCATATTTTCATAAGATCTTTAGTAGCCTTAATTGGAATAATTGTTGGCAGGAATAACATTTTATGAAGAGCTTTACCCACCAATATTACCGTAATCTCCATAATTATAATTTTTTGATGAATAAGAAATTGCACTGCTAGCAACAGCTCCACTATGATGGGAATTTTAATTATTTAGTTATGTGATATATTAATTTTAATATTGATCAACATTACCAGAATATCCAACTGAACTGGTTGATTGCAATAGATTTTAAGAAGGACTGCCATACAATCCCAAGTTATTATTCTAGTTAGAGGCTTAAACGTTATTACCTGTACCTAATCCTAAAAGTGCGATATTCATTTAATCTATTCTCGCTCTGTCTCCTGACTGATATGCTTAAGATATCCCTGTCTATTGTCCTAATCCTTAAGGTGCAAAACTCATAGTTACTATTTGTGTACTGTTTATATGGTATCTACTAATGAAATAAATTAATTTTCTATCTCTATAGTTTATTATTTATTTTCTTGAAAAAGCTTTTTATTAAGATTTTTTTATTTCTTCTCGTGATATTGTTGGCTTTACTAAACTTTATTTAATTTTCTTAATGAATATTTTCAAATTGTGATTGAAAACAGATCCATCCTTTTTTAATTAGCATTCATTAAGATCTTTTATTTGTTAAGATAAATCAACTTTATATTAAATATCAATACAATTTAAAGCATAATTTAATATATTTATCTATCTATATATTATTTCTGCTCCTTCAAGCAGGTACTGTCAATAATATCTAAAAATAAATCCATTATTATTCCTAGAGATAATATAATTTCTATTTGTTAAACTTTATTTTTTAAATTCTTCAAATCTTTTACTTTTTGAATGATTGATTGATTCATAAATTCATTAAATTTTATTGGACCTATTTCCAAATTATAAATCTCCATAAACGCCAAAAGATTAATAGATAGTACGATAATAGCTAACCTATCATACATATTTTTCAAATTAAGATTACCAAATTTCTCCTCTGAAAGGAGCTAGTATAAAAATTCAGCTGAATAGATAAATTTTGTGAAGAAAATAAAAGTGATAATCTGTCATTTTAAACATGATTTCTATGAAAATTTAAATTTAAATACTTTGAATAATCTCACCTATTTTAATAAGATTTCAATAAAAATTTAGCGGTATTTATTTAAGAATTCATCAAATTGAATAAAAATGAATGTCACATTAATTTTGTAGTGATTTTAAGAAGGAATAGACTGAAATTATCTATGAATAAAATATATTTTAATTTTTTTGGAATATTCTGAAATTAACATTTTAACATTTTATTATATAAAGATATATGTAGAAATACGTGAACGAGCTCAAAATCCTAAAAGTAAAACAGCCCTCAACATTTTCTCTACAAAACACTATCTAAACTAGTTCTTTGTGTTGAAAATTCATGTTTAGAGTAGTATGTTTACATGAAATATGTATTCATTAATTTCTCTTTTAATAATCTTTATGGACCGTAACTCCATATGATAAATATTATCATCGAGATACATAAAAAGACTATTAACTTTTGTTTACACGACATCAATTCTCTTATAATTTTATATAACAAGATTTAAAACAATGACCCAATTATTAAACATCACTACCATCTCATTGTTTATGTTGTTGATAATACTACTATTGACATTAAATATTAAAAAAGAAAGTTTTGTTGATTGGAATTACATGAAGAGAGGAGATTTGTTGAGTGATGAATATAGGATATTACAATATTATAGAATTAGAAATATCAATTTGAATCCAAACTATCTAATGACAACTCTCCCATATGCACAACAATCAATTCTAGTAGGTTATATTAGAAAACATGGAGATGGAATATGTTATAATGTAATATATGATGGTTTCAGAGATAAGTTCTTTGCATAGTCGAGTAATATACCAATAGTTGAAATAAAGAGTCCTGATTTAAAGAGAAATCTTGATTTGTCAAGAAAAAATAAGATAATGATAACAAATGGTATAATGAAGGGAATTTATTTGTTTTAAGAATAAAATTGAAAATTGATGACAGTGATCTCATATCAAATATCAATAAAAAATCAGAATAATATACAAAAAAATTAAAGTTTTAAACTAAAATATAACACAAACAAAAAACAAAAAAAACAAACAAACGAAAATGTTCAAGAAGATGTTAGCTCAATTCAAGTAAACTGATATCGAAAGAAAGAAAAGAAGCTGCGATACATATTGGTAGCAATATCAATAACCCAAATAAACTTCCAGAAGATCTTGCTGATGTTAAAATAAATACTTTATATCATATGAAGTAATAACAAATTTACACCAGATTCATATTCGTTCGTGATCCTATAATGTCCATGGATGAATTGGAATCTTAACTTGAAAAAAATTATAATAAATATTTGGTCGAGCCTCTTATTGACTTTCATCTAATTTACAATTCTGTAAATAAGATCCAAAAGGTCAAAAATAATATTAACAAAATGAAAGAACAAAATATAATAACTATCGGGGAAGAAGAAAGACTAAATGATCTAATATCAGATTTTAATTAGTATATTGATGAGGTTACATTAGCCAGAAAAGATTATTGGTAAGATATGATAATTAATGATGTTATGATTAATTAGTTTCAATAAGTATTATTGAATTGTTCAGTCAAAGAAGTGTTGTTAATCCCACCATCTGATTAAAATCATAAAGAATAAGATAAGTTTATCGATTACTTTGATATGTAAATATTTAATAGATGCTGGCTATTGAGTGATGATAAATATTCTGTCTTGGAAATTCTTATTTTGCTGGGATTTACCGAATAAGATAATGTTACCGATGGATATTATCTGTTTTATGCAGTTAAAGCTATTACAAAATGGGGTAATGCTATTAATATCTCTAATGGTAATTTTAATTTCTACCTTTTAGAATTTTTACTACTTGTTGTTTCTAAGGAATTGACCAATTCATTCCAATAAAAACGTAAAAGCATTTCTAACATAACTTCCGGTGCTTATTGTGATTTGTTCAATGATTAAACTATATTATAAGATTAAGATGATATTAAAAGATCCATGGAAGTTGTATTGGAATTTTTTAAGGAATATAATTTAGAGTGCAAATAAGAGAAAATTAGACAACAGTCTAGAAAAAATGTATAGAATATTATTGATGCTATTTAGAAGTAGGTACAACAAAACAGTTCTTATATCAGAACTCTTAATTACATCATTTATTCCAATGATTAAAAAGGAGATTAACTAGTTGATAAAGATTTAAGAGAACTTACTGGTTTAGAAACTGTTGTTAGTTTTTATGTACCCTAGCCAAAAAAATAATAAGTCGATTAAAATACTGTTGCCCATGAATTCTTCGGGAATAAATCTTTAAATTGGGTCAGAAAATAAATTAATAATAACGAGGGTAAAATAGTGATGAATAACGTCCCTGTAAAACAAAAAATATTTACAAAAAAAAATGAAAAATAATCAAATAGTTAATAATAATAATAATAAAGAGGAGATTTAAACTAACAAAAAAACAAATGGGTTGAAAAGAGATAATGGGTACCTGCTGAAGAGTAAAAATAAAACAAAGAAAAATAAAATGTACCCACTAACTCTTAAAATGAATAAACTAAAGGATAGGTAAAACCTTAAGGCCCACCAAAATCTAACATGAAACCTATAATCCCCCAAAAAAAGCCATAATCAGGGGTAAGAAACAATCAAAATTAAGGTTTTGTAGATGCATTTAAGGCAATTGACCAAACTAAGAAAGAAGATAAAGATGAAAGTGATAGTGATGAATACTTCATCTGAGATATTTTTATCTTATCAAATAAACTTTTATTCTGTTCCTTTAGTTTTATTTTAAATCCATTGAGATGATTATCGCGTAAAGCCTACGCTTCATCTACCATTTTAAACTTATATTAAAACAAAACAAAAAAAAACAAATTCATTTTGTTCTACCTACTTTATGCATCATTGATACTTATTATGCTTCTTCTTCATCTATAGAAAATGCTGTTTGTTCTTTTTCTTCAAAACTCTATAAGTGCTATAATTACTCTGTATGTTATTTATCATATTATGTTCTTTCTTTCATATCACCAGATAGTTATGCATTGTATTTTCTTGGCGAGAATTATGTTTTTCCTTATGCTTGTTATAATAATGCAAGTTCTTTTAATTTTTTAAATTCTGGGTTAATTTCTGGTTCTTATTTTTTCGATAACACAACCTTTTTTCTTGCCTCAAATCCTATATTTTTATGTGTCAATGGCATCGGATTACCATCACTATCTAAATATTATATGTCATCATTATCAAAAATAGGAATTGTTTTGTTCTTCTCTTTTTCTTCTTCTTTTCTTTTTAATTCTAAATATTTGGTTCTTTGTTCTGGTGTTAGTTATATTAGTTATTAATTGTCTTGACCTGATTATTCAATACACTACTGACTCTGTTTAACTTGATTTAATTACTAATCTAATTATTACTATTCTAATTATTACTAATTTAATTATTGCTACCCTAATTATTACTATTATAATTATTACTAATCTAATTATTGTTATTATAATTATTACTACAATATTCTAATTATTACTAATCTAATTACTATACCTCTATAATATTCATCTATTTGCTAAATGATCCTATTTCATTTTAATTAACATACTATTATTTCTTTTACTATCCTATAGAGAGCAATCTCCTTAGATATCCTACATCTAATTTCCTCTAGGTTATTAAAGGCATTAAATTTCTATGAAGATATTAATCTAATGTAGGGTAATTATCTTCCTCTGTATTTTAATACACATCATATGCATCATAAAATTCTATGTAGAATGGAGTCTTTTTTAGAGGCTACAGGCTATTAAAAAACATTATATTAACTTTGTTAAATTGATAGAATATTTCTTCTTATAATAATATACGAAGACCTTATAATGCCAAAATCATCCTATCAAGAGGAAGTTTGAGTAGTTAAAACTCATTTACTTTCTACATTCTTATATCTTCTATGAACTGATAGATCATTTACTTTGATAATTCAGTCTTGAAAGTAAGTTAATAACTCTCTTAGATACTTAATATCATATTTTATTGACATGATTCAAGAATTTATTGTAGATATGAATAAAATATTGATTCTTAAAGGGTAATTGTATTATTCATTATATAAAATTATGTTATTCGTTATTTATGTGCATATATTTATTCGATCAAAATGATGATTATGGGGATAATGGATCTAGTGATTTCATTATCCATCGTCATAAACATTTTAGAATGACCTTTATTTAATATTGTATTCTTTGTTCTATCTAGATTGATCATCGAAACAAAAAAGAAGGAAAGAAATAGTTAATAAAATAATTGATAAAGGATATTACCTAATTTCTTGAAGAAACTTCATATTATAATGATAAATAAACATAAAAATTCATTGATGAATAAAAAAATACTGTGATAAGTTCTATCAAGAAGATGTATCAATGATATCAATAATAACATATGTTATATTTATTCATGATGATAATTATAATGATAATGATGATATTACAGATTATATTTATTTCATAGATGACATACTAACTCAGCTCATGTGTTAAACACTGAGAATATATGATTTCAATAAATAGGCTATATTATTGTAACTATAATATTAAATAGATAATCAAAAGAAATATTAATCAACATCAACTTCATCCATTTCATCAGATCCTATGCTAATTTATTCTCCATCATCTTCATCTATGTTATCATCCACTATTGGATTATTATATTAATTTTTAGTACTTTTAATTCTGCCTCCATGATATTTTTTATATCTCTGGTCATTTATTATTTTATTTTTAAGAATCTAGCTGTATATTTTTATGTCAAATAATTAATAATTCTTCCCATTTTTGTTATAATAACTCCTGATCTAATTTACTTTCTTTACTATTGGCTATAAGATTAAAATATTTAACATCATCATCTATTACTTTGAGCAACTATTTCATATCATCATCTGGTATGTATTTGGTATTAGTTTTTTGTTCTTGATCTTCAATCAAATCAAATAATATATAATCAAATTGTATTGGATTTTATTTTAGTTAATCTAAATACTTACAGAGATTATAATGATCTATGGTATTTAACTATTAGAAATATTATTCCATGGTATTTTATCTATATAGATAAGAATATTATAATTTTGAAAATATGTGGTTAGTGGTTATATTGTCTATTCCCTTGATTCTTCTCTTCATAGAAGGTGATCGTGATAGGTATGATTATATATTTTTGTTGTCTTGGTTGATATTGGTCAGCGGAACTATTTTATAACAGAATGACCATAAAGGATTTATGAGTGTCAAGAATATAAAAAAACACTTTGATAAAATTACATTAGGACTATGAGAGGTAATAATAATTTTTACATATTTAAAATTATGTTGAAGATAGATAATAAAACTCCTTTGAATGTTTATAAGATAGGGTACGCTATACAATCAATAGAAGAAAGAAAGGAATATTAGATGATCTGAAGAATTATTGTAGTTAATTTTATGATGGTAAAGATGAAAGCAAGAAAGAAATATTTTATTACATACAAAGGTCATAAGAGATATTACTGTTGAGAAGGTTTTTCATAGACACATGCAATAATAATTCCCTATGCATATATGCAGAGAAATTTATAATGTAAGAAAAGGAAACAAATGCGAAAAGATAGAATATTATTATTAACACGATAATGTATTGGTTGAGTATAAAAAAGTTGAAACCTATGATGTATAGGCTATAATACAAGAACAATAGTTAAGGATAGAGAATCTGGAAAGAGAACTAGAGAAATAAAAAGAAAAGAAAAAAGAACAAAAAACAAAGACACTAATGAAAAGGATATTATGTTGCTTCTAGTCAAAATGAAATACTTTTTAAATTATTATATCACTACTGCGTATCAGCATATCTCTATGCCTTTCTATAAAGATATAATATCCAATTTATTTTAAATTTGAAATAAATTATATTGCTTTTTTATCAATCAAATAATTTTTTATTTTACTTTAAAACTGCAAAAAACAGCATAATATTTAATTTAAAAAAAGTAGATATTTCACACTGAATATTTGTTGAGCTAATAAACAACTAATAATACAAAACACTACACTATTCTAATTTTCCTTATTTTAAAACCATATGATCAAAACCAATTCAGTTTTTCTAACAGGAATATCTTTGATATGTTAGCGCTTATTCTAATCCTGATTTTCTGTTGCTCTTATGACAAAAAGTATTTTTTAAAAACTAGATTACATTTATTTATCTACACAACTACAAATAATATTATATATTTCTTTTTCAGCTCATTTGTTAAAGTTACAACAATTAATCCCACAATACATCAGAAATTTTTAATATTAAGGATATGGATTAATTAATTATTACTTTAAGGCTTTGTTCATTGCAGCATGAAACCATAAATCCTATTTTAAAAAAAGGAATTATTGCTTCTTCTACTGTATTACAGTAAATTTAAAAAATTCCAATTTTAAGAAATAAAGTAAAAGAAATTATCAATGAAAGATAGAAATTTTAAAGTAGAAAATAGATATTTACGTGTAAATAGAAAATAAAAGTCATAAATTGAGTTAATTAGCTTAGGCAGTATGAATATTTAGAATTGAATTGTACAGCTGAAAAACAAACAAATATAGAAGTTAGTTAGTAAAGTAAAACTTAATACTAACTAACCTATAATTTTATAATACTTAATGTTAATAATAATTAATAGAGTTAGTTGATTATTTTAATATAATGATAGAATGAAAAATATATTTATTTAGTTTTATTTATTGCTTATTAATTGCAAATGTTTTTTGAAATGCTTTTTAAATTTTTTAATGAAAATATGTCAAAGAAAACATTTTTGCTTTCTTTATTAAAATGTTTTTTATTGTTTATATTAGATGTTTAAGTACAATTTAGGTTCACAGATGGGTGGATAGGATAGCTCAAATAAAGAAAAATGAGCCTAATTTTTATTATTTTCATGGAGCTTTTATGATGTGAGCTGAATTCTTTTTGATTCTTTGGGATTAAAAGGGGAAAATTTCTTTGTTGTAGAGATCTTCACTCTATCTGGAGTAAGAAGAAGGATCAAATAAATTTGAAGAGCATTTAGTTGGATTTGAGCTTAATAGAGAGAATTAGCAATTGTACTAAATGCTTTTTTAGCGTATTGATTCATAATTTTCTGAGTTTAGTCTATTTCTGAATTGAGAATTAGCTTATAAATTGCTATTGTTGTTACTTAAGATATTTTATTAGTTGTATTGGGTTAATGTGCTATAGTTGGAATAGGAGACAGAACTTTCTTAATCTTCATCATAAGAAATGTATTTTTCTTTTGCTTTCTCTTTTTGTTGGTGCTTTTTTTCTTCTGAGAGCTATTCTTTTTTCTTCAAATGTTTCTTTTTGTTTTTCTTTATGCCATTCAGAATTTAGTGAGCCTTGACATGCTCTTATTCATCTTTATCTTTATCTCCATGGTATTCTTCTTCCTCAATATCGTCATCCTTATGGTGAGTAAAATTGCTTGAGGGAGGTGATATAAACCTTTATTATGAAGAATCATGATTTGTCCAGCCATTAGTAGTAAATTAGTGCTCAAACTCTTCTTTCTATTTCTTTAACTTGCCATCTAAGATTTATTATGGGGAGGTTTATCCATTACCTTATTTAGGATTATCTTATTGGTCTTTATAGGAACTTTGATTTTAATTGAGGAGCTTTTCTTACTCTTATTTGAGAAGCTATTACTATTATAATAAAAGTTACATTTATTAAATCTGCTTGAGCTTTTTTTCCATATCCTCAATTTGCTTCTATTGTTAATATTCCTCATCAGAGTTATCAAGGTCTTTGGATAAGATATTTTATTCAGTATTACTTGCACGCTTTCCTGCTCTCATGAGAGTGATAGATTATTAAGATGACAAATCTTAAGATTGGTTCTCAATCTCTTCATCTGAGTTATCAAGACCCTCTCTTCTATTCTTGATGATTGGCTTCTTTTATTTTCTTAATTTATTCAACAAATACTTACTTGTCTCTTTACCATGCTTGGTGTAAAAATTATTAGGATCTGATTCTTCATTATTATCATCAAATAATATTCTTCCTTACAATTTGTTTGATTTATAGATTTGGCTTGGATGCAAGAAATGAGAATCTGGTTAGTTTCTATTGTGCTATGATTAAACATGCTAATGAAGACTAAGAGAATTATAAGTATTTTAAAAGTACCCTCCTTAGTTATATTGTGAAACTACTAATCCAGGAGGAACAGTTTCAGTTGGATGGTGCTATATTATATTGGAAGCCATTTAAGGACCACAAGAGCCATTCTTTTTTTAGAGAATTAGAGCTGCATTTCTAGGATGATTTTCACAGCTATCACACTTACACATATTATTACAATAAGTACCAGCATTAAAGCATTCACAATATTTCTTTAAACACTTAGTCTTTCTGCAATTACACCCTTTCTTCATTTATTCATTATTAGCTTTATTTTTTCTCTCCTATTCTGATTCTGTTTTAGGCTAGAAAGCATCAATATTTCTGGATTTAGCTTCTTGTATAGCATTTTGTCTTTCATCTTCATTCTCAGGTCTATTTTTACATTCATGGCAATGACATCCTTCACCACAATATCCTAGTTTAGCAAAGCATTCACAATAGAGCTTTAAGCATTTTGTTTTTTTACAATTACAAACACAAGGCTAGGTAGTTTATTATGAAGGATTAGCAGGATTACTTTAGTTAGTATTCATATTTTAAGGGTTGCTATTGCCTGATTAATTATTATTTTGCTATTAATTTTATTGTAATTCTTCCATCTTAGGAGATGAGAAGTCATCTGAGATAGGAGCTGCATCAGCAAAATGATTGTATCCTGGTTCATATTTGTCAGCGAAATAGCTTGGAGTTACAAAAGGAATATTCTTAGTTGACTTAATGGGACTAAATCTGAAATCATTATTAAGGTGATCACCAGCATTATTAAATAAATAATTGAAAGATTTATTTGGTTATATTTTATTAGTAATAGAGTCTAATAAGTGATTGTTGTTATTATTATTATTATTATTTATAGTAGAAGAGTTTTTATATGGGGTTTTAGCAGTATCGCTGACCTTGATAGATTGTTAATAATTATCATAGTTCATAATAATATTAGCTGCATTCTTTTTAAATAAATTAGGAGTACCACTCTAATCAAAATGCTCTATATCCATCTGATTGTGATTAAATCTATTCTGGTTAGGATGGAAATCTTCTTCCATATCCATACCAAAATTATCATGAAGGCTATTTTATCTATAGGGGTGGCGATTGTGCATAGGAGTGTCTTTTGCATCATGAAACAATGTATTATCATTCAAAACTCCACTGAAGTTGTTAATTACAGCATCATGGTTTATGGCATTACTTGGATTGTGGTCATTAATATAATTACTATCCCATAAAGAATCTTTGGTCTGTTAAGCTTAAGCGGTAGTTTATGCAATTTCAAAATTTTAAAGTTAAGATGCGTTACCAGCCAAAGGAGTACTGGAGTTATTAGCATTGCCATGATGCTATGTCCAATTAAGCTTCCATTACTAAGATCTTTATTCTACTTCATCGTATGTGTTATCTTCAAAGGGCCTTTTGATAGAAGTTTAAATAGTTTATAAACGAACAGGCAAAGTATTTTTAAATTTATGATTTCTGTAAGACTTTTTTAAATATTTGCTATTATTGCTTTATAATAAAATACTTATCTGATCTTGTAGTAGAAAATGGCAAAATATTTAAAATATTATGCTTAATTTCAATATTAAGTGAATAGAAAAAATTGCCTATATTCTTTTTGCTTTTTAATGTTTAAATAATAGCTAAGAGTAAATTCTATTTAATTTTTATAATTGATCCTTATGCTTATAGATATTTTTTTTTGTCTTGTAGTGTTTGCTTATAAATTATGAAAAAAATTACTTTGACAAAAAGCTTTGAGGAATATAATTAGTGATTCTATGAGGAGGTGAGAGAGGCATATTATGAGCAGGTAGTTAGTGGTGGTTATTCTCCTAATCCATATCAAAACTTGTATTTTAGTTCAAATTTGTGAAAGATAAATTATGAGCGCTGTTTTGTAAGTAATCTTAAAAACTATTATTATTTTATGTCTAAGATTCATTGTGATCTTATTAATGATGATGATGGCTATGGTGGTGGTGATTCTAATTAGCTCTATTCATTGAATTAAATTATCAGCTTATTTACAGATACTTTTCCTAAAGAGGTTTTTAATAACTATTTTAGTCTCCTCTAATGATATTTAGCTTTAAGGGATTTGCTTGCTTGCTTGCTTTGCTATATTATATATTGAATTGCTTCTCCTTTCTTCTTCTAGACTAGAGATTTTTGTATAGAAGTCTAAATAATCTTTGCTTCAGAAATTTATATACAAAGATAATAGAGAGAAAAAATTTGGTATTATGCTATTTAATGTATTAATTTAAGTTTGTATTTGAATTGAAATAGTAGTTGTTTGAGCCCTAATAAGATTTAAAAATAGCAGTGCAGTATGACTAGCTTAGAATGTCTTTTGCGTGAATCTACTTTGCTACCTTACTTTTTTTCTTATATTTAAATAGTTGTTTTGGAATATTTAATATGTGTTTTTTTTTGTGTTTGTTTTGTTTCTTTTTTGATTTTAGATATTTGTTTCTTTCTTGTTTACCAATTATTTAATTAATTAGTTATTCAATTAATCAATCAACTTATCAATCAATAAATAAATATACCTATCTATGTATCAATACATTAATCAAACTCTTTTTATCATGGTGATAACTCTCTCTTTCTTTCATTCTTGTTTGATTGATAATTCAATTATTAACAAAGAGAACTATTTGATTTATTTTCTTTTTTTTTACTGAAACTAACTTAATTAATTAAGCAATGTGATCTACTTTATACTTTTTCGCTTCTATTATTTACTTGTTATTTTCCTTCCTTTTATATTTTTGTTTTATATGCTCTTTTTTTGCATTCAAACCCTACATTGATTGGATTCTAATTGATTATTTTCTTCTTGAAAAGTGTTATTACCGCTAATATTTTCAATATCTTTTTTTAAAAATAAGAAAATTTAGTCTTCTTCTTTAAATTTTTGATTTGACAATCACTCTTATTCTATCAATATCTCTACACTAAAAACTGCTTCCTTATAAAATCTAGATTTATTCAAATTGCCAAAAGAACTTTTCTATAAATTTCATAAAATGATTAGGAATTAACTAATTTTTCACACTGAATTCTGATTAAAAAATTATAAGCTCCTCTTTTTTCTATATGTTTCAAGGAGATAATTATGCGAATTCAAAATAAATTTATTTATCTAGAGTCTTACTACATTTTACTTGAGCAAAGTTCATTAAAAATAGTATCAAAAAGAGAATACCCATAAATTGAAAAAACAGAATTGAGAAAGGTGTAAAAAAGCAAAAGAAGAAGAAAAAAGCAAATCAAAGCAATTAATTGCTTGCTTGATTGCAAAAAAACAATTTAGTTATATTGATGTGGGATAATTGTCAACTCATAGACAAATCTATGTTTTAAAAAGTTAATTTATTTAATTGGTATTTAAATACCTATAGTTTTTTATTTCTTGTCAATAGTTTTGAACAAGTAAATATAAGCAAATTTTTTAAATTATGTAAATGAAACCCAACATTCAGTGTATGCAAAAGTAAATAAAAATATCAAAACAATGAATAGCATTAACTTAGAAAATATTTTAATTGATCTATTGATACAAATGCAGAAGAAAATAGAAACTTTCATAATATTTTTAACTGTAATTTATACATTTAAAACAAGTATTTTTTATTCCTTTTAAACTTTTTTGATTCTCTTAACTCCCTCCCTTTTGTTTTTCAAATTCAAAGCAAAAAAATCATCTCAGTACAATAATAATTTTAAGAATAATTAAATGCTTGTTGTGCTAGAGTAAAAGGGAATTCAAAATGAGCAAAGTAACAATTGAAATACTTAGAATAAAATAAAAGAAAAAAAAATATTTATTGAGTGAAAATAAATGTTATAATAAGAAAGAATTTCCATATTTCTAGAATAATAGAAGATATGTCTTGTTTCTACTTTTAATATTCTACGAAACAATCCAATAATTAAGAATTTGTTAATTTTCTAAATTATCTAATTAAGATTCTAAGTGATTGTTTAAGATTAATTAGATTCTATTTATCTATCTATCCCCAAATTATTTATATCTCAATCTATTTTATAAATTTATATCTCTATTTAAATCCTTCAATCTTCTAATTATAGCACAGTTTTAAATTATATTACTTCTTTTATTTAATTTTTTCTATTTTTTTATAAGTTACTAATCTACCTACAATATCTCACTTAAGTTGCATTTTTAAATTAATTTGTGAAACTACCTCTCCAACCTAAAGAAAATTACAGTTTTATTTTCGTCTTATTAATTACTACTTATTGGTTAATAATATTAAGCATTTTTAATACTTTTAATTTTTTAAAGTTAAAATTTAAAGAAATTTGAATAGTAAATTAAAAAAATACTATTTTTAAAAAATATTTTACAAATGCAAAAACAAAAAATTATTTTTAAATATTTTACATTTGATAATTAATGACAAACTTAATTTTTTGAATTTTTAGTAATAGACCAGCCGAAATAAATTTTTTTGATATTTTAGGATTTAATTTTTTTTGCCTTTTTAAATTTTAAAAAAATAATCAATATTTCAGTTATCTATCAAAGAATATTGTTTAGTTTAAATCAATAATAAAGAATATTGTTTGTTGAGTTAACTAATTTGCAATTCAAAAATACAAATTTTGATTTAACGAATATATTTATCAGCCAAAAACAAAAAAACTATTTATTTATTCAAAAATAATTTAATATAACTTAAAAGTATTGAAAATTTATTCATTTTCATTTTTGAGCTTTGAAATTCTCTTTAAGTATGTTTATCTATTATTTTATGATGTTTCATTATTTTTTTTACTTAAAATAATAACTTTTAACTATTTAAATAATTTTACAATCAAATTAATTTCAAATCATCAATTGGTTAATTATTTTATTAATATTTCACCCAACTAATTTTAGAAATTGATTAGCACTATCTACTAATATTTCTATTTAAGAATCAATATCTAAATAAATAATAATATTTATCTTTTTTAAACACATTTCAAAGACAAGCATAAATGTCAATTATCTTTTTTACTCGATTTCTCAAATATCCTATTAAAATAAAATTATAAATTGATTATAATCGAAATATAATTCTTATAAACCTTTTATGATATAGATAAAATTTTTAATTAATCTGCCTTTTTTAAGTTTTTGAACAAGATAGAAAATAATTAAATTTTAGTAAATATCTGGATCTCTAATTTACTGTTTAGTTCTTTTGTAAATAACTTTAAATTTTCTACTGTTTGCCTCCTATTACTATGAAAAATTAGTAAGCTACTTCATCATCATATTATGATATTATTTTGATAATATTATCAAGCTCGAATAAAAATAAACTAAAACTAATCAAATCTAAAACAATTTTTTGAGTGAGAGTTTAAGAGGTGTAAGTTATCTGATTAATTTTATTATTGAAATATTTGTTAATTTTTAGGATGTTTTGTCTATCTTAATAGATTAAGGGTCAAAATATTTATTTTTGAGTATTATTCATTTAGAAATAAATTTTCATAGAAATATGTTTTAACTTCTTCTAGTTTTATTTGAAATTTAACTTATATATTTTTAATATATACTAACTTTTAAGTATATTTATAAATATAAATACCAAAAAGTGTGAAAAAATAACAAAAATTAATAGTTTTTATATTTTAATTTTTTAAAAATTCAAATTAATACAAATAAAAATCAAGAAAAGTAAAAACTACTTAATTAATGCTGTTCTTAGAAATATTTTTGAGATATTATTTAGTAAATATTTTATAAAATAATTAAATATTTTTATGTTACAAGTATTTGATGCTTTTCCTAGTTTTTTTGTTTAAGTTTTTCATAAAATACCTCAAAAATTAAATCTAAAAAAATTTCTATCTTGAATTTAGTTTGATTTTTTTAGAATATTACGATGAAAATAATAAATATTAAAAATAGAAAAATTTTTCATAAATGTATGCATGTAAGTCAGTTTTGGTAAGAAGAGTAAAATAAATTTAATAAAATTTCTAAATAGTATTCTATGAGGCTTGCATATGGCTATGAATACTTCAGCTTCAAATTGTAGCTAATTAATTATTTTTTATAACAAAATTTATGTAAAATAACTAAATAATCTATTATCAATTATTTAAAGCAAATAATTAAAAATATTCAACTTAAATTTTCAACTAATTATTTAATTAATAAATGAAGAGTAAAATTTTAATTAAAATTTGTAACAAAGTATTTCTTTAAATATATCAAAAAAATTTAGTATATAACTTTGACAAATATTAGGTTAAATTGGATAATTTTTAAATGAAAATGGAATTTGCTTTTTTAGGGATTCTCATTTTTTAATATTATCTACAACTTTGAGAATAATAAATTAGAATAAAAAAAACATTTAATAAATTTTGGAGCTAACAAAACGTGGATTCATAATGATAGATTCTTTTGTAGTCTTTTTTAAGTGTAAATTAAATTTAAGGTATAAGAGAGATAGATAAACCAAAATCTTTCAAGTTATTTTTAAAAAATGAATTCGATAAAGTTATAACGCTAAATTAATAAATTTAGCAGCGTTATAACCATATGTATTTATTTAAAATTCAAAAACCACAAAATAAATATCTTCAATAAAAAAAGCATAGAAGTCAAAATGAAAAATAGCAAATTTACCATAAATAAATCTTACTTTCTTTATCATACAGAAAAAATCAGATTACTTAATTGAAGTTGATATGAAATAATTAATTGATAAAAAAAATATTCCATTCACTGTAAATTATTTTGTTAGAATTTTATATTCACCCTTTTACAGTTGAAACGAAAAAGGTTATTTCATTCATTCTTTTTAAATACAAGTAATCTGAACAATATCTAATTTGATTTAATTCTTATATTTTACTTTATTGTTAATATTATTTAAGATCAAAAAGCATAAAAAAATAAAGTTCATTTATTATAAGCACTAAACATGAGTTCTAATTTAAAGCCATAGCTTTAGGAAAACAACAATTTTCTTCCAAAAATTGATCCATAGGCTGTTCCTTAAAAATAGTTATTCACATAAACCATTCACAGACCATAGTTTTTTTAAAATAAAAATATTGCTACTTCTTTGTAAGGCACCCCGAAATCAGATAACAAATTTAAAATTATAGTTAGCAAAGCTGAAAACAACAACTCAAATAAATTTAAGCGAAATAGCATAGATAGTGTTTCTAATTCTAATATATCAAACAGAAGTAATTCTACATAAGCTAAATTTAGCTCTTAATCAAGTAGAAATATACGTTTATCTCCAAGCAGATTTGTAAATTAATCCCCAAGGACAATAGCAAAAAGTAATATAGCTACAGCTTTACAGTAAAAATAAAAATAGGTTTAAAATAGCAATAAATTCCTGGCAGTCCCAGCAAATACTGTTAGTCACTTTTTCAGTAATTAAAACTTAGTGGTGCCAAAGCCCTTGTAAAAGCTAAAAAAGTAAGAGGGTAGCTAATCCGAAATTAAAAAAAATGTTTCTGAATTATTATTAAATGTTTCACACAAAGAAGATGTAGTTTATGATGAGAGCCCTTAAAAAATGTAATAGATTAGAGAAGTTAAAAAGCAGGTAAAAGAGGGATTAGATTTAAAATTAAATTTAATAGCTAGCCAGTCTCAATAACAATAAAATAGCTAATCTTATCATGGTATTATTTATCCCGGAAGCTGCAGAAATTAATAAGATTATATATTAGAAGTTATAAAAGAAGATTTATTAAGTTCAGAAAAATCGCCAAATATTTAATAATTATTATCTCCTATTACTCCTACTCCAAAGCTATATAACTAGTTTATTGATTCTAAGAAGACTGTATTTAACTTTAATGATAACAGACTCTATGGAGAAGAGGCTTTGAATGATAACCCCTTATTAAAATTCAATAAAAATTACAAATAACTTGAAAAAATAGTTTAGATTAATGATCATTTTAATGCTGAAAGTAGCTTAAATATAGCTTTACTTGAACAAACAATAGGCAAAAATATTCTTCCTCGTAAATTAGGTATTATAAAAGATTCTTAGCATCAATTTACATTCCCTAAGCCTGATTAAAAGCACAAATTAGATCTTTCAAATTAAAATATATCATCAAGATATCACGAAATGATTTCATCTGCTATGAGACATGATGAGATGCAAACACTTTACAGTATCAACTTAGCAAGCAATAACCTAACTGGAGAATCTTTAAAAATTATAACTAAAAGTCTTCCTGATAGCATTGAAAAGATAAACTTAGAGCAAAACAATCTTGGAGCTAGCTGTGCTTTAGGTGTAATTCCTCTACTCAATACATCAGTATTCAGAAGATTAAGAATTTTAAATTTAGAAAACAATAATATTTCAGACTTTGGATTCTCTTAAATGGTGGATGATCTCATTAAAAATAGATCAATTATCTCTCTTAACTTATCTCACAATAAATTAACTGATGGTTCAGGAGATATTATTAGATAACTTCTTAAAAATAGTTCTTACCTCCAAGAACTTTATCTCCATTGGAACAAAATTTCTTCACAAGGTGGTATAGCTATCGCTGAAGGTCTTTAAGATAACATAACTCTCACTGTAAATAATGTTTATCATGTTAAATAGTTGAGCTTTCAAATATTATTTGAATACGTTTTTGAGATTAAATTAAAAAAAGCAAAATGTTAAATATTTTATTTTTTTTCAATAGGTTTTGGATCTCAGTCATAATGGATTAGGAGCTCTGAAGAAACTAAGATGTGGTTTAAATATAATTAAAAATTGTAGCATCAGAGGATCATCTATGAGGCACTTGGATTTATCTTTTAATATGTTTTAAAAAGACGAATCTTAAGATATTGCCTAATTTTTATAAGAAAATAATAGAAGTCTTTTTGGTATACATTTTGAAGGCAATTTAGGATAAGGATACTTTGATTCAAGAGGATTTCTTAAATTCAATAACAATGAAGCCTAAGATGAAAGAGTACATCAAGGTATGATAGAGAAAAGAAGAATCAAAGGATTAAAGTGTTTAGGTTAGAACAAGTAATAAATTATTACATCATTTAGTTTCATAATTCTTAAATATATTTTTTTAAATAGATTGTAAAATTATAACTGTAGCTTTATTGATAATTGCTGGATTTGTGATGGATGGTAGGAAGTTAAATTTGAAATTAAAGTAGGCTGTAGTGATAGCTTTTTAGGAAATCCTGTATTCTTGCATCTAGATTTTGAGAATTATAGACCTCATTATATGGATCCTGATCCAGATGATCCTGAAAAATTTATTTTGTATCGTATGTGCCCACCAAACAGAAAGATTTATTTCTTCTTTAGTGATCCCACTCAGCCAATAATATATTATTCTAAGCATTATCCTTACACTGCTTTTAAACAAAATAACGACTTAGAGTTAAATTTCTATCCTGAATCAATTAAGGAGACATAATAAAAATAGAAACCTGCGGATTATTTCACTCCTATGTGGAAATTTTAAACATCTACTAAAGATTCTGCTAAGAGTTATTTCTAGTTACAATATTTAGATAGTACAATAGTTGAATACATTTAACCTCATTTTGTTAATTGTTTAGAAACAAAAATGGAATAAAGATTATTTTAGAAACACGAATCTGAAACTCCTGTTAAGTCCTTACCTAGACAACCAGAAACATTCTTTTAAATCACTAAAACAGATAAGTGGTGTTTTGAGATATCACTTTTTAGAACTTATATTAAAGATTCAGATGAGTTAATAGATAAATGCTTTGAAAATGATTGGAAGAATAGTAGATGTGAAAAAATACTAAACTAATCAGGAGACGCTCTTTTGTGCAAAGAAATCATGAGGAGTAAATATAGAATTATTAAGAATTGCTATAAATTCTTTGCTTCAGTTTCAATGATTGGTGATGTACCTGGTATTGCTCAAAATTAATTCTCCAGTTTATTGCTAAAATGCAAGATCGTTGATGGAAAGCTTCTTAAAATTAGTGATGGTGATATTTGCTTTATTACTACTAATGCAAATCTCGATAAAAATCCTGAACATTTACACCGTAATCCTGATAAATAATTAGTAAGACACGAGTTTCTAGAAGCTATAGCTAGATTATCCCTTGATAAATATATAAGAAGCAATTAAGTTAGTTCATCATAGGAAGCAGTAAAATTATTACTTGATGATACAGTTGTTCTTGAGAGATTTTAAGAAGTAGGAGACCCTTAGGAATGGAGAGACACAAGGTAATTAATATTTAGCATCTAAAACTCAAAAAAATAAATCTTCTTTTTTAAAATAGATATTGGAATGAGCAATGTGACAATGTGTTAAAATAGTACTTAGGATTTATAAAGATTTTGTGGGAATCAATAGCAGATTCAAAGAAAGTGGAAAAAAGATACTTTTTAAATTATAAAACTATGAATATTTATGAATTATAAGATATGGTCAAGCAGTATGATCTCCTTGATGATTTCTTGACAGAAAGAGATGTTTTACTCTCATTCAATCTAGCAATGATGAGCTAGGAGAATGAACTAGGCTCAGATAAGCACATTTAAATGAATTTCGTAGAATTTTTAGAATGTATAGCTCGCTTGGCAGAAAAGAAGAGTATGATACCTTCAGATGAAAACCCTGAACATTATAGTGATTAGGATAGAAAGAATTTAAATCTTCACTATAAACTAGAGAGTTTGTTAGAGTAGATGAAAATAAAGTATGAAAATATCTAATTGGCTAAGAAAGGAGAGTAAAAGCAAAAAAAAGAAAAGTAATTTGTTATTAAACAACAAATAAAGTTTACTCCTCTAGTCCCTGATGCCAAAGCAACTCTAAGGATAATATCCTCTAACAATATATAAATGTAAAAAGAGTAAGAGTATAAATTAGGAAACCAAGATAAATTAAATATAAGTAGCAATAACTTCTTCGAGCAGACATAAACATCATTCCAATCTTCTTCAAATTAAAATTATTTAGATCCCTCATTAAATACTTAAAGACTAACTAAAAAAAGAAGTATAACTCCAAATCAATAAACTCAACACAACTTATTTGCTAAATAAAATTACTTTCCCATAAATTCTCTCAACCAAATAGAAGATAATATTTTATGATTAAAATATAATATTATTCAGTAAAAATTTACATTAAAATGTTTAACTTTATGTTTTTAAATTCTATATTACCCATTTAATTTCGCTAAAACAATATCAAAATATTAAAGATGCACATTAAAATTACAATTATTTTTATCTATTTCCTACTAGTTTTCTTTAATGAGTGATAGATATCAAACACATATTTAAAATCATTACTTATGTTTTTATTTAAATTTTAGCTAGTAAATTTATATTTCTATTTCTCCAATATTTTGAATATTTTAACTTTGTTTCCTTACATTAAAATAAAAGGTAAAAATACTAAAACATAAAGATATAGTCTTATGATTACTTACATATTAACCTTGAGTTAAAGACTCCAAAATTTATCTAAATTAATTAAACTAAATTAAATTTTACTAGTGAAAACTTTTCTTTTTTTGTATTTAGCTATGTAAAATTTAATTTTTAAAACATTTTTGAGGAGAAATATGCTATTGGTTTGATATATTTATTTGTCTATATAAATATCTACTTACCATAGATATTAATCTAAGAAGTTACTTTATTAATATTTCAGTTGTAGATTATTTAAATTAATAATGTAATTCATTAGACTCATTTAGAAATACGGGACAGCTATAATTTAATATATTTAATACTAATTTCGAATGTAACGCAATTATTTTTTAGGATAAACTTCTTAAATGCATTTTTAGCTTAGTAAAGAGATAGACTTGCTTAAATTTATTAGAGTATCTTGAAGACAAGTACCTCTAAAATTATTTAAAAATGTATTTTCCATTTTTATTTTAATAAATTCAAAGGTTTTAATTTGCTTGTTTTCATTTTTTCATAAAAAAATTCTTTTAGATTAAAATTATTAATTCGCTTACGCATATGCGTTAAAACTTATTTGTTAATTAATGTAAAAAAAATTATAGTAAGTGTAAATATATGATATATTGAATGAGAATGAGTAGCAATTAGTTATTTTTATAGAAACACAAAGAACTTTTTTATAAAATAATATTTGATAAAATTTTAGAAAAATTTACAATAAAAGAGCAAATAAAATCTAGAAATAAAATGAAATCTCTACCAAAATTAGATAACATACTTTTAACGCTTTAGAAAACTAATTAGCAGAGCTCAGATTCCACCTTATAATAAAGAGAAGAAAATATTTACCAATTATAAAATACTTCATACAATAAATTTTATTCACCTAAGGTTGACAGAGTGTTTTATAAAATAGACCTAAATACACTAACTAAATTCCGAAACTCTAGCTAATCTACAAATGATTCTATTGAAGATAAAAAAACTAATAGCAATTCTGATATTACTCATTCAAGAAAATCTACTCTTAAGAGTCCTGTATCTCTAACCAATATATTTTTAAATAGAAGAAGCAAAGATTTTACACAAAGTTAAATTTTATTGAATTAATGTAATAATTAAAACCCTCCTAATACACAGCCATAGATTCAAATCCAAGTATAACTTGATAAAATAGATGAATAAAAAAAAATTAATTTTAAGGAATACATGGCATAACAACAACAAAAAAAGATCAAGGCTAAGGAAGATAAAATTAGATAAAAACTTTTTAAAATGAATACTCCGTTTGATGAAACTATTGCTTTTCCTAACAAACAATATATAAGCTAGCAAGGCTAGTAACCTACTTTACCATAAATAGGCTCTAATTAAAAATTAAATGAGACAGCTGGCTAAAAAAAATTTATAGAAATAGATTAGAAGTTTCAAAAATTCAACTAAAACTATAAACAAATAAACAAAATTATAGAATCTAATTCTTACTTCCATGTTGAAAATACTCTCGAAGTAGCTATGCTTTCAGCCATAGAAAATAATAATATCATTCCTAAAAAGATGAATATAATCAAAGGCTCTCTAACTTAATTAGATGACTTGGAAATAAATAAAAGCAATTACAAATATGAATTAGATTTATCAAATTAAAACATTAATGAAGGTTAATCTAAAATGGTCTAATCAGTTCTATAACATCCTTTAGTTAGTAAATTAAAAGTTCTCAATTTACAGAATAGCAGCTTAACTGTCAAATCCTTATTACAAATAACTACAAACTTGCCTATATCAATTCAAGAAATTAATTTAGAGTAAAACCGTTTGAGTAGTCACGATTTAAGTATTGCCCTTACACCTCTTTTAATATCCAGAAATTATCCATATCTTAAATCACTGAATATTGAGAATAATAAAATTGGGGATTTAGGATTTCACTCTATACTAAGTAGCCTTGTCAGAAGCTCTTTATAAATTCTCAATATATCTAATAACAACTTAACTGATGCCAGCTCTGAAGGTATTTCATAATTTTTAAGAGAATCTTAAGAAATCAATGAATTATATCTTCATTGGAATAAATTTTCTTCTTAAGGTGGCATTGCGATAGCTAATGGACTTGAGTAAAATATTAGTCTTCAGGTAAAATTATTATTTTTAGCATATTTAAATTTAGAGTGAATTTCTAAAAATAAAACAAAAAATTTTATATTATTAGAATAGACAGCATTTTTTATGAATGAAATTTTTTTAAAAATTTAAATTAATAAAATAGGTTCTTGACATGAGCTACAATGGTTTAGGAAACCCAAAAGGAGTAAAAAGTGGACTGAAGATTATAAAGTCTTGCTCAAGTAAGCTTGGTCAATTAAAGCATCTCGATTTATCATTTAACATGTTTACAAAAGAAGAAACTGCTGAAATATCAAATTTTTTGTAAAAGAATAATTCATTATTTGGTCTCCACTACTTAGGAAACTAAGGAGATTGGATAGTTAATGCAAGAGGATTTTTGGTTTAAATAAACTCTGTTGAAAACGCAAGAGCTGAATAACTTCACTATAGTAAACAAAGAATTTAAGGCCTTAAATGCGTTAAACAAAAGTAAAATTAATTAATTAATGATATTTAAATTTCTCTTGAATTAAATGATTTGTCTATTTTATTTTTACATTCAATCTCTTAACGCTGTCAATTTACCTGACCAATCTCCATTCAAAATTTGAATGATTTTAAATTCCTTAACTTAACATGATTCAGTTATGGAGAATTTCATTTTAATTAATCATTTTAACTTATAGATAAAAACTAACGAGTGACATTCTCAATACTGATATTTGCTGGATTTGTGATGGATGGCAAGAAATTAAATTCGAAATTACAGCTGAATCAAGTAGCACTTTTGCTAAAAATCCAGTCTTTTTGCATTTAGATTTTGAAAATTATAGACCTCATTACATGGATCCTGATCCTTAAAATCCAAATAAATTTATATTAAAAAGAATGTGTCCACCTAATAGAAGAATATAATTTTTCTTTAGTGATCCTACATAAAAGGTGTTATATTACTCTCATGATTATCCTTCGATGAGCTTTATGAAAAACTAATTACTTGGAATATAATTTTATAATAAGGAATTAAATAAATAAAAATCATATTACGCTTCCCCTCAGATCTCATCTAATAACAAATATGCAAATTTCTTTTAAAAGAAATTCTTTAAATTGTAATATTTAGACTCAACTGTGATTGAGTATTAAGAACCATTTTTAGTGAACTGGGTTGAAACTTCAAACAACAGTAAACTATTTTCAAGTTAATATGATGCTTTAGTTGAAAGTAAACCTCGTTGGCCTGAAACATTTTTCAAAATAAACTTTACCAATGAATGGACATTTGAGAAATCCATTTTTTCTACTTACATAAGAGATTCTGATAGTTTAATTGATGAATGTTTTGAATTCGACTGGGAAAATTCAAGACTTGACAAGATTTTAAATCAATATTGTCCTAATTAATAAATGAAAGATGAATGCAAATAAATTCTTAAAAAAGAATACAATTTGATACGTTGCGTTTATAAATATTACGCGTCTTTGGGAATGGTTGGTGATATTCCCTGCATTTCTCAAAATTAATTTTCAAATATATCATTAAAAATGAAGTTAACTGATGGAAAATCTTTTAAGATAAGTGACTTAGATTATAATTTCATCACTGTGAATTCATCCAAAAATAAAGAAAAAAACTACAGAAATCCTGATAAAGCCATGATTCGTTTTGAGTTCCTTGAAGTTTTAACAAGAATTGCAATTGATAAATACAATAGATCTGGTGCTTGTAAGTATGCCTAAGAAAGCATTGAAAACTTCTTTAGCAGCAAGCAAGTAAGAGAAAAGCTGGAAGAAGTCGACGACCCTTAGTAATGGAGAGATAACAAGTAATTTATTCATTCTAATAATATTCTTAAATAAAATTAAAGGTTTCAATAATTTTTCTAAAATTTTTTTTTTCTAAAAAAGATATTGGATAGAAGAATGTGATATTGTTATTTAGAACAATTTAGAGATGATCTAAGGTCTATGGAATAAGTGGGCAAACAGTAAGAAATCAGAAAAAAGAGGATATTAAACTACTTAAACCATGAGTATAAATGAGTTCACTGATATGGTTAAGAACTACAATTTATTAGATGAATTTTTAACAGAAAGAGATATCCCTTTGGCCTTTAACTTATCTATGATGACCTAAGTTGATGAGCTAAACAATGACAGATTTATTTAAATGACTTTTGTTGAATTCTTAGAAGCTATTGCAAGATTAGCAGATAAAAAATGCATGCTTCCCTTGGGTAGTGTGGATGGAACTTATAGTTTATAAGAAAGATAAGAAATTAGATTGGAATTTAAATTAGAATCTTTACTGGATCTCATCAAACAAAAAATAATGTAGTAAAACAAAGATAAGAAATAATAAAATAACATATAGATAAAAGAAAAATAACAAAATGAGGAATACGAAGTAGTTCACACTCCTCTTGTCCCATCCGTTCAACTTCAAAACATTTAACAAAAATAAATAGGATTAATTAACTCTTCTAGAAAAAATTAAGACTCACTTAGATTTATCAATTCTTAGCTTTAATTTTCTTAAGAATCAATCGCTAATGACTTCTGAATTTATAAATATTTAACTAATAAATTAACTTAATAACAAAAAAAATATATTAACAAATTTATATTATTTATACTAATTCTTTTGTACTTAAAATATTATTACTTGCTTATTTTTCTATTTCTGTTAAGTAACATTAATACATTCTCCAAATTATTTCAAATAACTTTGTTATGAAAAAAATTGCTTTTAAAAAGGATAAAAAGGATTTGCAATCATTACTTTTAAAATAAAATTAATGTTTTTTAATAACTTTAATATTATGGATATGGTGTAATCTATTGATAAATACTATTTTAAATTTTTACATCTTTACTACTCGGTTCATTTGTTTTATTTTTATTTTAACATTTTAGATATAACAAATAGAAAGCTTGGCAATTTGGATTGATTTTTTTAAAATTTAGTAGACATGGAAATGAAAGGAAAATTGATATAAATAATGAATAAAATAGATATTATAATCAAATGAATAATTGTAATAATAGTAAAAGTTTATGTAGTACTGAATATTTTTCTGTTTTTTATGCTTTTATAGTAATTAAATTATTCGAAAGTAAAAATAAATTTTCGAAATTCTAAAATAAAAATTCATGTAGAATAATAATTTTCATAAATAAATTGAGGTTGATGCATTAATTAGTTAAAAAGTGCTAATATGCTTAAATTTGCCAGATATTTTTGAAAAAATTAATTGATTACGTGAATAATTCATAAAAAATATAGTCTGGATAAATTCAAAGCTGAATAAGTGATATCTGCTAGTACAGTCATGATGAACTGATTTTTAGAACGTGAATACTAAACTCGAAATTAATTAATATTTATTGATGATTTTTGTTTGATTTTACAAATTATAGTGCAACTCAAACTAATAATTAACCACAGCTTTTTAAATCATTAATTTATTTTTATTTAAAAATTAATGATCATATCTAATCTAGTTACTAAGTGTAATCTCACTGACTTTTCAATCTTTTAATGCCTAAAGAGTACCTTGATTAAATAAATATAAATTTAAACTTAAAAACCTGAATTTAACATTTTTCTTGTTCAAAAATATTTAAATACTTCTTGAGAACATTTTTTAGTTTAAGCTAAAAGTAGCTCTAAAATAAACTTAAAATTGAGCTTAAAATATTTAAATTTATTCTAAAAAAATCAAATTTTATACAAAAAATGATTTTTAAATAATGCGAATGGCATCTAAATTCAGGTTTAATCTTGGTATGAAGTTTTTAATTTAGGTAAATTTCTTTTAGATGCAATTAATTTTAATAATATTAAAAACTAATTTTAACCTGAATTTAACAAATAAATAAAAATTATAATTGTGGTTTCATGAATTTGGATTTTATTTGATTTCATCATTAATAGTAGTTTATCCACAAATTAAATCAATTTCTTCTAGATGATAATTTGCTTTCTTTTAAAATTATACAAACACCTGAAAATATTTGCTCAAATTATTGAGATCAAATACTTAATTGACATATAGTTTAGAATAGTTGACACTCACAAAAATGAAAAATATTTCAGATAATTTTCTTGAGATTAGAAATATTGATTGAAAAATGGACTTATTTGTAGATAAGAAATATTGTTACAAGTCAAACTTAAAAAAACGATTATTCTTCTTTGGGATTTAAAGAAATTATTAAAAAAATAATAATTCCTAAAGGTGAAAGAAATAAGCTTGAATTTGAAAAGTATTTTAAATAATCCCACTTAAAATGATCTAAATCAAAAGTATTTTGTTTTAAATTTAATTATTTCTTCTCCAAAAAGAATTTATTAAAGAATATTTTATAGAAGGAAGTGTAACAGTGTTAATTATTATATGTTTTTATTTTCTTCATTATTAAGTTAAAAAGATATCATTAAATTTAAAGAATTTAAAATAAATGTTATTTTATTCGTAATCGAATATTTGTATAAGGAAAAATAACTTTTAGCATTTTATGATTGTTTTCTATAATTAAATTTAAAAAGCCTAAAAAATTATGATATTAGGTGGCTAATGATATTTAAAAGTATATGAACAATTTATTTAGTATTAGTCAAATAATATTAATTTTTAAGCAGGTAGCTAGCTGTTCTACACCTTACCATTCGAAATGCATAAATGTAAGTTTTAATCAATTACATTTGAAATGAATTAAGGAATATTCTTTTAGCTAGAATTACGAGATTACAAAAAATATCTAGTTTTTAATTCTTTGCATAAATGTAAGAACCTCTTTTTGTAAAATTCATTTCCTTGAATTTCATAATGTGAAATTAATTTTTGTGATAATGTAAAGTGTTAATTACCTCTAAAAATTAGAACTTAAATCAGTATTTAATTTTTATGCCAAATAGAAAAAGCTAAATAAATACATTTATAGTGATTGAATCTTATTCAACTATGAAATGCGTTCAAGTATTTAGGCTTTTTCTTCTCATAAAAAAATGGATATATTTAATTTCATTAAATTTTGTTGATTTATATTTTAGTGTTCTTTTGAACAATTTTTTCTAAAGCTTAACTTATTTATATATAAAATATAATTTAGTTGTCATTGACCAAAATTTATCAGTTTGATTGTTTTTAATACTATACTAAGTCATTTCAGGAAAATTTTTATTTAAACAAATTTCAAGTGGTTATAAATCATATGAGATTTAACTTCGAAATCAATTTATTAAAAAAGCTCACTAACACCTCAAAACTATTTTGCTTCTTGTTTAAAACTGTGAATTATTTATTCTTAAAAAACAATAAACAATTAAATGCAATAAAAAAAAAATAACTCAAAAATGTCATCACTTCCTCCTGTTATTAGAGATCTAAACTATTCACCAGTTCAGTTATTAATAGAGAAATAAACAGACAGAAGAATCAAATCATATCTTGAAAGGTCTTTTGGAAGCTCTAAAGCTAATAAAAGGATAATAATAAGCTCTCCATAGAGTAGATATTCATTAGCATAAATATTCAACTCTAATTAATCTACTTAGAATACTATTGATGAAAAAAAACCTTTGTTCAAATCCCCTAAATAACCTAAAAATCTAAGCCCTTCTCCAGTGCCATATTGGGAGAACTCAATCATTAATCATAAACTTAATTTGAATTCAACAAACACTCCAAGTAAAAAAGATATCAATAGTATTTGTTGTTACAACATATCTGGGAAATCTATTAAATTTAGCTTGAAGCAATAAATAAAATCTAAGATGGGTGGCAGTAAAGAAGCTAATTAGTCGTCTATCCAAAATATAGAGTAAATCAGTGACAGAGACTTAAGCAAGAGCAAGAACAATAATTTATTTAATAGCTCTTAGAGATAATCTATAAAATCTCTAGCTTATCTATAATCCCCCTCAAAAGTATTAGACTCATCAAGAAATAGCATATAATACTTTGACTATAAAAATAAAAAATCTCAAAATAGTCTACCTGTCATCTAGAAATTAAAATAAATCAGTATTTCTCAAAGCTCAAATAGACTTGATGAGACTTAAGAAATAACATTTCTCAAAGAATCTGAAAACTCTAATTTAATTCAAAAAAAGCTTGGAATTGATGTGTTTTTCTTAAAAGAAGATAATACAGATCAAAATCAAAGCTAAACTGTGATTGACCTTTCTGGAAAAATAATTACTGAAAAATTCGCAAAGACTATCATTTAAATTCTAAATAGACCTGATAAGATAAATTTCAAGACTTTAAAACTCTAAAATAGTAGTCTAACACCAGAAATACTTGAGATTATTTTTTCTAAGTTACCTTAATAAATTGAAGAAATTGATTTAGAGTCAAATGGCTTAGGCAATTAAGATTTGTCTTCATGCTTAAACTCTCTTTCATAGAATTCTTATCAATCTAATTTAAAAATTTTGAACTTGGAAAATAATAATTTAGGAGATATTGGATTGAACTATATTTACTCTCCTTTACTTGAGTATAATTTATCTGTTCTAAATTTATCAAAGAATAATCTTACTGATGATTGCATGGAATCCATTTCTAATCTCTTAAAAAATATAGAAATCAATAAACTTTATCTTCATGAAAACTAATTTACTTCTTAAGGTGCACTTTAATTGGCCTAAGCATTAGAATTTAACAATAGTTTGAAGGTAATTTCAAAAATTTATTTTATTTTCGTTTAAATTAATTATTATATTTTAACAATAGGTCCTAGACTTAAGCTCGAATAATATGGGTTTGCCTCAAGGAATAAATGGCTGTTCAACTATTATCAATAAAATACAAAATAAGAATTCAAAATTAAGACACTTAGACCTATCATATAATAATATTTGTTTAGATGAATCATTAGAAATTTAAACTTCTATTTAAAATAATTAAACCTTACTTGGGTTTCACTATCAAGGGAATGAAGGTAATTGGTATTTTGATTCCAAAGGTTACATGAATCAAAGTGAATAACCCTAGTAATAAGAAACTAACAACTAATAAATCAGAATCAAGGGACTTCAACCATAAGCCAAAAAAGTTTTATATTAAAAGAAAAATTAGAATGATATTTGCTGGATATGTGATGGCTGGGTTGAAGTAATTTTTGAAGTATTTGCTTAACAGAGTAGCTCTTTTTGCAAATATCCAGTCTTTTTACACTTATAATTTGAAAATTACAAACCTAATTTAATGGAAGTCGATAGTGTTAATCCAAATAAATTCATACTTAAGAGAATGTGTCCTCCTAATTAATAAATTCTATTTTTCTTTTCTAATGTTGATAGTAAAATTATCTATCACTCAAAAGATTATGAAAAAGTATAATTTATAGCTAATTAGTTCCCTGAATTAAGTTTCTATAATAAAGAAGAGAATAAATAGCCATCAAACGATTCATAATTCAAAAGAGCCCCTTTAAAAAATAAAACTTCCAATCAATGTTTTGAGTTGTAGTACACTGGTTCTAATGTAGAATTCTAGAATCCTATGTTTGTTAATAAGATAAATACAATTAAAAATTAGAATTTATTCTCTAACAAGAATGAAATTTTAATTCATTATAAACCAAGAGAATAAGAAAAAATTTATGAAATAACTTTGGATAACTATTGGTAAATCAAGAAATCAATATTTTCTACTTTTACAAAAGATTCTGATGAGATAATTGCTAAATGCTTTGAATAAGATTGGTAAAGCTCTAAAATTGACGCTATTTTAAACTCTCATGCTTCACCTGAATAAAGAGAAGAAGTTAAAGAATTCCTCAAGAATCACTATAATCTCTTAAGAAATTTTTATAAATACCACTCTTCTATTGGAATGATTGGTGACATACCAGCAATTTCTTAAAGTTAATTTCTAGCTTTAGCAAATAAATTGAAACTATTTGATGGAAAGTAATACAAAATATCAGATGTTAATCATAATTTTATTTCAGCAATTTCAAACACAGCGAAAGAAATCAATTACTTAAATCCCGAAAAAGCTATTATCAGATTCTAATTTTTAGGGTTGATTGTAAGAATTATTGGTGATAAATACATCAGAAACGGAACCTGCAAAACTGCCTTATCAGCTTTCTAGAAATTTTTCAATAAAGCAGCAACTATATAAACTTTAGAAAGTATTGAAGATCCTCAGTAATGGAGAGATGATAGATTCTGGAATGAAGGATGCGAAAATGTACTTAAAGCAAATGAACAAATCATTTAAGAAATATGGAATAAATGGGCTGATAGCAGAAAAGAAGAAAAAAAATGTCTTAAATTCTAAAAATCAATGAGTGTCTAAGAGTTTAGAGAAATGTTAAAATACTTTAAATTATTAAATGAAAATTTCACAGAAAAAGATGCTTAAATTGTATTTAATCTATCAATGATGATTTAAGTTGATGAAATTAATAATAGCAAATTCATTTTCATGTCTTTTCCTGAATTTATAGAAGCCTTAGGCAGGACTGCTGAAAAAAAGTATATGTCCCCATTAGAAGCACTGAAAAAAGAATAAAACTCAGAAGAAATTTAGCAAATAAAATTAGAATATAAACTGGAATTACTTTTAAATCACTTAAAATAAAACCATCAACAAAAATTTGACTCAAGATCTCCTTAAAAAAATCTACAAATACATAGATATAAATCCAATTTTGTATTACCAGTCATCCCAAAATATGAACAATCAAAATAAAAACAAGATCAACAAAAACAAAAAACAAACAAATAAAACTTTTAAGAGTAATCTACAATTTGTTAAATAGATTTGGATAATAATAATATTGACTCATTAGAGTCCTTTATAGAAGATAAATCAAATATTCCAAATAAATTTTTTGATTGATTATTGGTTAATAACTGAAGTAAAAAACAAACAAACAAACCAACCTACCTACCTACTAACTAATTTACTAACTACATAAATTACTAAATACTTTAAATTAAAATTAATATCAGTATACTAACATATTTACAATATTAATGTTCAACTATTTGTTCAAATGTTTATTTACTATGAAATACTTTTTTAAAACTTTTTTTGAAAATAATTTTTTTCATACCTATAAATATTCAACTTTTTGTTTTAATTAAAAAGTGGAAGCAATTTAATTGCTCAAATACAAAATTCCATGTAATAAACAACAAAATTTTCTTAAGTTTTTATTTATTGTCATCTTTTTTGAATCTATTTTAAAAGTATATTAAACAATTTGATAGCTATCTAAACTGATATTTTTCAACATTACTCTCTTTTTATCCCTACACATTTAATTGGAATTTTTGAAAAATTTTTAATAATAAACAGATATTTTAATATGAAATTTATTAAACTCTTGTCGCCTTCAATAGAATAGCTAAAAAAATCCTTTATTAAAAAGTAAGCTTTATAAATAAATTTACTTAAGAAGGATTTTTATACAACTAGAATGGATAATTTTAACAAAGTGATGATAAAATAGGTAAATTTTATTAAGCGAATAATAAAAACCTAGTAGAGTTGCAGAAAGAGAAGCAATTATTTTTTGATTTGGAATATTTGACAAAACAAATTTTAATTTTTACTAATTCTTGATACTCATGTATAGATAGTTTTGGATTGTTCTGATAATAAAGCTACATAAAGATTTTAATTAAAATTATTTTTAAGAGTATTATAAAATCAAATTCAATTATTTGGTTTTAAAGTAAAAAAACTTAAATTTTAAAAATCAAAATCAAAATAAAGAATATGAGATGAAATCTTTTTTGTATGTAAAAAATTATTTTAAAATTGAGGAATTGAGTATTAGAATCATTTTTTTAATAATAACTACAAATATAATTTAGCAATCTAACAAGAAGTATTTAGATAAAAAATAGATGAAGTAACTTTTATTATCTTTTGATTATTTTAGCAATTTAAAATGTGAAAAGTTGATTTGATTTACTCTATTTAAAGTAATTTTATTAATTTCATGAAACATAAGATGCATATATCCATTTCTTTTTATCTATTACTAATCTGTTACATCCTGCACTTTCTTTTTCTGAGTTCATGCAGCAAGACCATGCATAGTGATCTTTTTGTTAACCATTTGCATCCTTTTCAAATCCGAATTTTTGATAAATACCAGTATGAGATGCTTTAATTCTTTTATCCTCGTCTGGTTTATATAATGTAGGCTTAAAAGTAACTTTAGGATCCTATATTATTAAATTAAATTTTTATAGATTAAATATGGTATTTAATGTTTACTTGTTGGATTTAATTTATTCTAAGTTTGGCCTCATATGTTAATCTATAAACAGCTGCGTCTGTTTTTTCTTTAGTAGATTTTGGGTTACTTCTCAAAAATCTTAAAATTTATAAATTCAATAAGAATTATTTATATTTATTCTAAAAAGAAGTTGATTACTCTTTTCTGATTTCATCTCTGAATTCTTTTTCTTTTTTCTTGACTTCTCTATAATGACTGACTAAATCTGTTTACTATTCTAATGGTTTTCTATATTCGACAAGTAATCTATCTTCCTTTTCTTTATTTTTTACTCTGGACTGATAAGTGCTATTTATTGATTATTTAATTTAAAATTGGTTTCTAAATCTAAATCATACAAATCTTCAAAATGTGTTCTTCTTTGTTTGATATCCTATTGGGTACTAACATTCCAACCTGTATAATCATTTCTTGTATCAGTTCCAAGCTCTATAATTTTATCTTTCAATGGAGGAATAGGACGATCATATAATCCTAATTTAATCTATAAATTTAATGTTAGAGTTTTATAAAACAATCTGTATGGCTATGAAATTGTTGGCTTGAAAATTATAAAAATGTGTAATAATAACCAAATGATTGATTCTGCAGAAAAAAGAATAGAAAGGTGTAATAAAGGGATTATTAATTAAGAAAGAAGAATTTATCTAAAATTTAAAAAGTAGATCATTTCAGCAGCTGAGTTGGTAATTTAATATTAAAAAAATTATCAATCAAAAAAAAAACAAAATAGGTTTAGAAACATAAACCTCTTTTTTGATATAAAAAGAGCAAAAAAATTGTAAAAAGGCAGAGATTATTAAAAATGAGCAGAGGAAACTAAAGAGATGTTGATAGAGAAAGAGCTCGTAAGAGAAATGCTGATAAAAACAAAGAAGGAAATACTGAGTTTCATAAAAATAAAGAAAGCCATGCTGAAATAATGAGAGCTAAGCAAAAAGCCCATGAGGAGAAGGAAGGTAAAAAGTGAAAATGGGGATTAAAGTGATATAAATAAATAAATGAAAAATAGTTAAAATTATATAAAATAAAAATTAATGTTGTAATAATTATCTCCTGCTAACTAACTAACTAACTATCATCAACATTTTATTCTAATTCAAATTTATTTTCTTTTTTGTTTTATGATGATTCAATTTCTTCTTTATGATTTGATATTTTTATTATGTTGAATCATTCTCAATTATTTTCAGCAGCAAAATTTTATGAAAAAATAATTAATTAATATCATTTAAATAAACTTGATCTTCTTAAAATCATTTTATGTTTTAATACATCTATCTCTCTTTCTCTGACTCTTCGCTTCAGTAAAATTTTTATTCTTATTGTTTTTTAGTTCATCGTTTTATATATTTTTTGTTTTGTGTTGAGGTTCTTCAAAGAAAAACTGAGAAAATTAATTAATATATAAGCCTTAATATTTATTACCAATCAAAAGTATTTATCAAATTACCTAATAAAAAATCAACTAGAAAATGATTTATTTATTTATTTACCTTTATCAGTTTACGCTCATGAGTTTCTTCTAAAAGAGGATTTTTAGGAACAGAACAGGAACTGTTCCATTCTTTTTTCTTTAGATTTAAAATGTCTAAGTCAATGTAATCTTTAATTTATTTCTTTATATCCATTGCTTTTTGTGGTATATCATCTTAAGAAAAGAATTGTTCATCTCTATCAAAATTAACTTTTCCATTCCTTATACTACCAATTTTATGGAGTTTGTGCTTCTCCTAGTTTAATCCCTCGTTTTCAAGCTATTACTAATTATTTGAAAAAAATTATTTTATGTTTTAATAAGGTCTTAACAAATGCTTTATTGGCTAATTAATTGATAAATGAAACGATCGAAATGAAAATTGAATAATGATTAGAATAAATCTAGTAGAAAGTTTACCTCTTTTTTTAATCTTCTCTCAAAAGCCTCTTTTATAAACATTTTAAAGATGTAATTTCAATTTTATTTTATATGAATACTGGCTAATTTGGAAATAAAACAGTAAATACTTTGTATAGTTAGTCCTAATTTTTTAATATTAACGATATGCTTAGTAAAACAACTTAAGCTTTTTGAATTATTTAATTATTTATTCCTATTGATTTTAATTAGAAATGTTTCATATATATGATCTTTTATTCAATCATTTAGTAAAAAATGATAATATGATAGATAAAATTCTATATTTGTTGATCAGTTATTTTTTATTTTAAATATATTTTATTCGATTTTTAATATTTTTTATTAAACAAAATTTAAAATATTTCATTTACAAATAATTAAAAATCTTTTCAATTTATAAATAGATATAGATAGCTTATATTATTATAATTATTAAAATGTTTAATTTCTCAAAATTTAATGAAATTTAATCATATATTTTCTTATCGAAAAGATTAAATTATTTTTAGTATTTAATGCTAAAAATGTATGTATCAATTTGATATGCAGGATAGTGGTTTTTTAGATGCAAATACTGTAGCTTCTCATCATTCTAGATAATTTAATTTAAATCTTCATCTTTTGTGATACTGCCTATTTCTTACCAAATTTTATCCTACAATAAAAATAAAAATGGTTTTCAAAAATATTATTTTTTATATTTGGATAAATCATTCAAAAAAAATTAGTTTGAATAAAAATTTTTAATTATGTTTTGTCGCTTGATATTTTTAGTATTATTCATTAAATGATAAATTAATGTTTGAATAATATTATATCTAGGACAATCAAAATTTTTAATTTTAACAATAAAATCATTTAATTCAAAATTTCTATTTATTTTCTATCTTAACTTTTGAGATTTATGATTATTATTTTGAGAGTAATAATTATTTTTGGTTAAATTAAAAATTTTTAATTTTTTTAAAGAAAATCAATTTACAAAAAGAAAAAAGAAGTATTTACAAAATAAATATTTGAGATATCAAAAACTCCAATCATATTCTATTTTCTAGATGTTTTATTTATTTTAGTTTATTGAATTTAAAATTTTAAATATTAAACTGATAAATAAATGTGATTTAATAAAAAACATTTTTTTAAATTTTGAAGGTTTAATTTCTTTTTACTTACTTTTTTTCTTTGAAACATTAAATTTTTTAAGAATTTTCTATTATTCTAATTTCTATTATTTTATTTGCGAAAAAAAAAAAACTAAAATTGTATCACTGAATTGATATGTTTATTAAAACTATTTTTATTTTTAAGATAATGAAACAAAAAGTTTATTTTATTTTAACATGATTTATTCAAAATTAAAATTGACTATCATTTGTTTAAAATTGAATAAAAAAATTTGGTTAAACAATAAATTAAAATTAACATGGACTTAAATATTTAAAAAAAATGAAATTATTTCAATATTTAAATATTAATCTTTCAAGGATAATTCAAATAAAGTTGTGTTTGAGCAAGTTTTTATTTTATTTATATGCATAAAAGAAAATAAAAATTAGATGTGTTAATTAATCAAAAATGATTTAAAGGATAAAAAAAAAATATATGAATAATTTATTTAAAAAGAAAGTTATCTTAAATTCATAGAAAGAAAGAAAATATTTGGTTAATTTGTATAATATGTTGCTAATTTTAAATTTTTTCTTTTTTGATTAATTTTTGATTAATTCAAATAAAAAGATTGAAAGATTCTTCAAAAATAATTAATTTATTAAAATAATAAATATCTTTACCAAAAAAAAAAAGTAAAAATAGATAAAATGTAAAACAGTTAAGTTTACTTCGATATTACCATTGATGGTTAATAATCAGGAAGAATTACCTTTGAATTATTCAGTAATGTTCCCAAAACTGCAGAAAACTTCAGAGCATTATGCACTGGTGAAAAAGGTTAAAGTGGTGCTTATAAACTCCATTACAAAGGTTCTTCTTTCCACAGAATCATTCCTCAATTCATGCTCTAAGGTGGTGATTTCACTGCAGGTAATGGCACTGGTGGTATCTCAATCTATGGTAATAAGTTTGCTGATGAAAACTTCATCTACAAGCATAATGTACCTTTCCTCTTATCTATGGCTAATGCTGGTCCCAACACTAATGGTTCCTAATTTTTCATCACCACCGTTCCTTGTCCCTGGTTAGATGGTAAGCACGTTGTTTTTGGTAGAGTAGTAGAAGGTTAGGAACTTGTTAAAAGAATTGAAAGCTTTGGAACATAAAATGGTAAGCCTTCAAAAAAGATTACCATTGCTGACTGTGGTCAATTGTGAGAAAAATACCTCATAATAATAGCAAAAAAAATAAATAACTCAAAGTAATAAATATGAAAAGCTAAATAATTTCAGTTTTAATACATTTTTTAGTGTTTGTATTGTTTTAAAATTTTGCTATTGCACTTTAAATTACTTTTTTTTACCTAAAAATGAAAATTCAAGTGAAAATTCTGAAAAAGACATGCAGTTTGTTCTTCCCATATTTTTAGTCTGGGTATAAAGCTAGCTGATTTTTAAGCTCCAAATTATCTTTGGTAGTTAGCCGCTTGCTTTATTTAATATGTGAAAAAATCAAATAAAAAAAGAAAATTAAATATTTTTATTCATCTATAAAATATAAATAAATAAATATCTTTTCTCTCTAATCTAAATTTTTTAGTATGATAAAATGGAGATTAAATAAATAACAGATTTATTCTTTTTTTATCAAGAATCTTACTCAAAAATGTTTTAAAAGATTTCTAAAAATTATTTTAAAAGAAATTTTGATTTGAAGTAATGTTTTTTTTGATAATCTTTAAATAAATAATGTCTAGCTAAACATTTTTGAAATTCTTCTAGATTAAAATTCCTCTTTTTAAAATTTAATATTCTTTCACTTGACTTCAAATTGTTAATTAAATTGAGTTTTACTGTCCTCTATCTTTCTTTTTTAGCAGATAAACCCTTACTCACAAAATTAAAAAAAATATTTCTAATGAAATCTTTTTTTTAGGGTCTTTTTAAGACCACAACTTAATATTTAGGATCTTAAAAAGATGAAAACATTAAAAGAATATTATTGAAAGGCAATTAAAAAACACAAATCATATAAAAAATAGAAGAAATTGTGTTCAAAGCTAAATTTGAACCTATTCCTCCTTAAATGGAAGATATTTGTGAAAAAGTTCACTACAGCGTTTTAAATGATGAACCTGTGAGAATAGATTATCTATAAAAGCTCCTTCCTAATGTAAATTTTAAATCTTATGATGAAGAGCAGTACAATGAATGGCTGAGATACAAACACAACTTAGATTATAATCAATAAGAAATCAAAATTGATAAATAAAAATCTCCAGAAGGCGAGAAAAAAATAAACAATATGGGAAAAGACCAAATAATTGATTAGCAAGAAATACTTAAAAACTTTAAAAACTAAAGAAAATGAATAACTTAAAATTCAAATAATTTTATAATCAATAAATATTTTCTATATAACTCTTTTTATATGATTTCTTTATATATAACTTAATAGTTAAAAACTAATAACTCGCTCTCTACGATTATTAATTAATAGTAAACAACAACCAAACATTTCTAATAAAAATATATATTTTTCAAGATGATTATTAAATAATAAAATTTCAAATCAAACATTCATTTAATGTAAACACATAAAAATGAGTGCATATACTTTAAATGATATTATATCAATAAAGAGAGTGATCATAAATATTTATTTAGCATAGAGAACCATTCAATATAATTTTTTATTTAAATGATTATGAAATTTCTAAATGATATTTTCTATCTAACACCTATTCACAAGATATATTTTTCAAATCACTATAAATAACATTGTTCTTAATTAATTTGTCAAAATAAAATCCTCATTATTTATTGATTTATTCTTTATGCATTATGTGATGCACTCATAGATAAAAATGAAGAATACTCATAAGTATTAATATGAATAAAAACAATAAAAATACTAGAATATTATAAATCTCAAAGTTATTTCTAATAATATTTTTATTTTTAAATTATATTTTCTAAAATTCTTCTTTGATATAATGTCATTTACACATATACTAAATATATGAAAGGTATTTCCTTATTTAGTATAAATATTATCTATTTCTTCATTCTACTTACCATCTAGCAATTCATCTCAAAATAGATTTTTACAAATTATTAATAATCTTATTTATTCTTGATTAAATTACAAAAATACAAATCCTTATTACGCATACATATCTGATATGATGCAGTCATAGATAAAATAAAAAAAATTGAACAACATTTCTTAATGTTAACATAAATAGAAAGAGGAAATATAAAGATATATAAAATAAAAGTTATATTCTTATTAAAAATATTATAAAATTTCTTTATTCTATTTTCTATCAAATACCTCTTATCAAAATATATTTTTAGAAGTTAAAAATTATATCTTGTAAATCTAATTATAAAAATAAAATTGTTATGAAACCATAAAATATTAACAACTTTATTAAAGAAAATTAAAATTAATGAGGAAAATTTATTCATTGAGCTTGAAATAAAAAGTTTTTTTTGATTGAAATTATTTCATTAGTTTATTTGATGAGAATACTCTTTCTCAAAAATTTTTTTAATAACTGCAATTTAAAAATATTTTTTTTTAAATCAAATAAGAATAGTAGGGTGGGTTACAGCTTATATACAATCATAGCATAAATATTAACAACAAAAATTTATGAAAATTAAATAAAAGGGCATTATTTTTTATATAAAAGTAAATTCTTAAATAATCAAATCAAAGGTTTTAATCTAGGTTGTGAAGAAGGTTCTTCTATTCTATGAAGTTCTTCATACTTATTTATTAAAGAATTGATAGAATTTAAAGCCTCATCAAAGTGCTTAGCTTCCATGTATTCAGTATAATGATGAACAAAAACCTATGAAAAAAATTATTTACTTTCAGATATTTTTGTGATAAATTACTTTTCTTTTATAAAGTTTATTGAATCTCTCTACCATTACCGAAAACTAGTCTTTTATGGCAGTATTATTTGCCAAACAGAGCAAAGAATAAGGCTTTTATTAATAAAATTTTTTTAGTATTCTTTCAATTAAATAGACTATGAAATAAAATATGTTAGCTTACTTAACCTATAGGTGGTGTATTACATATACCATACTTAAATCCCTCTTAATTCCAATATATCATATTTAATTCACTCCTAAGCTTTTTGATATTTCTATTAACATCTGAAAAAGGAACAGACCCTCTAACCATCAACCCAACAGCTAAATACTTATTCTAAAAGGGATTAACACTAACCAATTAATAGTCAGGATGATAGCAGTCTTTAAACATCTAATCTAATCTTCTAGGTTATAAATTGCTATCAGAGAGTGAGTAAAGTGGAGCTATACTTGATATTAAAAAATGTAAATCTGGATATGGTACTAAATTCATAGTTATTTCGTTTAGATCTACATTAAGAACACCTTCAAATCTCATGGAACTTTTTAATATATTTTAACAATTTAAGTACCATAATTCTTAAAGTTGATTTACTTACCATGTTATGTTACTGAGTAAGTGAGCTATAATATTATTCATTTTATCAAAAGGCTTTTCTTTTTTTTCCTCGGTTCCTGATTGAGTTATTTTAGACCCTTTATTCATCATTATTTTTATTTCTTCTTCTTTTCCAATATTAACATTATCCTTAGCGAGTTTTGTTTTGCTAGGATTATCAATTTGGTAACAAATATTCATTAAAGCTTGATTGTCAATAGGAAATACACAATCAGCATGTTTAGCAATCTCATTAAGAGAAAAAAAACTAAAATATTTATATAAATTTAAATATTAATCAGTTCATTCATTGAAGAAATAAATTCTATTAATGTGATGGATTTAAATTACCTGTTATAGGGTGAAGTAATAACATCGTCATCTTTTTAAGGAAATACAGAAGCTGTAAATCTATATACATCAGGATACTCATCTTCAATTACTATTTTAATTATTATATATATAAGACATATATTTGATAAAGATTTAAGAATTACATGAGAGTACATATGTTCCTAATCCAGATCCAGTTCCTCCTCCTAAAGAATGCATCAAGAAAAAACACTACAAAGAATCACACTACTCAGTAGCCTTTCTGATCTATTAATTAAAAAATATTTAACCACTTCTATAATTTTCCATTAATATTTACTCTTTCACTTATGTTCTCTCTATACTTGTTACCATAGAAAAAATGACCATGAGCCCTTATGTTTAACATTAAAATTATAAAACATTTTTTAAATAAATATTTACCAATTATTTCCTGCTCCACTTACATCATTGATAAATTGTCTCTAATCAAACAGATCTCCAATATCTTATTTGAATAATATTTACATCTTCACAATTTGTCATTTTTAAAAAATTCAATTCTTTATTACCACTCTTAAGAAGCTAATTTGTAACACCTTCTTCCATATCAACTATTATAGACTTTGTAAAAATTATAATTAAATTTTTCTATTCTTAAATAGATCATTAATTACTCTAGCTTTCAAATTGATTATCTCACTTCCTACTTTTAATTCATGACCTTTTGAGCTTTTAAAATTAATTTTGATTAATTAATCATTTATCAATATGTCTTCGGAAATCACAATATACCTCTTATCTACATTTCTGAAAAATGATGAAAGTGCATCATCATAAATGGAAGACTTGTTATATTTAGAGTGTTCTTTGATAGCTAATTCCCAAAACTTGGCACCGATTTAGTTACCGCATTAACCTACTTAAACAGTTATAAGTTCTCTCATAATTATTACAATTTATAATAAAAGTAAACAAACAAAAAAGCTATTAAAATATTCACAAAGTAAATATTTCAAATTTTATCAAAAATCTAAATCAAAAATTAATTGAATCAATCTAACATATAAGCAATTAAATTTATAATACTGTTTGGCGGATTTAGGATTTAGAGTATTTTTCTATGATTATTTTACAATGTATTTGAAATTGTTCAAACTACTATTAATAGAATAACTTAAAATTCGACTCTTATTATGAATTTAGTTTAAAACATTATTAAAAGAAATAATATAATAGTATTGATAAATTAAAATTTCAACATTCTTAAAATTTAGTTTTAGGTTTTCTTTTTTTATTATTAAATTAAGGATTATCTTTTTTCTTATTTTTATCTAATTTTGTAAAATTAATCTAATATTTTGTTTGAACATTATTGCTTTAAATTTAAAATGACAAAAGTATAGCAGTAATATTAAATGAAATTTCATTAAAAAATTTTTAATATTTTGAATGGGTAACTTTAAAAATTGAAATTTCAACATTCCTACTTTTAAGATTGGAAATAATGCTAATGAGAAATATAGTAGCAAGGTTATTTCTGCAATCATTACTATGATGAAAAAAAAAGAGTATATCTTTCAATCAAAGAGAAACTGTAAATTTTATTAAAATAAGTTAATTACAAAAATGTAGGTTATGAATAAATCTAATATTAAAATATAATTGAAAATAATAAAGTTGGCTTAATATTTTGATGAGTTATTTATGTATGCATGTTTCACATCTCTAAACTGTCTTCAAATTCAAATTGTTTTTCATCTTTATTTTTTGAGCTTTGATTGATTGAGTTAGTATTTGTTTCTATTGATTCTTCTTACATTAATGAATCTTAAAGCATTTTGGCATTTTCAGTCAAAGTATTCTAGGTAGATTCTTCTTTTGAAGATAATTCGTTTACAATTTACTCATGTTATTTAACTTAATTCATTTTATTAAAGTATTCTTATTTCTTTCTTTCTCTTTCTTCTTTCTCTCTTTGTCTTTTCTCTAATATATTTATTGTTTCTTAAATTTATTCCTCATTAAAGTTATTTTCCAGCTGAATTCTTACTCTATTTCTATCTTCTTCCTCAAAATATTCACTACGAGCTATATCCTCATTTTATTCATCATTTGTTTATTATCCTTACTCTTCTTCTTAACTATTATTTTGATATTATCTGTAAGGGTTATTTAGAAATACTTACGATCTTTATTATTCTTCTTCTTCTTACTGCTTTAGTACTGACTCTTTTAAATCTTCCAATAAATTGGGATTGAGTTCGTTTAGCTTTTAAGTGATTTAAGCATCATAATCATACATCTCCTATAGCTTTTAATCTATTAAATTTTCATCAAATTATTCATATTTTTTTTAAATCCTTTCTATCTCTGTTTATATTTCTCTTTGTAACTTTTCCTCCTCTTCTTTCATAACTTATTTAATATCTTCTACTTCATAGTCATCATTATTTTCATTAAATTATATACCCAGCAAATCAGCTAAATTATTTTCTTTTATCACCTAAACAAATTTCTTTTCTTTTTCCTCAATTTCTTACTGAGTCTAATGAATTTATTCAAATTTTTCTTTAAAAGATTTTATAATATCTTGCTATTCTTCCATTAAAGCATTCTATGAATTTAAATCAAGCATTTCCTCATACTTTTTCTAAATTTCTATGGCTTCTAATAATATCTAATTGTATTCACCAACTTCTTTTTCAATATCTTAGCTTTACAAATCATTTATTATTCTTTTACTCTCTTCAAGAAGCTGTTAATTCTCTTCAAAATCTGACAAGAGATTCTATATTTCTATTGTTGGTTCTGCATTACCATTTTATTCAATCAGCTATTGTACTAAATTTTATATTTTTATTTTCTCTACTTTGTTGCCTATTTTGCTCTTAGCTTCTTTTCTTTTTTCTACATCAAATAAATCTCTTAACCTCTCATTCACAGAATTCATTTTTTCCTTTAAAATCTTTATTTCAGCTTAGTCTCTTAACTGAGGATCTTTTGGAAGTATAGCATCCTTTAACGAAAAGAGTTCATGCCCTAGAATCTATTAAATAGTATTTTCATCCATTTTTATTTTTTCTAAATTACTTTGAATATTCTTTAATTCTTCCATTTATTCTTCACTTAATCCAAAAGGATTTCCCTATTCTAATAATTTTTCTTCCTCTTTTTTTACATCAAAATCCTCACATCCATTCAACAATTAAGTCAATCTTTCTCTAACTTCAGGGTTCAAAAAATTCTCAATCCCAAATTCAGCTTGCTGATTTTAAGTTTTGAATGCATTTAAGATATTTCTATTGATTATGTGTTAATTAGTTCCATTATTATCTTCATGGATACTTTTTTCTTCTTCCATATCTTCAAACTCTTTAGACTCCTCTTCCTAATTAAATTCGTTAAACTCATTTAATCCTTCTTGCATATTTTAATTTGTTTATTATGACATTTGAGAATAAAAGCTCTGTTACATGCTGCTTTTATTTTTTAAACAATCAGTGATAAAGAGACGTCTGTTTTTCATCTCTGATGCACTCATATTTGTTAAGTCATCTATATTTTATTCACTTAATTCTTGCATTTTTTACTATCTCTCAATTCTTTCTAATTCATGTACCTATGCTTCTTTATCAGCTAATTCTATATCGTATTCTGTCATAGGTTTATTAAAATCCATATCTTCCATGTTTTCATTTCCATTTACAAGGGCTATGACTTTTAATTTATTTCTCTTTGTCATTTTTTTCTCCATATCAATCAGAGATTTCTCAATTTTTTCAACTTATTCTCTTTTCTTATCTTTCAAAATTTTTTATTAATGTTCTAATTATCTAATCTATGGATCATTTACTCTCCATATTTAATTTTATTGATTCTAATTTATCTTTTTTAGCATTTCTTCTTCTTACTGTAATCTTTTCTTTTCTTTTAGTGATAAGCCCTGTCTATTCTTCTTTGTTTCTTGAGATTATTATTATTACTACAACTGCAAAGTTGATTGAGCTCTTTTGTTTTCTTGTTCTGTTACTGCTTCAGTTCTTGAGCTATTTCTTTTCAATTCACTTATTTTAAAAGGCTTCGTTTAAATTTTTGTATTTCTTTGATTTTATCCTTCAGTTATGTTTCCCATAATACTTATTTACTGGTCAGCTCTAGATCCTAAAAAATCACTTGGAGCTAGAAAATCATCACCAATATCACTTTTAGTATCAGGCTTTGATCCGAACTCAGTAGAGCGTTCATAATTTTACAATCCTTCAAGACCATCATTTGTTGTAATATTACTTCTCTATTTTGAGTAAGCAGTGGCAGATGAACTCATTCTACCTTTTTAAAATTAAAATGGCTTTGATGTTTGCTTTTTTAACTCCTCTTCATGTTCTCTTCTTTTCTAATCTAATAGAAAATTGTCATAAACTTTCTTTTTATCAGGGTTGTTCTCAATTTTCTCCCTCATAAATTCATTAAAATCACCTCTCGGCTTATTTTATTCAAAATTATCAATCTAATCATCAATATATATGTTTGAGGTTTCACTAAAAGCAGTTTCACTAAATTACTATTGCTAATTTTAATATATTTATGTATCACTACTTTGCTTTTCTTCTTCCATTTCGCTATCTATATCATCCTTTCTATTACTTTATTGTGATTTATTCATCTTATTTTGCATAAATTTCATGAATCCTTTCTCATTTTATTTTGAAATCTTTGTTCCTGTAATTTCCATCCCTAGCAATCCATTTCCTTATTCTTTGTTTGAGCCTTCTTTCGCTTTTTAATCATCTTTTTGCTTAGAAGAAAGTGGTCTAAGACTACCTTTCTTCCATGGATTTTTCTGAATATCCATCACTATTTAATTAAATTAGTATATTTTTCTAATAAGGATTGATAAATTTTTATAGAGAACAATTCGAAAATTTAATAGTTTTAAAATTATTAATTTCAAAAAATTTACTATCAATCAATCATCGAATATTTGTTAAAAAATGAAATCATTTAAAATAAGTTACCATCAGTTTAAAATTTCTGTACTTTCATTTCATCAAAAATCAAACTGAAGTCTACTTACTTTTATTTAATCCTACATAAAATATATTTATAGATAAATTATTAAAAATGATATTTGTTTTACTAAAAGCAATAATAGAATAAACCAAGTAAATTATATTTTACAAAAAATTTAATATTTCAATTAATTAATTCAGTTATTTTTTCAAAGTAAAATAATTAGAATGTTGAAGCTAAGAAAAAATTAAACTGAAAATAAATATCAAAGTAAAATAATTAGGATGTTGAAGCTAAGAAAAAACTAAACTGAAAATAAATAAAAGAAAATTAAAAAAACCTTCAAAAATAATAAAAGCAACATCAAAAATATTTAATCAAATAAAAAAAATAATTTTAATTAATAAATTACAAATATGAGTATCCTTAATAATCTTAGGTTTTTCAATCAAACAAAATACAAAATTGCTACAGAGTTTTAATTCTTATAAAAATCAAATTATTTTATTTTAATAGATCTAAGCATTGAAGAAATAATATTTATAAAAACAAAATAAGTGAACAACTTCAATCAAAGAATTAAATTTTATCTAGTTTAAATCATTTTTATTTTACTTTTTAAAATTAGTTATTTCATAGACTTACATAAGACCACACAACCAGAGATGAGTGATTATTCTGAAAATATCAAAAATCTTTCAGATTTATTTAGAAAAGCAAAATAGAAGTCTTCCAGATAATATCTTGTTTATATCTGATAAAAACAATAATTATTTAAATAATAAATAATTGAGTAGAAGATAATACAATTTTTTAAAAATTTGATTGCAAATAAAACACAATAAAAGTAAAGGGAATAGTTTAGGTATAACAAAATTAGTATAAAATGAATTAAAAAAATAATACTCATTATTGTAAAATAGAGATTGAGTTTATTAAATGGAAAATTAATATTGTTAAATATAAAATAGTAACTGTTGATTAAAAAATATATGATTTGGAACCTAAGAATTTAGATGATGCAGAAGTTATTATGGAATGTTAAAACCTAACCAAAGGTAAAAAACTTAATTGAATTTAAATAGAATGAAAAAATCTAATGAAGATAAACAAAAAAAATTTAAATAGAAAGAAAATATGATATTTAGTTTTAAATTATTTATTATTTTCAACTTATTTAACAAATTAATAATGTAATAATATTAGAATTCTCTTTAGTTGGAAGAGATGATAAAGTCAAAGCTCTAAATAACATTACTTTGCAAAACTAAACTGAATTTAAACCAATAAAAAAGTAATATGAATCATTAGCTTTATTTTCTAAAAAATTTAAATTTATTTAGGGGAGAATTTGTTATGATTAGAGGTCCTTCTGGTGGTGGTAAAACAACTCTTTTAAATTTATTAGGAACAATAGATATGCCTAGTTCAGGAACAATTAGTAATAAAATAATTGAGATTTATTGTTATTTAAGATATTTAATTAAATTAGAGTTACTTGGTTAATAAATCGATACTAATTCTTCTGACTCTTATTTATCTTAGCTTAGACTAGAATCTATTGGAATAGTTTTTCAAACATTTAATCTACTTGCAACTATGACAGCTTACGAAAATGTAGAGCTGCCTATGAAGATATTAAATAAATTAGTAAATTCTATTTATTACTATGTATTCATATAAAATATCTTTTCTATTCATTTATCATAAAGAGTTAAAAGGCTATCAAGTAAAGAGTAATTAATTTGTTAACAAGAGTTGGTTTGCAAGATAGAATGGATCACTTAGTAATTTTTATGAAAAAATTAATCAATAAAATTTAAATTATTTTGATAAAAGCCTTCAGAACTATCAGGTGGTGAATAATAAAGAGTAGCTATAGCTAGAGCCTTAGCTAACTCTCCATAAATTGTTTTGCTTGATGAACCTACTGGTGATTTGGATACAAAGTCTACAGGTATTTTTGAAATTTTATAAATTTAACTTTTTTAAATAAAAATTTTAATAAAAAGTGGAAGTAATGGATTTATTATTAAGTATAAATAATTTTGGTTATTCTAGTGAAGAAACTTAGAAAGTTACTATGATTATGGTTACTCATAATCCAGATATAGAATGTTATGCTGATAGAATACTTTACTTAGCCGATGGATAAATAGTCAAGTAAGTATATAATGAAAGATAAGTACCTATTGATTGGGAAGATTACGTTAAATATTTAAATGCAAATAGTTGATACTTTATTTTTGTATCCAACTTAAAATAATATTTTAGTCTCAATAAAATAATTCCTGTTTAACTTACTTTTTTTACCAGTTTTATCAATAAATAATAGTAAAATTTTGAAATTTCATGACCTGTTTGTTCATATTTTTTTTATGATTTTTTTCTTTTAAACAAAAAAATAAAAAATTACAAATATTTTCTAGATAATTTTTCTTTACGGATTATCAAAATTATTTTAACAATTTTAAAATATTGGTTAAAGAGAAAAATAAAAAATTTAAAAAGGATTAAAAAAATTGAAGTATTAAAAAAAAGTAATTTAATTCATGCTATATAAATAATTAATTCAACAAATATTGAAGAGATTATACAAAAAATATTGTATAGAGATATTATATTAATATTTAAAATTAAGGATAATTATTAATATTATATTTTATTTAGATTTCCTACACTTTTTTCCAAACATTTATTTATTGGTTAAAATAATGGTATAATTTGATAGCTTTTTTCATTAAAATAAGATTAACAAAAAGATCATTTTGCATAGTCTAAGTATTAGTTATTTTCATTAGATTCTTATTATTTAAAGTCTTCTTTTTTAATTTAGAAGCTCTGATCTTCATCAATGATTTAGTTTGAAGAAACAATCTTTTGTTATTAAATAATTTACTCTAAATCAAGATTTTTATTTTTTTATAATGCTAAATTTCTTTTCTATAAATATCTATCATTTTTTACTTGAATAAAGTAATGTTTATCTTTTTCTATTTTCTATTTCTAAGCTTGTTCTGATGAGTTTATTTTTTGGGTACCAATTTTCTAGCACAAAGATTAATTTCTTTCTCTTTATTATTAAGAGTCTAAAATACTTTTATTTTCTAAAGAATTAGCTTTGTTTAACTCTATTTTTTCAAAATAGTCTAAATAGTGGTTATTATTTTTTTATTAGTTTTGAATTATTTCTATCAGTTTTACTTGATCATTATTTTTAGAAGAAGCATTAAATGTGTGAAAAAGACTTTCGTCCACTAATTCTTTTGAATTTATATTATCATTCATCATATGATTTCCTTAATCATATTTATTTTGCTAATTATCAACTCCTTTTTATAAATTACAAGAGGATTTCTGTTTTTATTTTTTAATAAGCTAGTTGCTTTCTGGGAGGTTTGACTATAAATTTTGATAATATGTATCTATATCAAAAGAACTAATCTTTTATTCATTTAACACGCTATTAGACTTATTTTAAAAAGAAATTTAGCTCCTTAAGTGAAGACTATCTTTATTTTTCATAGAAAAACCATAAGAATGTAAACTTAACTTTGAGTTTGATATTTAGCCAAATGGAATTCTAGCTTCTCTTTACTTGAGATCGAAAGCATTTGATACACTTCTTTCTTATGAATTGCAATTAGATATTGACTTTTTCAGTGGTTAATTTTCATTTTTTTATGTGAAGCTGTCATCATACTAGGAATCTTTAAATATCTAAATATTTTAATTCTTACTACTGCTAACTTGTAAACTCTTATTGCATTTAAAATTTTTCTAAGCTATGTTCTTTTTTCTTTAAGAAATTTAAATACTGTTTTACTAAATTAAAGGTGGCTCAAACAAAACATAAGGTGAATACTCTTCTTTTTTTTAAAACTAGTTGCTAAGAATTTTGCAATCTTTGTTGTTACCAAAGCTGGCATCTAAATCTTATTTCTCTTAATTATTTACTAAAGATTAATTTCTTTAGTAATAGCTATTTTTTACTTCCATTTCAAAACTATTCATGTTTATTTCTTTATTTGATTACGAATCTTTTAGATAGCTAGGTTCACTTAGAATTCTTATTGCTTAATTTGAATAGTCATTTAGAATACTTACTTCATTTTTTTCTTTTGATGGTTTAATATTTTTTTTCTATTCTTCTAGCAGAATCTTGTTCATATTCTGATTTAAGTTTGGCTATCTGGTGTTAAAATTTGGAGTTTTTACTTCCCTTTCTTACATTTTTAATTAAAAAATATTAAATTTTATAAAATAATTTAGAATTAAGCTTACTGATTTGTTATTACTATTTCTCTATTGCGAATACTTATTAGTTTTAGTTTTAATTTTAATTTTACAGTTTTTAATTTTAAAATCCTTACTTATTAAATACTGAAAAGGAATGGGATTTACATATTCCATTTAAATTCATATCATTAACTGTAGCTACCTCTTCAAATTGTTAGTCCTTTTAGTTGTTATTAACAAAGTATTGAACTGATTTGTTAATTGAAATTAGCTTTTAATCATTATTTATTGCAAGTCTAGGGAGTCTAAAAAAATTGGAATTTTGTAGATTTCCTTCTGTTAACTATTTTTCACTTTAATTTTGATTTTATTAAATTGTAATTGGGTTTACTTGGTAAGAAAGGTTTTCAATTGAGTTATTTCTACTCTGAAATAATTATTTATTTATTTAATAATTATTTTAATTTTAGTTTTATATGATGTATTGTTTATTTTGATTAAGACTTGAAGGAGCAAGTATGTATGGAATTTATTTAAAAACACCTTATTTAGATTAAGAGCACGATTGGAAGCATGCAGAAGAAGAAGAAGAAGAGCTAGCTCTAATTTATGTGTCTTATTTCATTATTGGAGGATTATTTTAATTCATAGCCTTTTCAATTTAAATTCTATTAATCTCTAATGTCTCAAGTTAGCTTTATTTCCTTTTTCCTAGATTCAATTTAATTGTATCTTCGTCTTCTGTTTATTGACTTTCAATCACCTACTCTGTTTATGATACTGTTTCTTTATTTTTTCTTAAAGCTATACTGTTTAACAAGTAATCACCTTATTTCTGTTAAGATTAAAAAAATTAGTAAAATATAAAATGAATTTTTATATACACTCTTTTAAGCATCTGCTGCTAGTATGAAAGATGATGAAGCAACAGAATTATTTTTTTTGCTCTTCAACTCTAATCTTTTTGATGTAGAAGAAGACTAAGACTTATTTATTAGATTTTAATTAGAGTTATTTCTTTCTTTTTTTTCAATATTTGAGTTTTGTTTGCTAACGCTCAGTTAATTCTACTATGAAAATAAATTTTCATTCAGTAAATTTAACTCAGGAGGCATTTGTATTTTATCTAAAAAATCTACAAGGTAATCCTCTTAATTTTAGAACTCTTCCTTGACTTCATCTTAAGATAGGTATTACTAATATATTTTCTAACCATTTAAATTGCTTGAGACTCTTTGTCTTTAGCATGGTATTAATTAATCATTTTGATCAACATCTAAAATTTTACTTTTAGAGCTATTACTAAACTATTTAAAGATACCCTCTTAGTTTTTATGAGCTTTTTGTTACCCGTTTTGATTCAGACTATTTATAAAACCCTGTTTTTGTTACTGTCTTTCTAAGTAATCATCTACCTAAACATAATTTTGCTTATTTTGTTGGAATATATTATTGAGATAGACTCCCTTAGGGTTTTATACAGAAAAAACGCTTTCTCCTGAGATCATCTCATTTAAAAGGTCTTTTGAAAGCTATGGAAGCTGAATATTTTTATGAAACGGAAGAGCATGCGATAGCCTATTACTGGCTGCTGAACTAGAAGCAGTGCTTATACTACTTTTAAGAACCTAATCGCAGTCTAGAAATTATTCAAAATCTACCTTGTTCAAACTATTAACTGTAGACTAAGCTGTTTTCTATCTCAAGAATAAGAACTCATCTGGAAACTGTTTACAAACTTTTGGTAACTCTTTCCTTTGCTAGGATTGTGAGGAATTCATTGAATTAAGAGCTGTCAATAAATCGAAATATGAATAATTTGTTTTAACAAGATACTATTAATTCAATATAAATTTTTTATTAGTTATTCTCTTTACAAAATTGCAATATTTTTACATAAAGAAAAGCAAAAAAATAGTCCTACTTTTAATATTTAATCAATCAATAAAAAAATCTGATAAATAATCTTCTCTATTCGTTTGATCTAACATTATTTATTATTAACTCCCTCCATATATTTTGTTAAAAGTTAGTATGGTGTTATTTCAAGCTTAAATTAAAATTTATGTCAAATAAAAGTTATTTAAGCCTATTAACAAATAAACATTTTTAAATCTAAGATAGCATAAGACAATAATTTTTATTAAAATCTTTACAATCTAAGGTAGTAGAAGACAATTTTTTTTAATTCATAGTTTTTAGCTGAAACAAAAAACAAAAGTATTTATTTTACTTTTTCTTCAAAAAAATTTTCTAATTCAATAACCTTTTCATTTCAACATTTCATTTACAATTTCTCAATTTGCAATCAATAAACTTTAATAAAAAGCAAATAATTCTGTCAAAAAATAGAAATTATTTGGGTTGTTATTAATCTACCTTTATCATATTTAAATTTTTTTACTTAAATAATTAGCATTAAAATTTTACTTAATAAATTTAGAAAATAAATCTAAAAGAAATACAGAAAATAAAGAAATTTTTATTACACAATAAATCAATAAAAGCTAATATTCTTTATTAATTTTACTGATCCATTATAAATTTTAATTTAATTTATTTCAACACAAACAAAATTAATTTATTTCAGTAAAGATTAATAGATAGTTAAATATAGTTTCATCATTTGCTTTTTTAGTATATGAAATATAATGATAGATGAAGCTTAATTTAATTTAATGAATTAAATAACCAATAAGACTTTCTGTTTGGCTATAGTGGTAACAATTACTTAATGGCATTCAGCTTAACTGAATTTATTAGGGGATTCTTTACTTTAAAAGATACAAATTTAAAGATTGATTATTATCAAGAATAAAGTATTTAATTATGATGATTATTGAAGTAACAAAATTGAAAGAATAAGCTTTGCACCTTGATTACGCAATTGATTTAACATTTTACTTGAAAAAAGAATCATACATGATGTAAAAATAGTAAAAATCCCCTTTTAAAAAATTAAAAATAACTAATTACAGCATAAGGGCTTGTTAATATTAGAAGCATCTATTAATTAAATTAATAATATTTCACATTATGTAAATAATTTAAAAGCTGTATGCATGTATGTAATACAAATAATATTGCTAAGAAATAAAAGGATAGAGAAAGAAAATATTCATCTAAATTTTAAATAAATCTAAATTTTACTTTTTGATCAATTCTTTTTAAGAATAAAGTTAGAAATTTTGAAAATTTGTAATAGCATTAAGCATTCAATTCTCTCCTTAAATTAATAGTATTAGACAAATATACATATGGCTTCAGATAATATCCTTAGCAAGTGGGCTTAGCACAAGTTTGAAGAACCTTCCAAGAAACTGAAAACTCAAGAAGATGTTGAAATCTTTAAGAAGAGTGGCACATTCTAAGAATACATTTTTTTTGTTTGTGAAATCTAATAATCAGTAAAATCTAAAATGATTTCAGAAACCAAAGATAATGGTAAATTTGTAAAGATCGTCAAGTATCTTACAGAGCTTGAAGGTCTCCTTGAAAAGCACCCTCCTATTTAGCAACCTATGCGTTTTGGTAATAAGGCTTTCAAAGACTGGCATGCAGATATGATAAAAGTAATTCAATAAATATTTTGCATTTAAATATCAATAAATAAATTTCTACTCCACCAAATTTGATTTTTTGATATATTTGGAGAGATTTTCTCTGAGAATTGCTTTAATTGAATTGCAAAAAATGCATCATTTTTAATTTTATTTGGTTTAAATCTCATTATTTTACATTTTACATTATATATAAATTAGTCTACCGATACCTTCCTTGCTGATTATTTACCTGAATAAATAAAAGGAGCAATTGTAGAATTGAGAATATATTTATAAGATTCCTATGGTTCTAACATTAGACTTGATTATGGCACAGGCCACGAAATGGCTTTTGCTTTCTTTTTGCTTGCATTAAAAAAGCTTGGATTATATGATTCTTCTGATCTAGAAGTTTTATGTAGATTCGTATTTTATAAGTAATTGATTTTTTTCTACATTTAAAATTAAAATTTATTTTAGTTACAAAAATAGTAAATATAAAAAATATTTTAAATCAGTTTTTAGATTTAATATCATTTCTTATTTCAAAGCTTTAAATTGATTAAGTTTAAACAAATAGTCTTGAAAAAGTTTAGAATGTTTTATTGATAATTTAATTTTATTTATTGTTGATTTTTTTTAATTTTCAAACTGTCTATCATAGGTACATTAATTTGATGAGAAAGATCTAAATTGCTTACATGCTCGAACCAGCTGGTTCACATGGTGTTTGGGGTTTAGATGATTACCACTTTTTACCCTTCTTGTTTGGCGCAAACGAACTTATTAACAGTTAATAAGTTTTAGATCCTTCTTATATTCACAAGGACGAAATCTTGAAGCAATATGAAAAAGAATATATGTATCTTCATTGTATTGATTTCATAAAGCAATAAAAAAAAGGTCCTTTCTATGAGCATTCACCCATTCTCAATGACATTTCTGGAGCATCAAATTGGACCAAAGTAGCATAAGTAAATTGATTTTATTTAAACCTTCAAGAATGCAAAAAATCATTACAAATATAAATGAAGAACAACAAAAAATTATTTTAAATTTTATTTAAAAAAGGGTATGGTTAAAATGTACTAAGCTGAAGTTTTATTTAAATTCCCTGTAGTTAAGCATATATTTTTTGGAACTATTTTACCTTTCAACTGAGCAGTATAAATAAGAATAATAGAAAATATTTTTGATAAAAATTAAAGTACTAAAAATCTAATAATAAAATTTAAATTAATTAATAATTTTTTAAGAGAAAATTTATCAGTTTATATTTTGTAAATGGAATTATCTATCAATCAACATTTTACCTTATAATTGACTTTTTACTACAAATTCTACTAACTCTTGTTTATATTATTAATATTTACTAATGCTAAGTTTCATTTTGTTTTTAAATGGAATTATAGTCAACATTGAAAGTTAAATAAACATAATTATCATTTTTATTTCTTCCCTCCTTCCTTCAAGAATTTAATTGTTTACTTTTTTAATAATTTTTCTTTAATAGACTCACACCAATAAATTCTACTAATTCTTGTTTATTTAATAAAAGCACACATTATAGTTAATAGTTTCATTAGGAAAAGAGATGAATAAAATACAATCTAAAATTAAAATGAATAAAATATCTCTACAAACAAGATAAAAAAAATTAGTAGGGTTATGCTTGCTTGGTAAATACTAATAGAATAATTCATCTTCTATTGGAGATATTAGATATATTTTGTTAGCCAAAGATACTTAAATGCTTTAAGTGATTGTAATTTTTATAATCAAAAGTTAAAAGAGATATTTTTTTGGTTAATTTTGTTAAAAAACAAGAAAAAACTGATAGCAAATTATTATTATTAAAAGGTTATATAAGCAAATTCATAAGATTTACAAAAATGAACATCTTACCTAAAAACTACGGTGAATTCCAATCTAAGCAATATTGGGATAAGTTCTTCCGCAAACTTAAAAAGCAAAATGATAAGAAAGATAGTGAATTTTTTGAATGGTATGGTAATTTCAAGAACTTCTAACATATCATCAGTTCAATCGTTAAGGAAGATTAAAAGATTTTGAATATTGGTTGTGGTAACTCTTTATTCTCAGAAGACATGTATGATGGAGGTTTTAAAAATATCGTCAACTGTGATTTCTCTGAAGATGTTATTAAGGAAATGGCTGCAAGATCTGCTAAAATCAGACCTGAAATGAAATATGAAGTAGCTGATATTTTCAATATGACCTATGCTCCTAACTCTTTTGATATTGTTATGGACAAAGGTCTTCTTGATGCAGTTTATCCTGAAGAAACAGAAGAAAATAATAATAAAATCAATAAGTTCTTATAAAGCATTGTTGATATTCTAACAGCCAATCCTAATTCCAGATACGTCTGCATCAGTTTACTCCAATCTCACATCTTGAACACATTACTCACTTTCTTCAATTCAAAGAGTTTTGAAATCACCATATATGAAGTTCTCATTGAAAAATCAAAGCTTTATCCTTTCTTAGTTGATATTAAGAGATCAGAAAACCCTACTGCAACTCATCACAAAATCAATCTTCATTTAAAAAATGAGGCTGAAGCTAAACTCTTACCTCCTTAAGAAATCAAGCATTAAATCAATCGCATTCAAACTTAAAATAGATTTATGTCCTAAGTTAAAAAATGCCATGCAGGTTAACGTTTTTCTATTGAAGTTTGGGATCCTAAAGTACCTAATGCCAAGGTTCCTAAATACACCCTTCATGTCGTAGACTCAAACAGTAAAAAGATTTTGGAAAATGTAAAATTCACACATTTCATAATTCTTTCTTTCAAAAATAGAATTATCTCTTTTTAATATAGAAAACTTGTGGTTGCTTTATCACACCCTAAGGTAAGGAATAGAGCTACATCTCAAGCACTGAAAAAGGAAACTTTGAATTATTAGAGCAGTAATTATTTTTTATTTTTACAGTTTTTTTATAAGATTTAATAAATTATTTTATTTCTATAAAAAGAGCTGGATACTCAAGATTAATTATTGCTATTTTGAACCCTGGATACGTTTTCTCTAGCATGAAAGAAGTCTAAGATGAACTTTCACCTGCTGTTAATGATTTGATTCCTAAGGGATGTAAGAATCTTCCTGTTCCTTTCATAACCGACGGAGATGAAATTGGAGGTAACTAACTAAATTTTTATAAAAATTATGTAAAAAAAGGAATTTTTTTAATTAATTAATTAATAGACAAGGATGTTATTGCCCAAAATGATGAATTCATTATTGAAGAAATTCTTAATGAAGAAGGTCATGCTCTCAGAAGATTAGTTTTAAAGAATAACATTTCTGCTATCTAATCATAATATAAAATGACTTATTTCTCAGCTAAGAATAGACCTGATTTAGTTGAATAAAATAAATTAACAAAGAGCATCCTTCCTCCTAAGAAAAATATGGTTGTTGGTATTGATGAAAGCTATCTTGATTTTGAAAGTCACAGGTAATTTAATTAATTTATATTTATAATTTAGAAATATATTGATTTAATTTGTTATTATATAATAGAGCTATGATTGCTGGTTTATCATTGCTTGGATCTGATGCTTTTGACAAGAAAGAATTAAACGTACTTGTTTTAGGTGCAGGTCTTTGTGCTTTAAGCAAGTTTATCTATAACCACTTTGCTAACACAAAGTTAAATAGTATTGAAATATCTAAAAATATTGTTGAAGCTGCTAAGATTCACTTTGGAGTTGATAAGGATCCTAGATTCAAAATTACAGTTGATAATGCTTTTTCATATATTAAAAATCATGCTGTTAATGAAGAAGCTCCTAAAGCTGAAAAAGAAGGACCTGAAGTTGAAGAAGCTAAGGAAAGTAAACCTGCTCCTAAAAAGAAGTAACAATATGATGTAATCGTTTTAGATATAGTTAGTCCTTAAGAAAATTAAGCTAGTCCTCCTGAATAATTCTTATAAGAGGAATTCCTTTAAAAATTATAAAAGTTACTTGAAAACAATGGACTTCTTATGATTAACTATATTGCTACTCATTCTAAAGAATGTGATACTATGCTTCAAACTAAGCTTAGTAAAGTTTTTGATTTGATTTACAGCTATAAGACTGAAAATGAATTAAATGATGTTCTTTTTGCTGTTAACACAAAGTTCAAAAGAGACGTTAAAATTGATAACAACAACCAAAAGGAAGAATTAATTATTGTTGAAAAAGATCAAATTAAGCAAAGAAAAGATCTTGAAATAAACTTTAAATTAATAATGAAAAAAGTAGTCAAACCTTGGGATTTTACTCTTAACATAGATAGCTTATGCACAAAATTGATGCTCAGATATCCTTAAATGAATGCTAATACCTTGACAAGAACAAACGTATTTATTGATCAAGGAGATAATAATATAGTTAACCACACTAAATAATAATATGAAAACGACTTAGGAAAAGTTCTTAAGAAAGAACAAAAGAAGAGTAAAAATAAAAAGAAATGATTTTAAAAAATAAAAGATTTTAATTAAATTAAAGTTATGTTTTTAAATATTTGTAATTTATTTTATCTAAGTATTTCTTGCAATTTATTAATTCTTAAAATTAAATTAAATTCACTCCAAAATTTAGTAAAATGCTTCACAATTTTATTTTTTAATAAATTAATTTTCAAAGATATTAAAGAATTGAATAATATGTGTGTATTATTATTGATAAAATTATAATTGTTTGGAATAATATTAGAAATATCTTAGATGGTTAAAGAAATATCTTATAATAAATTTAAGAAAGATCTTGAAATCAATAAAAACTAAAATTGATAGGAAGCTATCTACGAGTATATTCAGTTTTATATTCAACTAAAGTTAGCAAACAAATAAAATGAATGAAAAAATAAAAAAATAAATAAAATAAGGAGGAATAAAAAGAGATCTTAACAAATAAAAATTAAAGGCATATCTAAATAGAAAGAAAGAAAGGCATTTAAGATAGAATTATCATAAAATATTACCTTTTTTGATACTTTAAACACTAATCAATAATGATTTATTGAAGAGAGAAGTTTATTATTATTTGTATTGGTAAAGGAAATGCATAAGAAAATTACAAAGAAAATAAGATAAAAATTAAATAAAAAAGTAGCAAATACAAATAAAGGCTTTCTTTGAATAGAATCAAGTAAAGGAAATGATAATAGTAAATAGAATGAGAAATGAATGAAGAGTTTGTAAATAAAATAAATGATTGAGCTTTAAAAGGGAAAATTAATAATGGAAAAAAAAACTAGTGTATTATTTGCTTGTTTATTATGGAATATTTACAAATGCATGTAAGTAAATACAAGAAGATTTTGAAAAGAAGAGGAGAAAAGAAGAAATTAAATCTAATTAAAAGGAAATAATTTAAAGAAAGAAAAAAGATAGATAAATCTTCTTAGAAGAGAAACTTCATTAATAAATAGATATTTGAAGAATTTTTTAAGCTTAAATGTTCGGATTAGCTTCTAAAGGTTTGTTAAATAACTCTTTGGTTATGGTACCTTAGATGAACTTCGGTGCTAACTTAAAGCAATTAAAGATTAGAATGAAAGCCATTGGTTCAATTAAGAAGATCACCAAGGCCATGAAGATGGTTGCTGCATCAAAAATGAAAGCTGAAACCAGCAGATTAGAAAATGGTAGAAACTTCGCCGTTGGCAGCGTACAAAAGGTTTTGGAAAACGAATCTTACGTCCAAAAGAAGAAATCTGCCACCACCCCCAAAACTACCCTTCTCGTTCCCATCACTTCCGATAAGGGTTTGTGCGGTTCTGTTAATTCCAGTATTATCAGAGAAGTTAAGAGATTAGCCCTCAATAATAGATCTGCTTACGGTCTTTTACCCGTTGGTGAAAAGGGTTCCAGTGGTTTAGCTAGACCTTTCCCCGATTTACTTAAGAATTCTATCGTTGCTATCTAAACTATCAATTTCCCCACTGCTGCCGCTATTGGCCACTAGATCTCCTTATAAGCTAATGGTTATGATCAAGTTAATTTAATATACAATCATTTCAAGAATGCCATTTCTTACCTTGTTAAGCACTAAGAATTGCTCCCTAGAGCCCATTTCTTAAACTTATTCAAGTACGTTACCCGTCACGAAGCTGTTGAACCTGAATTGGAATATTCTAAGAACTACTTCTATGAATTGTACATGGCTTCTTCTGTTTACAATGCCCTCCTCAACTCCTCTGCTTCTGAATAAGCTTCTCGTATGAACGCTATGGAAAACGCTTCCAAGAACGCTGGTGAAATTCTTTCAAAGCTCACTCTCGATTACAATAAGGCTCGTTAAGCTAAAATTACTATGGAACTTATTGAAATTATTTCTGGTGCCTCCATTGTTTGATCATAATAATTTAGAGACCTCTTTTTAATATAGGATATACTTATTATTATTGTTATAAGCAATTGCAACAAGTAAATTAATAAGTAAAGTAAATCTTCCATATTGTTGATATTGATTGTTGTTATTGTCATCAAATTAAATAACCAATCACAAGCACTAAAGTAGCACTTTAAACATATTAGTATTATTTACATGTATGCATTGTTGAATAAGTATTCGTCTTCCTCCAACTTCAATAGCATTAAACAGTCCTTATTATTTTTCCTATATAAAAAGCTTTTTTGGTGATAAATTTTAGATCAAAGCAATCAAAATATCTTAACCTTTATTTTTTTAAAATCATAGCATGAATTAAGCAAAAAAGGAATTAAATATTAAAATAGCATCTTAAAGTAATGAATAAAAAGCTAATTTAGGTTTCCTTTTCAAAAGTTTAGCAAGGGATAAATATTATCAGAAATCAACAAATAAACATTCTGGCAAAGATAATTTAAAATAATTCAAAGCAAAATAACAGGAAAAAATATTCTTTTGTTAAATTTATGAGTATTGTTGAGGGAAAAAAAGAAAATTTTATTTTAAGTATTTTAGTGAAATATTGTTGAACAAAAACATTTGTAAAACGCAAAAAATAATTAATGATCAAAATTTAGCTGAGATTTTAAGCAAAAAAAAAATTAATTTAATTTTTTTAAACTTTTTGTTCAACTTTGTAAATAACTTTCTTAAATTCAATTATTTTTGATTTATAAAGATGTCTGTTAAATTGAATTACTTGCTAAGATTAAACAAAATTTATTCAATTTTTTAACAAGTTAATTCAAGCTAAATTATGTGATTGATTTACTTTAGTAATAGTAGAAATAATGACAAAACAAAAAATAAAGAACTTTTTTCTTAAAATAATTCTGAAAATGAAATATGAATAATTAAGAAATTTACTTAAAAGATTAATACAACCAACACACAGCTTTTATGAAGGGTGATTACAATATTTTCCAATAAATAAAAGTAAAATAATTAAATTAGTATTTTTAGTTTATATATCATTTAACTTCCTTGATTTTAAGGATATCACCTTGATCAGGTTCTTCTTCATTGGAACCAAGGATAACAATAGCGTTTTATCCAGACTTAATAAAACCTTATTCTTTGGCAGCATCAACAGCATAATCAATAAGCTTGTTAATACCTTTTATTAATATGAGAAAGTTAAATTTTAATTTCATAACTGTATATTTTACCTTAGAATGAAGGAACTCTTAAACATCTGACACCGAAGGTAGTGCAAAGGCCCTTAATAGTACCGTTTTCAGTGGAGACGACGAAAATTTAAGCACTAGGTCTGTACTTGGAGACATATCTGGCCATATCACCATTAGTAGTGAATACGATAATGACAGGGCTTTCAATTTCAAAACTCATTTGAACAGCAGAAATAGCCATTGATTCAATAGCAGAAACTTTTTTCTATTATAATATTAATATTATTTTAGATGATCAAAAAAATTCAAATGTTGATAAATTTGATTAAACTTTAGATTTTTAAAAAAATCAATTTATTAAATGCTTTTTCTAATTTTTAACAAACTGTTAAGAATTTTGCTAAATCTGATTTTTTGACCTTCTTTAATCTAATTAACCTTAAATAATTAGAGCTTTTAATTAAATAATTTAATACCTTGTTGTTAGTTCTTTACCAGAAAGTTTGTCTGTTGTCATAGCAAAGTTCAGCTTCTGAGCAAATGTAAGCCATAGTTTAGACAGCTTGAACAGGGAAAGATCCATTAGCTGTTTCACCTGAAAGCATGACAGCATCAGTACCATCTAAAACTGCATTAGCAACATCACTTGCTTCAGCTCTAGTAGGTCTGGGATTCTTAATCATACTTTCCATCATTTAGGTAGCAGTAATAATGGGTTTACCTTTCTGTTAATAGATAAAATCATTAGATCAATTTAAATAAGATTAAAATTACTTCAAGGGCTTTACGGATCATCCATTTTTGAGCAACAAAGACCTTCTAGGGAGGAATTTCCATACCTAAATCACCACGAGCAACCATGATACCATCAGCAGCATCTAAGATTTGTTCATAATTGTGAAGACCTTCTTGATTTTCAATTTTGGCAATAATCTTGATGTGTTCACCTTAAGGTCCCAAGATATCTCTAACATATTCAATATCTTCAGCCTTTCTAGTGAAAGATAAGGCGATGCAGTCAATACCATGCTTAAGACCGAAGTTGACGATATCGTCTTCATCCTTTTCAGTGACGGTAGGAAGATCAATAAGAGCACCAGGTAAGTTCATGTTCTTCTTTTCACCAATGCTGCAAGTATTTTAAACAGTAACAATAACACTTTCCTATTAGATTAAAATAAAGATATTAGTTTAGTTTAAACATTTTATTTCTTCATTTTAATTAATATTTTTCTTTTTGTTTTATCTTAGATTCTAAAAAATTTTTATTATTATTTATGTTTTTAATGATCAGAAAATCAAAATTTATTCATCAACAATAAATAATTTATTTATTTATTTGGCTTTTCAATAATTTAACTAACCTCTTCAAAAAAAAATTTAATTTCACTTAAAACTTCTATTAGAATTTTATCATTCATTTTTTAGTTTATTTTTAGAAGAATAATAAGAAATAAAGAAAATATTTTACTGCTTTGATTTCCTTAACGATGCAAACTAATGAGCCATCAGCAATCAAGACTTAGCCTCCAACCTTGACACTCTTAGGTAAACTTTTGTAGGAACAAGCAAGAACTTTCTCATCTCCTAAAACGCTGTAATCAGTAGCTTGAAAATTAAAAATAAAACAAATATTGAAGGGACAATATATAGTCTAATAAGCTTACTGATTTCTAGTTCTTGTCCAGCTACGAGGTTGATAAGTTTCTTTGTTTAATCCTTAATATTACCAGTTCTGATTTCAGGTCCCTTTTTGATTATTAATAGTAAATTTAATACAAAATTATACAAACTTTTCAAAACTCTAATGGTTTGGTTGCTAAAAGGCTTTAAATATTGATATAAGATAGTACCTTAGTGTCAAGCATAAGAGCACATTAGTGGTTCTTTCTAGCCTTGAAAGCTTCCTTGAGCTTTTTGGCAGTTTCTGCATGACCCTATTAAAATAAAAATTCAGTTTAAAATCCATTAATTAAGATAAAGTTTTATTCTATTTCATTAAAAGAGAATTTTAAAGGCTTACAGCATGATCACCATGAGAGAAGTTCAAACGAGCAACACTCATACCACTTTCAAGCATCTTAATAAGGGTGTCATGATCCCAACAAGAGGGCCTACATTATTATGAGTAAGTAAAGGTTATTCAAAAGTAGAAAATGGAAAAACTTCAAAGTATTCTTTTATTTTTCTAAATAAATTACCCAATTGTGCAGACAACTTTAGTCTTTCTCTTGCTGTAATCAGTGTCTGAGAGAATACCTTCTAGGGTGAATTCAGAGTAGCTTGAGTCCATTTATTGTTTTTGTTTTAAGAGTTATTGTTAAAGTTTTTTATTTAAAATTTTTTGATTATTAATTAATTATTGTTAATTTATTGTATTAGACCTAGCAATTTATATTAATAATAAATATGCCAGCGTAATCTATCAAAAAATAAACTTCTATTCTTAGATACTATCTTAATTAATAAAATTGTTAAGAAGTGACAATGGATACATTTACTAACATTATTTTTTAATGTTTTTTTCACTATAATCTGAAGGAGTAAATATTAATAAACACTTTACTTTTCTTCATTCATTTTCTTGGAATTAATAATTACCTATTTTTCCAATGAAATAATACATGATAAACTTCTTGCATAAATTATTTAGAAACGTATTAGATAATTAATGCATCATTCATTTTAAGATATCCAATCCATTATGACTGCCTTATTTTAATGTACTAGGATTATAATTTTGTTCACTCTAATTTTGAGTGCCATTTGCATTGAAATAACTTAAATCTTTTCAAGAAATTCTATGGAGACTTTCTCTCCACTTCTCATGAGAAGTTTTAAGAAGATTTGCAAGTATTTTTTTTCAAACATAGATAGTCATTTAATTTGAATAACAAGTTAAAAAAGAGCTAATATAAGAATGATTCGATAATGAATCTTGGTTTAAAGTAATATCATTCTTTAATTAATTCATTAAACAAATCGTTCTATTCAAAAGATAAATATTTGAGCTTGAAATTTACAACAGTGTTAAAATGATATTAAGGCACACTTATTTAAAAAATACTTGACTTAAACTGCTAAATAGTATATGTAGATTTAAATATACAGTCAAATAAGTAAATAATCAGTCAATTAAATAAAAATAATAACTTTTCCTAACTAAGAATCAATGTTTTTATGGGTGTTACATTGCTTTTAAAATACGAAGGAATTTTAAGAAATAAATCTGTAATCTATGTCACTACAAAGTTAAAAAAATGGAATAGTTACAAATAAGTATGATAGTCAACATTTTTTGATAATTTTGCTTAGTAAATTTGCAATAAATACTTTTCTTCTTTCATATTGGATTAATAAATATAAACATAAATAAAAAATTAAAGTTTTTGAAATTTTGTTTAGTAGAATAAAATTAGCGAGTAATAATATCATATTTGTATCTAACAACGTAATGAAAAAAATAAGTTAAGATGAAGGATAGGAGAATGAAATATAGGATTTTTAAGAAAAAGGATTGAATTAAAATTCGAAAATAGTATTTGAGTGATGAGAATAAGATTTTGACATATTATAAATATTACATATAAAGTGGATTTAATTAAGTACAATAAATATAACTAATAATTTTAACTTTTGCTCATTCAAAAGCAATCACACTTATTATAAAATTCAATGTTTTCACTTTTTAGAAATTTATTTGTAATCGATTGATCATACATAAAACACTAATAGGTTAAAGTTAAAATCTTTCTATTTATTTCTTTTTTTTCTTTATCATTTATTTATTTATTGATTTTAGCTTTATTTTGTTTAACTTCTTAATTTCAATCAATCTCTTACTCTCTATTTTATCTTTTCATATTGCTTTCTTAATATTCCCAAGAGATTTTCATCAGGATACAAAGATGTCTCTAACTCTTCAATTTGCTTTTGGTAGCTATTCTTAAGTAAGCTTAGTAACTCTGACTCATTTTTTCTAGATAAGCTATTATAACTAGGCTTTCCTTCTTCAGGTCTCAAGTCGTATAATTTATTCTATTATTTGATATTGATGGGAATTGTTTAAATGTATTTGATTGCTTTAATTTGTAATTAATTTACATTTGCGTCTTTGAATAAGCCTTAATATCCTAATATTTCGTAAACCTTCAAAAAACCTAGAGTATTTTTATACGTGTTAAACATGTTTTCAATAAAAACCAAATATACATACCTCTTTCATCTAAATCTGGTTCTACTCTGAATTTTTACTTATTTATTACTCTAAGTTTTTAAGCTTCAAGAGCTGGATTATAATCATAATTAGCAGGAGGCCAGTCTGGTAATACATACCACCATCTTTTTAATATTTCATAAATTATTGTATCCTTGCCTTTTCTAACAGGTTCCTCTCTGTTACGAGAACTTTTATTTATTAATATTAATACTTAATTATCCATTTATTTTAAATGATAGATTTTTTGAATTGCTCATTTTTCAAAATGAAAACTCAAGAAGAATATTTAAAATAAAATCATTTCTATTTATCATTCATTTTTTGATTTTATTAATCTGAATAAATTACCTAGAAGTAGAACTCTTTTGTGTGGAAGAAGAAGATGAAGGCTTAGATTATTTATGAGCTGATTATGGTGTAGGTTTAGGCTTCCATCCGTATTTGTTTCTGATTTCATGAATATCTTTTAATCGATTTTAATATTTATAAATTAGTGATAGAAATAAGAAAAGTTTAAATTGTTTGTGTTTTTTCAAAACATTTTCAAATAATTAACAAATTAGCAAAAAAAGTAATTATTTGATTCATTTTATCAATTATTAATAGTCATTAATTTGGCGCTATTAATTAAGTATTAATATCTATATAATTCGCTGTTCGATAATGAATTTACTAACAATAATTAAATTTATTTCATATATTTCTTATTTACAAAAAAATAGCAATATCTAATTAAAAAAATTGGCTATTTTTTTAAATCCATTATGTAAGCTTTACCATCAGAATTGGAATCATCTGCAATGAAAAGATCTTTGTCTGAGGCATGTCCATCAGATTCTATTTCCATCTTTTGTTAAGAGGATTAGACTCTTTCTTAGTCTTTTCTTTAGACCTTTTCTTGAACTTTTTTATTTAAATCGGAATTGTTCTTAACTTGCTAGTTATTCTAGACACTTTTTCCATTTCCATTAGCTTATTTCAAATTCTTATTAGGCTCAGGAGCACTTACTTCAGCCTATTCATTTACTTCTTCTATTTATAATTAATTTATTTAAATTATACTTCTAAAAATATGATGGTACTTTTTTCTGGTTATTTTGGTGCAATAACTTATGGTTCATCATCTTCGTCATCATCAATAACCAATTTTTTTCTTCTATTACTCTATTAATTTTCAGATAAAAGCATTAATTTTGTGGATTTGTAGTAGCTTATTTATTTCAAAATATCTTTGATTTTAATAATAAGAAACTATTACTGTTGATTGCTAAGTATCCATTTCTACTATTTATTTAATTTTCTAAGACTTCAATAAATATTTTTTAATCTAAAATTTTTCCTAAGTCTTTTTTGAGATTCCTCAAATTTTCTTTAAGTCTTTTTTTATTAATTAATTAGTTTTAAGAAATTTTTAAAGTCTTTATAAGCTTATATGCTTTGTTAGACAAAATAGTATATGAGCTTATTTAGCAATCAAACATTAGTAAATTAATTGTGTGATTTTATTTTTCAAGCAATAAAATGAAATTTTAATAAGAAGATTGCTTACTATTTCTTCTATTAAAGTTAAGAAACTAATTATTTTTGAAAAACTTGAATGTTTAAAAAATAAGTATTAAACCCTAAATATATTATTAACTCAATTTTAAAAATATTTTAAACTCATTAATAATATTAAATATTTGGCTTAAATTGCCAATAAAATTTCAATTCATATTCTTATAGGAAGCTATTTTTTTATCAATTAATTTTAGAATTTTTATTTCTATTTAAAAATTTAAAAACACTTAAATCATTGAATTTTTTAGAGACTATTTTATCTTTATTTAAACTATGAATGTTAAAAATTATTTTTTAGTTAGATTTAAATAGTTCTTCGACTCTATTTTTTCTATTTTAAACACTTTTATTCTCATTTTTTCTAAATGAAAATTTCTATATTTAGTTTTACAATTCAAGCTCTCTCTCTTGCTAATCAGATATTTGATAAATATCATTACTAATAATTTGTTTTTTTTAAATATAAAAGTTTTAATTTTTGGATTACCTCTAAAAATCAAATTTGCTTATATATCTTAATATTAATTACATTATATTTTATATTCCAAATAATAATAATAATAATTAATTAATTTATTTTATTAACAATAATATTATTAACTTTTAAATAATTTTTTCAGCATATTTCATAATATCTAAGAAACTGAATAATTAGAATTATTTAATCAATAAATTCTTAAATAAAATAATCTTTTAAATTAAATTATATAGTTTTTAAAATAATGATTTCTTTCCTTCTAGCACTGGTATGAAAGGTAATTTGAATTCAAAATATCAGATTATCATTATTGTAATTTAAAGATATTTTAAAGAAGAATTTGAAATTTCTATTGGTAATAATTTATTTAAGTTAAAGATGTTGAAATAAGAGTTTATAAATATAAGATTAGATAATTTCACAACAAATCTTTCTTGAAATTTATTTCATCACTTTTTCATAATTTTTTTTAAAACAATATTCAAAATTAATTGTTAAAGAGACTTGAATAAAAAACTCTCAACAATTTCCTTTACATTTGATTAAATTGATAATGATTGTTCTATTGTCTCAAGTTAGCTTTATTTCCTTTTGCCTCCTCCAAGTCCCATAGCAATATTATTAGCTATAGTCAATCCCAATCCAGCTCCTTTTGTTGACATTGGCTTTTATTTCATCATAAAATTGAAATTTATTTTATTATTAAATGAAAATTTTTATTCAAATTATATTTTAAACCTAATTAAATTGCACTTAAATACAATTTTAATCAATTAAGTTTTTCTTTATTTTTTATTATTTTGATATGAATGAATATTAAAAAAATCAAAGAAAATAGATTTTTAATTGTAATTAAAGTAATAAAGAGAATGACAGCTATTTATATAATATACAAATTTACACATTAAGTGATTAGACTATATATATTATATAAGTTATTGCTTGCTTGCTTACAACTAACTAACTATATTAGTTAATAATATAAATCAAAAGTTGGTTTCTAATTGTAAACCGAAAGGAATGGGAGGGAATTTGCTGAAGTCGACGATGTTCTTTTCTTGTAAAGCTAATTGGAGACCAGCAGTAAGAGTGAATTATCTGTTAAGAGCATACTTAGAAGCCAAAGTTAAATCTAACTTGTTGTTGATCTTACCCTTGACAGTCAAGTCGTTGTTAACCTTACGTTGAGCACCAACGGTGAATGAAGGCTTGAAGCTGTGACCCTTGTTTTAGACTTCGAGGGCGAGCTTGGTGTTAGAGTCATGGAAGTAAGTAACGGTACCAGTAAGAGTGCCGACCTATATTTAGTAAAATATATATTGATATAAGTTAATTGATTTTTATAAAATTAAAATTTAATAATTATCAACCAACCAGTCAATTTAAAGTTGAGAAGCAGATAAAAGTGACGTGGTTTTTTTTTTGGAATAAAAAATAATTAAATAATTTGAATTTAAATGTTTAGTTTTTTGCTTCTAATAGTAAAAATGATGCATGTCTATTCATAAGTTTTTCTTGCTATGAGATTTAAAAAAGTGATATTTTTTAATGAATAATAAACAGCTAAGCAAACTAACTAATTGTATCAATTTTATAAAAAACATTTTTGTTTGTGGAATTATGGGATATCAATAACCTTTAAAATCCTACTTATGAGTTATAATTGTATTGTTAATAATCTATTAGAAATTGTTTGATTAAGAAGCTCAGTTATGGTTATGTAATAATAATCAATCAATATTAATAATTATTGCTTGCTTAAAAATTATTAAAGATTATTTATCATATTATATGTGTTTATTATTGATTGGTATCTCTTCTAATATCTTACTTAAAGTCTTAGTAATACTTAAAATTTTAAAATAAACTTGATTGATGGATATCTTTCTGCTTATTTGATTGATAATATCTTAAATGCTATGTAAAATAGCTCTTTTAATCTTATGAAAATTTACCTTTAAGTCCTTAGCTTCCTTGCTGTCAGATTCGTGCTTAAGATTAGCTTCATACTTATCATTAGCATAACCAACGAGAGCGTCGTATCTCTTTAAAGCCAAAGCTTAGAGATTAAGGGAGAAAACACCACCATAGTAGAGAGATCCCTTCTTGATGTAGTTTCTGTGAGTAAGGACGGGAGCATCACCAGGAACTAATTCTAATCTGGTGTTAGATTCGCAAGTGCTACCAAAATAGTTAGTACCTAATCTGAAATTGAACTTAGATAAGGTGGTGTCGGTCTTGACGTTGGAGAAGAAGTTCCATGATTTGCCGGAAATGGTGTAGTTACCCAAATCGAAGTGGAGCTTGACATCACCAGATCTTCTCTAAGCGAATTAGAAGGTGTACTTATCAAGGAAAGGGAATTAGAATTTACCTTCATCGCTAATCTTGTAGGTAACCTTTCCGTCCTTTTGAGCAGCGGCAACCTTAGCCTTATAGTCAACCTTACCACCGTTGGTAGTGCTGGCCTTGAACTTGTAGGTTTCGAAGGTTCCATGGACGTAGTCGTCAGAAAGAACGTTGTTGCTAGAACCGAGAGTGGTGAGGGGTTAAAGCTTTAAAGATTGAGCCATTTTTGATTATATTGATTTTGTAATCTGCTTTTCTTAAAAATAAATAATATTTATTCAAATTAAATATTTATTATTACAAAGATTGATATTTTTATTTTTAATCACTTTTCTAATAAGAAACGATCTTCTCTATGTATTTCTTTCTTCTTTCTTCTTTTTTTATTTTTCTTTTTCTTTCTTTTTCTTTTAAGATCCTAACACATGCAATCAACCAAATAAATTAAAAATTACTGTAAATATGCCTCATAATGCTTATATCTAGATATCCATGCATATTATATTTTATTTAATTTATTGATTGATTGGATCTTCTGCTTTGATTTTATATTAGTTATCTAAAAGCATTCATACACTTATGATCGACTTTTATCAAAATTTAGTATTCAATATTTCGTAGTAATTATGAATACACTGTTTTCCTCTTCAATCAATACAATATCTTCCCTCTCTACAATATCTTTCATTCATTATTTCTAAAAATTTCTAAATTAAAAATTAGAAATTTTTTTCTTTTTGTTTACATATCAAATTTCATTCTGTTAAATTTTTAAATTATTTCTATTTATGTACTTCTTAAATTAAAAATTTACAAAATACTTCTTGACATACCATGGAATTTCTTTGAAATTAGTCTGAACTGTATATGGTAGTGATTTATTTATTTAATTTTTTAAAAACACAAAGAAATACTAAGCAAATAAAATATCTATTAAAAGAAAATTCATTTAAATTATAATTAAAATGCTTATTTATTTTATTTGAAATTCAATAAATAGAACGCATAATTGATAAAGATGAATGGCGGTAAATAATTCGAATTTAACAAAATAATCTGTCTAAACGATATACTGATAATCATGCTCTCAAATTACATATCTTTTAATTGAAATATATATAATTGAGCTTTTAGTTTATTTGTTATTTATGATTGATTGTTCTGATTTAGTTAATCAACAAATAAAAGATATATCATTCCATCAAAAATTACAAAATTTATAATCCACTAATTTTCCCATATAAACCGATTTCTAACACAATTTTTAAATATTTAATAAAATCTATTTCTTAGAACTTTCTATTTGAAAAATTAAGCATTTAAAATGATAGCAGGGATAAAAAGGATTGTAGTCTGTATTTTATTTTTAACCTTTTCAGATATACTTTAAGATATAGAGTAAATTAATACTACTGCAAGAAAGCTTTATTTTTTCAATAATCCTCCTAGGAATAATCAATCAACAATCCTTTCCAAGAAATATTAACTTACTTCATTTGTGTAAAAAACAAACAAATAAAAGCATTATAAAATATAAGCTAGAAATAATAATTAAAAGACCATCATAGTTTATCCATAAGAAAATGATACACCTGCTACAACAAACCATCTTTAAAAATAAGTTACTTTTTAAATCTAACAACCTACTAAATTAGTAAATGTAATATTCTCTCTTCAATTTCATAAAACAAGAGGGTCTAGAAGGCAAGCTGTCTTCATTATCTAAAAAAATTTAGCAAGAAAAGAAAGGATAAAAGCTATCCAAAGTTGAGCAGATGATTTAGTAGTAATAAAGTTAAAAAAAATAAAATTCTCCTTTGAATAAAAATGAAGAAGTCATTGAACATAATGAAGATATTTTGTTTGATACAAGTTCAAACAAAGTTCACTATCCAGTATTAATAGATAAAATAACATAAGTTATACAAGAAGAGTTTTATCCTCATTCTTCCAGCCATTGTAATTCAAATTTTAATATGTTAAACCATCTTTTATTATTTAATAATCTCATATTCCAAAAAATTAATTATTTTCTTTTTTAAAAGCTGAAAAATGTCTTCTTGATTGTACTCTCGGTTCAGCTGGACATGCAAAACATTTCTTATAGAAATTCCCATATTTATACATGTAAAAAATAATAAAAATAAACTTTGGTGCATTCAATATTTAGGATGATGTCACTTTTTGAAATTATTGGATTGGTTACACAAGAATTTAAACGTTTAAACAAAAATAAATATTAATATCTTCAAAAGTCTACTTACATTGCTTTTAAATGTTTTTAATAACAACAAAGCTAATAAAAATAAATAGAAATATTTTATTTAAATAATTTTCTAATGCTATGTTTAAGCTTTTCAAAGATTAGAATCAAATTTTATTCTTGATATTAAAGACTGAAATAAAAATTTAAACAAAAATTATTTTTATTCATTACCTCTCTGTATAATATACTTGCTTTTTATATAAAAATAGACTAGGACTTGACCTTGATCCTAGAATGCTACAATTCATAAATGATAATGTGAAGAGCTAACTTCGTGCTAGTGATTAAAATCGCTTTTAAATAAGAAACGAAAACTTTACTAATATTGACAAAATAAATCTCTACAAAATTTTTGAAGAAGAATTTCCTTCCTATAAAAATTTTCATGCGATATTTGCTGATCTTGGATACAACACGTAAAATAAATTGATATAATCTTATTCGAAGAAATTAAATATTCTTTTTTTCTTTTAGAATTGAGATGATTTACTCAAACATAATGATTAATTTATTAGATTATTCTTTTAAGAGTAATCAATTATTTTTTACCCTTAACTTTGAAAATTTGTGATCAAATTAAACACTCTCCCCCCACCAGATAATCCCATCCCTCAAAATAGAATTTTTAAATTGTTCACCAATAAATATCTTTTTTTTAACCATCAATTAAAAGAAATTAACTAATTTAGATTTTCTGATTGATTGAATTATATTTTCTAAGATCTCTTCAAATAGAATTTTTTACCTAAATTTTTTATATTTTTTAAAAATTATTTATACAGCCTTCATCTAGAGAATTCAGAATGGGGTTTCTCATATTTGAGAAATGGAAAGCTTGATATGAGATATAACTAATCATCTCAGTCTAACTCAGCTGCAGATATAGTAAATAATCAAAAAAGTGAATAGAATTAATTTCAAGTTAACTCTTTCTTTTTTATAAAAAAATAAAGTTGAATAAAGCTAGTTATTTAGAACTTTTTGAAATTATCCGTTAATATGGAGAAGATCCTAATGCAGATGTAATTAGCTAAATGATCATAAAATAGAGATAAATAAAGCCATTTGAAACAACTAAAGATGTTGTTGATCTGATACTAGAAGATTAAAGTGGATATTCTTTCAAAGGCGGATAATATAAAGTGATTACTAAGCTTTTTTAAGCTCTTAGAATTGCAACAAATTCAGAATTAAATAATTTGCAATCCTTCATGGATAAAATTTATGATAAATTGCTAAAAGATGGACTTGGTATCATAATTACTTTTCATTCTTTAGAAGAAAACATAGTAGAATAAAAACTGAGAGAATTAGTAAAATCAATAAAGATACAGTACTTAACATTTATATTATTTTAAATTAAAGAAAAGGCAAAAAAACATAGAAATCCTGTAAATGGGAGAGAAGCCTGATATAGATGAACTTTAAAAAAATAGTAAATCAAGGTCTGCAAAATTGTATACTTTCAAGAAGCTTAAAAAATGAAAGTGAACAATCAAATTTTACATTTGATAAAAGTAATATTCACAACCATAAATTAATTAAGAACAATTTAAAATTTTTTATGGTCTTAGTTAATTTAAATTTATCTTTAAATCTATAAATCAATATTAAATATTGACTGAATAATAAATCTTTCTTATCATATTAGTCTATTATTTGATAGTTTATCTTTTATTTATAAAAACTGTTTGTATTAAGTTATTACAAGTACTCATAATCTCAATAATTTGAAAATCTCCAAGTAAATTAAAAAATAATTATCATTCATCATAAATTAAAATTATTTAAGAATGAAATTAAATTACAATTTTCATAGTCAAATCTAAAATAATTTTTCTTTTTGAATTTATCCTTAAATGTCCTATTAATAAACAGTTTCTAATTAAAAATAATTTTTCTTGTTATTTTATTCTTCTATTTAATAATAGTTTATTTAATTTAGTAAAATAATTCTAAATATTGTTTTAAGAAAATAGCCAGAGTTCATAAATTTTAATAATAATATTTCTAATTCATTTCTCATTATCAATCATTTTGATTTATATCATTTTTTTTGCTAAACTAGTATGCTTTTTAAGATTTAATACTTATTTTAATAACCCAAAATTCAGATCTTTATCAAATATTTTTTAAAAGCTAAGCTTTGATAAAAAGTTTTTAATGATTGTATGTTTTAAACTTCATTATTCTCCTCAAAATAAATTTTTTTAACATAGTGTTTTATTTAATTTCTGATAATCAAATATTTTGATAGAATCATCTTCTTTATCAGTATAAGAATCTTCTTTTTCAAAATAATACAATTTTTGATCAAAATAGGATTAATAATAATATTAAGGACTGATTCTTTTTAACGTTGATGATAAATAAAAATTACTTATGCTGAATATTTGATAAATAATATTGTAAATATCAGAATGGTAAAAAAGAAGATTGTAAAAACATTAAAAAAAATTTAGCAGCTAAATTTATCTATATAATGAAATTATAAATATTTGGTTACTTTCATTCAAATAAACTAATTTAAGTTTTAGTGATTATTTTGTTTACTAAAATTGAAAAATTTTCTTATTAGATATGTTATTAATAGTATTAAAATAAAAAAAATGTGAATTGATTTTTTAGATATTTTTACACTTAATTAAATTAAAAATATAGCATATAATTTGAATAAAGTAAGAGTAAATAAATAATAATATACTGAAATTAAAAAATGGAAGTAACTAAAGGATTTATTGTCATGCTGCTAGTAAGTATGATTATCTCTGGAGCATGTAACACCATAGGTAATCAAAAATAAAAGTTATTTTAAATAAACTTTCAAGAAATTCTTACTTAAAAAACTCCTACTTTTTAAGAAACTCTTTAAATGATAATTACTAATTGTTTAATAACGGATTGAATAACTATTCCTACTTTGAATTCTATTTAAATAAAAATAATAGTTTACAAGTTATAAAATTCATTTGAAGTTGCCCCAGGCAAGAAATTCAATCACCCATTCATGTAGTCTGTTACTATGTTTTTTGGTGAATTCATTTGCATCTTCATGTTTTTATACATGAAAAAGTTTAAAAAAGAGTAAATCGAAGAAGAAAAGAGATAAGCTTAATTGAAAGGTTTGAACACTAAAATGAACTACTTTTTATTAGCCATACCAGCTTTTGCAGATTTCTTAACATCTATTTTACATTATATTGCTTTAAATTATATGGCTCCTTCTCTTTATTAAATGTTAAGAGGTGGTGTTATTATAGTTACAGCTCTATTTTCAGTTGTTTTCCTCAAGAGAAAGATATATTTCCATAACTATATTGGATGTGGCCTAGTTATTATTGGAATAACTCTAGTTGGTTCTGTCAATTACATTTTCCCTAAATCCTCTAACAGTGATGATGTAAATACAACAATTCTTTAATAAATAAAATTCATCTTTCAAATCATTTTATGACCAAAATTAATTTAAAGAATTTTTGATATTTATTATTCCAAAATTAGTAGAAAATTGCTTAATATAGGATAAATATCAAGTAATATTAACGAAGAATACAAATTTATAATAAATATTAACCAATTGATATGAATTTTTTGTTCAATGAATATTTAACATATCTATCTAAATAAATAGAAAAAAATTAACAAATTATTTTATAAGCAAATGCAAAAATATCTATTGAAAGATAGATAAAAAAATAATTTAAATAATAAAATTTTTCAATTTTTTGATAAACATTTTAAATAATAAGGTTGATCCTACTATGGCTTTAATATCTATTATCCTTATTCTAGTTTCGTTATTCACAAATGGTATTCTGTTTGTTTCTGAAGAAAAGCTATTTTCAAAATATTACCTTCATCCTATGTAAGTGGTTGGAACTGAAGGTTTTTGGGGTCTTTGCTTTTATGCTATATTGCTTCCAATATTGGCTTTAGTCCCATGCTCATAAGTAAATTAGGAAAATTAATTTTGATATTTCTTAAAAACTAATTGATAATGTAAAAAGGATGCCTTAAAAGATTTATGTATGGAGTATGATGGAAATTATCATCTTGAAAACCCTGGCCAATATTTCTAACAATTTGCAGATTTTCGTAATTCATTTAATTTTAATAAATATAAATCTTACTAATAAATTATTTTATAAAATAGCTTTATTAGGATTTTATATAGTTTTAGGTGTTTTTACAATAGCATGCTTTAACGTTTGTGGTGTAAACATCACAAAGCATATTTCTTCTTTAGCCAGATCTGTAGTAGATGTAACTAGAACAGTTATTGTCTGGATTGTTGCCATCATTATCACTGTAACAGCTGGAAAAGATAATAAAAACTATTAATGGGAAAATGTTAATGCATGGCCTATTGTTGTTGAGGGTATTGGTTTTATAATATTAGTAACAGGAAATTTAATTTATAACAAATTAATTGTTCTTCCATTTGGCAAAACGAGAAGTAACTAATTTTTTAAATAATTTTAATAAACTTCTTGTTTAAATAAATCTATCAAAATTAAAAGCTTATCTTGAAGAGAGACTAACAAAAGAAGAAGCTAAAAATAAATCATCTGCTTTGATAAATGAAGAGTCAAATAGAACTAGTCAAGTTTTTGAATGATCATAAAAATAATTCAAAATTTAGAGATACTTTGCAAATTTTAAATATTTATTTCTAAAATCAAAAATATAAAATAAAAACTTTATGATAAAAAATAACAGAATTAATAAAATTCAAGAAACTATTTGTAAATTAAAATTTATTTTAATAGTAAATTAATATACCTTAAAAGTAATCAATTTGATAAATACCTTGAATCTCTTCCATTTAAGTATTTTATACAAAATTTCAAACAAAAAAATTGGCTGTCAATATAAAAGGATCTTAATTAATAAGAATGCACATTAAGTAAGTATTAGTGAATGAGTTTTTTGTAAATGAATATTTTTTCACAGCTAGAAAAGATAATAAAAACTATTAATATTAGTTACAGGAAATTTAATTTAACAAATTTATTATTCATCCATTTTGTGAAGAAGCAAAATAATTTTAATAAATTTCTCTGCTTAAAATTTATCTTGAAGAGATATGAACAAAAGTAGAAAGTATAAATAAATCAGAAATTTTTGCAAACTAAGAATCAAGCATAATCTGATTGAAAATAAAAAGAACCAAAATTATCAGATATTTAAAAAATTTGATGGTTTATTAAAAATATAAAAATTATTATCAGATTAACAATATTTAAATAAGTTATTTTGATTTTATTTTTAAAATAAAAACCTAGAAATGAGTACCATTTTATCAATTAAAAGTAAAGTTTTAAAATTATTTTGATAATTAGAATTTAATAAAAAAAATAAATATTCTATGAAAATAAATAAAGAAAGATGTGTTTTTTATTTTAATTTCAAAGAGACAAAAATTTATTAAATAATAAATGAAAATGACAAAAACACATAACACATTAAAAACAATAATAAAGTTTAGTATATTATTATAATTTTCATTTTATTTTTTCTACAAATTCATCATTCATTAATACTTTATAAATTTTTGTAAATTTATTTTGTTCTCTTACTCCTTTTAAGTATTTGGTTGTAAATAAGTATTCTAAGAAACTTAGTAATTGTTAAATTATTAAAAGATCAATAATAAAAATTGATCCATAATACATACTCCATATCTTATCTTTTAGAAACTACAAAGACTGAAGTTGAGGCATGAACCAAAAATAGGTAAGAAGGGTTAAGATAGTTAGAAAGAAAAATAGAATTACAGAATTAAATTTGAAATAACTTCTAGCTATAACTGATTGTATAACTTAAAAAGTCTTTTTAGTCAATAGACTTGCTAATAAGGCTACACTTAAATAGAGGAATGAAAATTCATTCTATTTTTACATTAAATAAATTTTTTTCAAATTAATTTAAAAATAAATTACTTAGTAAATGTATTCACAAGATATGAAAAATGCCTAATATTTTAAAAATATCAAAGTGGCTCTTGAAATTCTAGTACTTGCTGGATTATAAAAGTAAAATAGTGAAACCCATTCATTTCCTAACTAATTTAAAAAATGAGCTTAATTTATGAATTTTTATAAAAAATAGGGTGTGTTTTTCAAACAATTTTTAAAAAAATGAAATTCCAAATTCTTATGAAAAATAAATATTTATTATCTATAATAAGTTGAAAATTTTTAAACCCTCTTTCTTTATATTTTAGAATAAATAAATTATTAATTGTTACAATTGCAAATTTAAATTTTTAGCTTGAGCTTAATTCAGATTATTTGTTTAAAGTCTCTCTCCTTTCTTTATTTTTTTCATTTTAAATCTAAGACGCTGTAATAAGATTTGAAATTGTTGGAATAATTTAACTTGGATTATTATTCATTGAAGGTTAATTCGGATATAAATTAATTTATGAATTATCTTGTAATTATTGGGGTTTTTCAAAGAAAACGTTTTTATGAATAAGTTTTCTTGGCCTTCTTTTATGATTTGCTTGATCTTAACTTAACTTTTATTTTATTTTAGGTTGATTTTCTATCATATTACATTTTTCTGGACTATTTTAAACATTAAATCTATCAAGTTAGATTTAACCTTAATCTTTTTATTCAATGCATTTAGTACCCCTCTCACTATCTATTATTGAACTAGGCAAATCTTTTACTTAAGTAAGTTACTTCATCTATTTTTTATCTTAAGAATAACCAACAATTGAAGATAATATCCATAATAAACATTTCCCAGATAGGATATATAATATTAATTGATACTAGTATTTAATAGAATTACAATCTTCTTTCAAAGGACCTTTACATCCAACTTAACATTAGCTATGACATTTTTAGCATTATTTCTCCAAATTCTTAATCTCAACATAGAAACTTTAAGGGCATTTAAAAATACAGGTATTTTTATAAAAAATTAAATCTGATGTGCATTAAATACACTAAAATAATAAAAAATAGTTAATAAATAAATAAATTAATTAAAAATACTTCTGATTCTGTAGGTCCAGAACAATTTTTGCAATTTTTGTGACATTTCTGGCAAACATTTGATTAAAAAACAAAATAATAAAAATCTTCACATTTTTATTTACATTATTTTTCTTGTAAAAATAAACCTTTTTTAAAATATATAGTTTTTATGATTTTTATAAACAATTTACTTACCTGCTTAACAGCTCGTACAGTTAGAAGAAGATGGACCATTGCATGTTAAGCATGATGAATCACATTTTTTACATAAGTCAGTGCTTTAATCTGGGTATTGATCTAAATTACATGCTTTTACACATTAATTAGAAGTAGGTTCTAAATATCTTTCATCATCATAGCAAGATAAACAATTATTAGAAGCATTTCCATTGCAAGTATAACAAGTGTTATGACAAAATTCACATTAGTTATTCTAAGTATTATTGTAATATTTTAAAGGGCAGTTTATAACACATTAAGTCTAATATAAATATCTATTTCCTTAGCAGCTCAGACAGTTCATATCACTTGGGCCTGTGCATGAAGCACATGAAGAGTGACAAGATAAGCATGTTTAAGTATTTGAATTTTAAAATTAATCAATATTACATTATAAAACACAAGATTTAGAACTTTTTTAATAGAATAAATCAGAACCTAAACAGCTTAAACAATTATACTTGCTTGGTCCATCACATGTTTTGCATGTTTAATCACATGGTAAACAAGTATTTGTCTATATATCTCCATAAAAAGAACCATCACAGCTCTACTTACATTAATTATTTTACAAAAATAATCCTATATTATAGACATTTTAAGAATGACTAAATTAAAAATTGTAATTTTTTATTCAAATAAAAAACCTGATTAACAACTTGTGCAATTATTAGTTAATGGTCCTTAACATGTTTTGCATGATACATCACATTATTTACATGTAGCAGAATTTACATCAGGAAATTGATTAGAATTACAAGATGAAACACATTAAAATTATTAAGGATCAAATTTTCTTGGTTATTGGCAAGATAGACATTTATTAAATGTATTTCCATTGCAAGTATAGCAAGTTGAATCACAAGAAGTACACTAATTATTTTATATATTATTATAAAATTAAACAGGACAGTTAATAACACATTGATTTTGGAATAAAAATGTGTTTTTAGAGCAAGATAGGCAATTAGTATAACTAGGACCTGAACAAGAAGCACAAGATACATGACATTGAGAGCATTTCTAATTAGTTATATCCTAAAATTAATTTATATTACATTACGTTACACAGGTTTGAGAGCTTTATTAATAAAATAAAGTAGGAGGATTACAGCTTAAACAATCATCACTGTTAGGTCCATCACATGTCTAACAAGATAAATTACATGATTAGCAGATATTATTATCAGTTTCTTTTTAATAAAAAACTTATTTAATTTATATTAATAATTCATTTTTTACAATTTTTAGGGAATGTATTGGCAGGACAAATCATAACGCATTTATTCTAAGATAGGTAAAAATATCCAGTGCAGCTTGTGCAAGAGTTTGAATCGCCTTTATTTATTTATTTTTTAAATTAATTATCAATTATAAAATATTTTATTTAATTTTTAGGAATCAATTTTAAAAATATTATTCTTAATTTTTACCAGGATTTTAACAATTATAGCATGTTGAATCACATTCTTAACATTGCAAATTAGATGAATTGGGCCAGTATCTAGAAGGGCAAACACCTAAACAAGATTTATTTGGGTTGAGGAAAGTATTTGCTTTACATGTTAAGCAGGATGTGTTACTTTCTTTTAATTATTTAAAAACATAATTTAAAATGTGCTTGCTTTTAAAACTCTGAGTTCATTAAATTTTAAAATAAAATTTTAAAAAAGAAAATAGTTAATTAATTAAAATGGTAGTACAAGGTTAAAAACATGTTAAACATGAAGGATCGCAAGGTTAACAAACTTAATTAGAGTCTGAAGAAAAACCATTAGGACAATTGATTACACATTAAAAATTGTATAAGTAATAGCCATATGAGCATTTGCTACACCCTTCAGCGTTACATAGAATGCAATTTGAAGAACACTTTTTAACAAATTTTTAATCAAATATTTAAATAAATAAGAAATTTTACATAATCAACTAATACATACAACTCTCTGATTCCGAAAGATTCATTTATTGGATAAGAATTCAAATTACTTTTAATCTATATAGAGAGAGTAGGCAATGAGTGGGTAAAATTTTGAGAGACATTTATGATCTAGTCATTGTATTGAACTCTTCCACATAAATTTGCTCCACCATCATTTATTTTCTAGATGTTGTAATTTAAACAATTCCATCTACAATTAGTTACACATTTTCATTATTCCAGGCATCAATTTTATACAAAGTATAACCTATTGTTACTGACCAATGAGGAGATCTATAAAAATTAGATGAATAAATAAATAATTTTCAAACTTTTTTCAATTAAAAATTACAATGAAGTAAATAATTTTTAAATCTAAGCATTCACAGAACTTAAGTAAGCACCTCCCAAAATTGTTTTTCCATTACATATAGTAGTTAGAGCTCTACTATGCACATTATTGTATCCTAAAAATCCTGTTATAGTGATACCTGATCCTGATACTTCACTTTCTCCAAAAAAAGTATCAAACATGCTCTACATCAAATAGACACCATCTAAAATATTTAAATAATAATTAAATAGGAAAATTTTGTAAAAAACTAAAGCTTACTTTTAGTTGAAGATATCAAATCCACACATATTTACCCACTCTGTATAGAGTATGATGGACATATTGATACACATCTTCCATTCAACAAAAAAAATCCCTATGAGCATAGCTGGCATAAGCCGTTTAAGCAAGATTAGCATGAACTACAAAAATTTTAAACACAAATATTTCCAACTGAATCTTGTATAGTACCTGATTAGCAAGTTTATACACACTAATTATTTTAAGCATAATAGCCTGATTTGCAAGTACAAGTATTACCGTTTTTTGTAGAGTTAGGAGGGCAAGTCAAACACTGATTTGCAGTTGGTCCATTACATGTTAAACACGAAGCGTGACAAGTATCAACATATATGTATACATTTTTAAAGCCAAATCCTTCATCATTTACATCTTAATCTGTAATAGATTTCAAATCAATTACTACTGATGATTCAAAATGAGTAATATTTCTGTAGTAAAGAACTATTTCATCAGGGTATTAATTTAAAGGTAAACAAAGATAGTATCCATTACCAGAATGATCTTTAGTATATCCATCAATATTTGATTCAATTTTTATTTAGATAGTATCTTCCAAATCTAAAGTCTAAGAAAGAATAAGATCCAATCTAACTGAAAGACTCCAATGTGGAGGAAGACCTGAGTATGTATTATAAGCATGATTATTTGTACCTTATCCAAAAAAACCTAAAGCACTTAGATTAGAAAATTCTGTAAAGTCTGTTGTCTGGCATTAGGATATTTTATTCGAAACCCATGAAATATTCTGACTAGTGAATTGAGATATCAAATCTTGGTAAACAAGTTTATCAGCTTTTAATAATATTTGTTTAATATGAGAGAAGTAGAAATAATTACCTGCAAAAGCTATACTCTAAAAAAGAATAAAGAAAAAAATCATTACTATTTCTTATTTGTAAATTATTTTAAATTTATTTGTTTTTTATTACTTTGGATAGTAAAAAATTGTTGGTATTAAAAGAAATGAAAGTGCTATTCTAATTTAATCAATAGTAAATTCAATAAAAAGTCAAAGTAAGGTGATTTTTCAATTTTATAGTTTTGTATAAATTCTCAGATTATTACATTTGTTTAATATTTCAGAGTTTGCTTCTATTTATTGCATTACTCAATAACCACTCGAAAAGAATAAATCCAACATTTTTCATTTCTTTATAACTCATAAAATCTTACTCAATTTACAAAAATATTTTTTGTAACACAATGTAAAAAACCTTTTAAATATTAATATTTTTAAAAAAATCCATTTTTGAGAGTTGATTTCAAGTTTTCTAATACAATAAAACTTAGAATAATTTTTAATTTTCAAAATGATTTTTATTCTCAAAGTATTTTTATCATACTTAAGTCCCTCTATTTTTTAAAAGACTACAGTAAGCAAAAAAGAAGAATTCAAATATTTCGTTAGTTTTGACAATTTGATATATTAATCAAAAATAAAAAAAGGGAAGCAAAATAATTAATTTGAAAGAGAGGTTTATCTTTTAAAATATTGCAAATAATTAAAATTCTTTCACTTTATTTTGATAAATAAAGAATAGTAATAACTTTAAATTTTAAGCCCTTCTTACTTCTTTAATTTATTTAAATTTAAAATATTTTAGCTTTTCCTAATCAAATTTTGTTAAGATTGTTAATTTATTTTTTCTTAGTTTTGTAAAACTGGTTTTGATAGATTACTCATTAATTAATTGAAAAATCAAAATCAAAATTTTTTAATTTTTAATGTCACTTCTAGTTTAGATTTAATGTAATCTAAAATTACTAAAAATTATGCTCAGTTTGAAATATAAATATGTGTAACTAAAAAAAAAGGACATATAGCCTTATTCATAGTCTTAGATATATGTTATCTCTATTTGTTTAGAGTAAACACAAAAAATATAAATATGTGTAAGTAAATAGTTAAACAAATTTTTAAAAGCAATTTTATTGATAAGTTGATCAATTGTATTATTATTAGAAAAATATATTTTAAACCTTTTTTAAATGAGAAAAATAAAAGAAAATCATAATATTTTCGTTCCATCCTTATGAGCTAAATTTGTATTGTGTATTGGAAAGGATATTTTATTTGATTGAGTTTTTAATTTTAAAAGAGTAAAAAAGTAGTTTCCTAAAAAAGAAATTTTGAATTGGTGATTTCTTAACTACTAACATTAAATACTGTAAAACTTTAAAATTATAAATTTTTTAGCTTATTGCTTTTTTAAAATTAACTTAAATTAGGTAAATTAGATTTTATATTCAAGAAAATATATTTTTTTTACTCTTGTTTGGTATTTGAATAACCTACCTATAATAAATTTGGAAAAAGAATTTGATATTTTAAACCATGAAAACTATTTTTTGAATTTTTGTTTAAGTAATAAATCAATTAACAAAGAATTTAAATTGGGTTGTTGTTTTATATTATTAAATACAAATAGAATATTTAATTAAAATCTCTAAAATTCATTATATAAGATATTTGTTTTTAACCATAAATTTATTGATATCATAAACTGTTTTCATTTAAATTTTCCACAAATTCACAAATTAGTGATGAATAAAACTATGCTTTTCTTAAAAATTAAAAAAATTAAGAAATTCTTATGTTTGATTGTATTATAAGCTTTTAATTTAATGAGTAGTAAATATAAAGATATTAATTATTTTTTAGTTTTTTATATGTTATTTTGATTAGTTCTTTTCTCCCATATTAAAATTAATAATAAGATGGTATAAACTTATCATTAAAGCTAATGTTTTCAACATTTTTTATAAATTACCAATAAGTTAGAAGATAGAGGAATTTTTTTAAATCAGAAATAAAACTCTTTATGAAAGATATTTTATTAAAGGTATTATTAAGCTATTATATTTTTTGTATTTAATTTATTAGATTTTTTCAATTTTGATTTTATTTGTAAGTTAAAATAATAGAAATAACCCACTAAAATTTAGTCAAAAAAGATAAATTTAGTAATAATTGCAATTACTGTTCATTCATACATAAATCTTTTGGTTTTAATTTTTATAAATAAAAATATTAAAAAAATTATAAAAAACGATGATATCATTAATGGAGTAACTATTTTTGGCTAAATAGTTTATTTAAGTTTGTATTAAAAAAAATCCATTATTATTTAAATTTCTAAATGAATAATATTTTTATTTTCAAAATAATTATTTTTTATTAAAAATTAAATTCTACTATTAAAATAAGTTGAAATAATTAGAATAAAATATTATTAAAGCTGTTGTTGATTTACTAGTATTTAAAGCCCAGACTTTTAAGTACAACAAACAAATAAATATTGATATTTTTTTTCATTAAATAGGACCTTAATTAATGAGTGCTTACAGTAAACTCATAATTTTTTGGAAACAAAAAGATTAGCCAAATCCTTCATCACTTATAGGTTAGGTTAATCTGTAAAAAATTAAACAATAATAGCTCTAAGAGGAGCTAGAATATGTTATATTTCTGTATGTAAGAACAAATTAATCAATAAATTAATTTGAAGGAAGGTAAGTTAATATTTAAGTATAAGAATATATTTCAGGATTTTTAAAAATTTAAGGTTTCTTTTGAATTAAGCAACTTTTCAAAAACAAACATAGATGCATTTATAAACTAAACACTCATTTTAACTTTCTTATAAAATATTCATTTGAAAAGAATTTGTATAGATAGGTTAATATATTTTCATTGTATAAAGCATTTAGATACTAAATAGTAAAGATGTACTCTAAAAAGCTGAAAATTTATTAAAATAGAAAGAAATCAATTCCAAAGACGACTGCGTAAAAAATACTCCAAGTCTAATCTTTCAAAAATTTTAAAGAATTCAGTTAAGGTATAAACCAAATAGAAATAAAAATAGCTAGTATCGCTATGAAAAAAAATACTATCCCAGCAAAAAATTTGAAAGATTTTCTGAGTAATATTGATAAAATAATTTTAAATGTTTATTTTATTGCCAGGCTGGCTAATAAAGCTACAACTAAGAGCTACTACAAATTCTAATTTAAAATAAAGAAATTTATTATTTTTATGTCTTTTTGTAATAATCATTCTTACCTCTTCATATGCAAATTCTGTAATTGAGAAAAATGCCAGGTACTTCAAAAATATCAAGGTAGCTCTTGTAAATCTAGTAACAATTTAGTCATTAAAGTAAAATAGAGAAACCCATTCATTTCCTAACTTAATATTTTAAAAATATTTTCACTTATTCTTCAAAAAATTAAAGGGTTTTATTTTCATTAAAATCAAACATTTTTTTCATTAAAAAATATTTTTAGTCAACTAATTACTATGAACTTGTAAAAAGGAAATAAAATAAAAACCCCCAATTAAATATTTAGTATGAAATTATTTACTATTGCAAACTTCAATATTTAATTAGTCTTGTATTTCTAGAATTAAGGTAATACTATTTAGCCTCTTTACTAATTCAATTCTCCCTAATTGTATATTGAGCATGGACTAATAAGATTATTTTTTGTGGGTGCATTTATTAGAGTAGGTTAATTTGAATTTGAATATGGTAATGGGCACTCAAAATTTTATATTATTTTATCAGAAAAAGGTAGTTTTTCAAATTTTTATCTAGGAATCCTGTTTCCTAATCTTTCAGTTTTGTCTAAATTTAATTTAGTTTAGTACTGTATTGTTTATATTTATGAATGTTATTCTAAAGCCTTTGATTAAGATACTGTCTATGTTGGATTTTAAATTTATGATTTTTCTTCACAAATATTTTGCTTTTTGAATGATTTATCATCTTATATTGGACTTATTTTATTTTGTTTATTATTACCTTAAGAATGATTCTAAGATTGCTTTTTGTCTAAAAAATAACCATAAATTGAAGAAACTATCCAAATTAAGCTTTTGCCAATTAGAATATACAGTATCATTTGGTATTAATATTTTATTGAATTACAATCCTCTCTATATGGACCAGTGCATCCTAATTTACAAATACCATTACATTATTTGCATTATTTAGTATTTTGCTAATAATAGTAGTCTGAAGGGCACTCTGAATAACAAGAATTATTCAAAATTATTTTATCAGATGAGCAAGAAGTACACTTTATCAATTAAAAAAATATTTAATTTAAAATATTTAAATTATTTAATTACTTCAGTATTAGAAGGACCTGAGCAATTTTTGCAAGAAGAATCACAAATTGAGCAAATATTTGTTGAAGGTATAACAAAGTAAGAATCATCACATTTAGGAATGCATTTATTATTTTATAAAAATAATCCTTTTTTTAAATAATAAAAAAAATTTTTAATTTAAATAATCATTTTTAATTTTCATCTACCTTGTTTACAACTTGAGCAGTTAGATATCGCTGGGCCATTACATGTTTAACAACTAGAATCACATTTTTTACATGAAATAGAGGAAGAATCAGGATATTAACTTTGTGGACATTTAGTTGCACATTGATTTGATGTTGCTTCAAAATATCTTGGCAATAAACAAGTTAAACAATTATTAGGCTAATCTCCATTACAAGTTTAACAGGTAGAATCACAGGGAGTACATTAATTATTTTAAGTATTATTATAGAAATTCATAGGACAATCTGGTATACATTAATTTTGATATAAAAATGTATTACCAGAGCAAGAGAGGCAGTTATTTTTACCTGGACCAGAACAAGTTGCACATGGTGAATCACATTGAGAGCATTTTTGATTGTTTGTATTTTTATATTAATCTTAATTGCAATCTGATACACAAGTTTTACTGGCCTATTCATAAAATAAGTTTGGAGCCTAACAATCCAAGCAATTATTGTTGTTTGGTCCATCACAAGCTTTACAATATGAATGGCATTACTGACATATGTTGTTGTTATTTTCTTGAAATAAAATATTTTAATAATTTAAAAAGGTTATTTTATTTACATTTTAAATAGAAAGTATTAGAAGGACAAGTACTAATGCATTAATTAGAGAGTAAAAAGAAGGATCCGCTACAGCTTGTGCATGAATTTTAATCTCCTATTTTGAGAAAATAAAAAGATTAAATATTTTTCAAATTATTGTTTTTTTTAATATTGCTTAAATAATTTTAAATTTTTACCGCTTAAATTGTAACATTTACAAATTAAATGTTTTTATTAAATAAAGTATATTAATTTACCTGGATTTTTGCAATTAAAGCACTTTTAGTTGCATTTCTTACAAATATTAGTAGATGGTATAACAAAATAAGAATCATCGCATTTTGAAATACATTAATTATTTTAAAAAAATAACCCTTTATTTTATTAAAAATTAATGATTTATTATTTTATTTCAAAATAACTTACCTTATTTGCAGCTTTTGCAGTTTTTCGAGGAAGGACCATCGCATGTCAAACAAGTTGGATCACATTATTTACATTCAATAGAGTTGTCTTCAGGATATTGATCAGAATTACAGGTTTCTACACACTAATTAGATTAAGGTTCAAAATACCTTGGTAATTAGCAAGACTGACACTTATTCAAAGCTTTATCAGAACATGAATAGCAAGTAGAATCACAAGTAGAGCATTCATTATTTTGAGTATTTTTATAATATTTTATAGGGCAACTTGAAGTACACTCATTTTAGTATAAGTATAAAGTTCCTGAACAAGTTACACAATTGTTTTGATAAGGACCTGAACAAGTTGTGCATGTAGAATCGCAAGGAGAGCAAGTTTAGTTGTTAATATTCTAAAATTAATTTGAGTTACATTATGAAACACAAGTTTTTTAGCTTTATTAATAAAATAAGCTTGGAGCTAAGCAGCTTAAACAATTATTATTGTTAGCTCCATCACATGTTTTACAAGTAGCATCACAAGGTTAGCAAATATTATTATTAGTCTCTTAGTTATTTTGAATGTTTTAAAAATATTTAAAAAAAATTTTTTTTTACATGTTAATTTAAATGTATTTGATGGACAGATGTTCAAGCACTAATTAGATGTTAGATACAATGATCCTGAGCATTTTGTGCAAGAATTTTGATCTCCTGTTTAATTTATTAAATTATTTGTTAAATATTTCAATTTTTATTATTTTTTAAATCTTGAAGCTAAAAAGTAAAGAAACCTGGGCTCTAACAATTATAGCAAGATGCATGGCAAATTTGACACCATAAATTTGATGTATTAGGCCAATATGAAGTTGGGCAATTATCTGGATTCAAAAAAATGTTTGGCTTACAAGTTAAGCAAGATGTATTACTATCTATCATTATTAATATGAATAAAAATAAAAATTTGAAAGTTTAAAAATTATGCTCTTAACATAAATTTTATTTATTAAAAGAAAAAATATTAAGATTATTATTATTCTTTACAAGGTTGTGAGCAAGTTAAGCAAGAAGAATCACATTGTCTACAAATTTTATTTGAATCTGAAACAAATCCATCAGGACAAACTGTTACACATTGAAAATTATATAGGTAATAAGTTTATTAACATGAGGTACACCCTTATGCAGAACAAACATCACAATTAGGAGAACACTTATTAAATAATAAAATTAAAAAGTAAATAAAAAGTTTAACTAATTTTTTTTACATAATCTACAAGGACATAAAATTCTCTGATTCCATATGATTCATCAAAAGGATCAGAATCTAAACTAGTTTTAATGAGCAAGTTAAGTGCTGTGCCAGTATGAGTAAAATTTTTAGTAACTTATATAATTTAGTCATTATACTAGACTCTTCCACAAATATTTGCACCTCCATCATCCAAGGTTCTAGTTGTTGTAACTTAAACTGTTTAATCTACAAGCAATTAAACATTTTCATTTTCCCATGAATCAATTTTATACAAAGTAAATCCTATTTCTACAGACCAGTGAGGTTATCTATAAGTAATAATTTAATTATTTAAAACTATAATTTTTCTGATAGAATATGATAAATATACAGGCCAGTAAATAATCTTGCAATTTAAGCATTATGCCCACTTAAATATGCTCCACCCAAAAGTGATTTACCTCTACAAAGAGTTGTTAATGCTCTGCTACTTGCTGTTCTATCACCTAAAAATCCAGATATTGATATACCTGCCCCTTTGATTTCAGCTTCTCCAAAAAATATATCAAACATACTTTACAATAAATAACCTCCATCTTGATGAATTAAATAAGAATATTATTAATAAAAGGTAGCAAGAAAAATGTAAATTTACAGCTTGTTTTAGATTTTAAATCTACACATTACCCTCCTGTTAATGTTGAATATGATGGACAACTTGAAACGCAATAATTATTTAACAAATAAAAACCTGATTTGCAAACGGTACAGAAACCGTTTGAGCAAGTATTGCATGATGTACTACTGCAAAAATCTTAAACACAATTTGTTTAAATAGAATCTTTTACATACCCTGTTTAACAAGTCAGTACACATTAATTACTTTATACTGAATAGCCAGTATTGCATGTACAAGTATTTCCACTTTTTGAGGAATTTGAAGGGCAAGCTAAACACTGATTACTAGAAGGCCCACTACATGTTAAGCAAGAATCATGACAAGTATCAACATATAAGAAAAAATTCTTAAGTGCATAACCTTCATTAGACATAGGTTCATTTGTTGAAGATTAGATAGTGATAATAGTAGAGGAGCTTGAATGTGTAAAATTTCTATAGTAGAGAACTATCTCATCTCCAAACTAACTAGTAGGACTACATATTCTAATTCCACCCGCAGCATCTGCTTTATAGTAAGCATCTGTATTTCCTTCAATCATTACTTTTATATTATCAATTGCATCTAAAGATTGGTAGAGAACTAGATCAAATCGAATGGAGATACTCCAGTGAGGAGGAAGATTTGTAAATTACCTTCTAGTCATATTATCACCTTATCCAAATATCCCTAAAAGATTTTGGTTAGCAAATTCAGAAAAATCGCTTGCTTCACATAAAGCAACTCTTTTAGAAGACCATGAAATGCTTGAGCTAGAAAAAGATGAAGTAAGTTCTTATACAATAAGAAATTCGCCTAGCAAAAAATAAGCCATTAATATAATTAAATAATTAAAATTATTTTTAGAAGATGATACCTCCATAAATGATATTTATTAAAGAAACAATCAATAATAGGGTAATATGTTTAAATTTCATCATATTAAAAAGTTGTTATTTTCTCCTTTTTTTATTATTATTCTGATTTTAAGATTTTATATGATTATTAATTTATTTATTTACTCAATAGCAATTTTATTTTACAAACAGTGAATATATCAAGTACTTTTATAGATAAATATAAAAAGAGTTTTGAAATTTAAATTCAAACACATTTCTATAACCAAATATGCAATTAAAGTGATTCCCTTTATAAATTTTTTAATTAATACCTTATTTCCTCATTTAACCTAATGAAACGAAGAAAGCTCAATATGAAGTTTTTTAATTTATTTTATTACATCCCCTATATTTTTTGTGTATTATGAGGGGAGGAGTCAGGTTAGAGGAATTATGGTACTCAATTATCCCATTTATTAAAAATCACTTCAAATAAATTTTAAGTTTTTTTAAATCAAAAAATGTGAGTAACAAATATGAAATAAAAAGTTTAGTACAAAATATCAAAACAATAAAACTATTCCTATCTTAAAAGTATTTAATTATTTATTGATTTTTCAAGTAACTTTATATCTATTTGTTTTCATTTTGGGGAATTTTAATTAATTTTTTTCTAAAGGTTATTTGTAAGGATATAAATAAAAAATGCTAATTTACATAATCAACCAAAATAAACAATTTACTGATACCATACGATTCTACAAGAGAATTTTAGTTAAGAGTAGAATTAATTTGAAAATTAAGTAATGTAGCTGTATGAGTAAAATTTTGAGTAACATATTTAACTTGGTCTTGAAAGGAAGCTCTTCCGCAAATTTTACTAGAACCTTCAGCTGAGCTTCTTTCTGGTAGCTGTAGCCTTTTATATTAGCATCTACAATCATTTAGACAGATTTATTGTTCCTGTTATATATTTTATGCAGTGGGTAACCTACTAATACCAACCAAAGAGGTGTGCTTAATTAATTTATAAGGAAATAAATAGCAATGCAATTTGTATTAATCTACTTATATTACTGTCCAGTAAATTATATACTAATATAAGAGTTTACAGAACTTAAGTATTCTCCATCTAAAAGATTTTAACTTCCACATATAGTCACCATAGTCTACTATGGTTAATTAGGTAACCTTGAAACCAAAATATTATATTCCTGTACTTCAAATTTCCTCTTCATCACAGTTATTATACTGAATATACCTTAATACAAATAATATCCATATATTTAATTAATTTATAGCAATTAATTTTTAAAGCTTGTCTAAGTAACTAAATCTATATATTACTAACTGATAAACGGCAGGGTATATCCATCAAGTAATTAATATAAAAATTAGCAAAGAATATCCTTCAGGACAAGTATTTACACATTATTCATTCTCAGCATATGAAACACGATTGTATTTACATGTGTTTTCATTTTTCTAGAGTTTATTGGACAAGACAGACAGTAATTTACTGTCAATCCATCAAAAATTTCATTTAAAATAAGACTAGACAGTAAAAGAAATATCAGTACAAGTTGTAAAATTTTTGAAAAAAAAAACTAATTCTTCATAATATTATTTATTATATTATATTAATATGTGTAAACAAATAAATCTCTTAAATTTATTCTTCAACAAATTTGTTTTGCTATCCTTAAAAATATTAGCTAAATAAATTGATTAATATTTGGATGAGTAAGTAGTAAAACTATTCTCAAAAAAGCTTTTGAGGAAAAGATTATCTTTTCCATATTTAATAAAAGTACCAGTATAAACAGCTCTCTATTAAATTTTCTACACTTTCAAATAAATGAGAATGTAATAAAAAAACAAAACAGTATTACTGATGGATTAGTTCTAATGGTTAATTTAGATTATTTTGTAATGTTAGTAATAATAATTTACCAAGAAAAACATTTAGTCCAATTAAATCAGATAAGGCTAATTTGTCAACTAATTCTTAGAAAGGTGGATTTTATATTTTACTAAATTGCGATTTTCTTTTTTATCAAGACAAATAAGATAATGATTATCACAAATTTAGGTTAATAATTCATATTTTGGGTAATAGTATATTAAAATATTTAAAAATTAAATGATTGATAGTCAAGATTGATCACTTGTTTGATTTATTTCCACAATAATTTTGTAAATACAGTTGATTAAATATCTTGAGTTAATTAGTATTAAAAAAAGAGAAGGTGTATCATAATATCTACTATTAACATATTTTTTATTTTACCTTAGCTGGCTAATATTTCCATCAAATTTTATAAATAGAAGATAAACTTATTGATTTAACATTAGCAAGCTTCATGAGTTTAATATATTTTAAAGTGTAATTAATTTTAACTTCTCTTCAATTTTTTATGTAAATTAGCTTTTTTCATTTTAAAAGAACATTTTAAAACAAATAATCCAAATTTAACCTGATCTTGCAAAAAAAAAACAAATATTTAAGTTACCGAAAATGGTAAACATTTTATAATTAAGATTTATGAAAAAAATAATCTAAAAAATTTACTATCTAATATTCATATTTATTTTAAACATTCATATATTAGACTGATGACAAAATTAAAAAGTAAAATAAAATAGAAATTTTAATAAAAGTTTTATGCAGTGGTGTTCTGAACAAGTTATTATATTGGATAACTTTTTTTTACTATACTATATTTAATTATTTATTGATTTTTCAAGCAACAAATTAATTTATTTTCATGTTCTTTTAATTAATTTTTTTCTTGAGGTTATTTGGATGGATTTTAATGTAAAGTTTTAATTTACGAAATCAACAAAAATACACAATTTTTTGATACTGTAGTAGAGGAATTTAAGTTTGTGTAGAGTATTTAAATAAAGTGATTTCACTGTATAAGTAAAATTTTGAGTAGCAAATATAATTTTGTCTTTAAAAGAAACACTTTCGCAAGTTTAACTAGCACCGTCAGTTGATCTCCTGATTGTTGTAGCCTTTGCATTGCTATCTTCAATCATTTTTACAGATTTATTGTCCAAGTTATTTATTTTATAAAGTGTGAAATCTACTAATAGAGATCGATGAAGTAAGTACACTTAATTAATAAGGAAAAAATATTGACTTATTTTGACTTTTAATAATTACAAATATAATTTCATATATATACCTTTATTTCACAAATAATTTTAAGTTCAAATGGTATCTGATTGTATTAAAATAATATTTTTATTTTCATTTAAAAAAAGTTATATAAAAATAAAACTCTCTTTATAAATAAATACAAGTAATTAAATATTAACTCAAAATAAAATGATTATTGATTTGAAAATGTAATATTTCATTTTCAAAAGGAGAATTGTTTTTATTTTTTAAAGTCTTCATATTTTAAAAATGAAATATTATTCAATAAGAAATATTGAAAAATTATAACATTTTTTTATTTAAAGACTGACATTTCAAAGAGACCAAAAAAAAAGGCTTTCTATTAGATAATTATTTTTAATTAAAAATTAAAATTGGTGTAAAAATATGCTATTGAGCTAAAATAACAGTAAAGGGTAAATTATCAATTAAAATAGATTAATGATAATAAATTTTAAATTTAAACAAAGTAATTTTCTTATATCAATAATTACAAAAACTGGTTTTTAAAATTTACCTAAAAAGTTAGAAATACAAATTTTAATTTGTAAATAAAATTTACGCTTCATTTTAAAAGAGTTACAAAATTTCTTCAGATAAAAATTTGTGAAATTAAAATTTTGTTTGGATTAAAAATTAAAGAGAAAGTGTATTAAAAGTTTTGTGAATATCCATAAAAATAAAAATCTAAAAGAATATGGTAAAATTAAAAAGTAAAATAAAATTATTTTCTTGAGTTTTCTCCTCCTAAAGTTAAATAAAAATACAACTCATTTTAAAAAATTCAAATTAATAGTAATTATTTTATGAGAGTAAAAATAGGAAAACATGCTTACATTCAATAAAAAATACTTTATAAATATAAAAATATTTAAGGCTTCTTTTCAATTAAGTAAAATTTCAATGCAAATAAATGAGTAATTATTAACTAAACATTCATTTTAACTTTTTTATAAAATATTCATTAGAAAAGAATTTCAAGAAATGAGTTAATTTATTTTCATTGTTTTAAGCATTCAGATATTTAATAGTAAAGATGTACTCAAAAAAGCCCAAAAGTTATTAAAATATAAAGAAATCAACTCCAAAGATAATTCCATAATAAATACTCCAAGTCTAATCTTTCAAAAATTTTAAAGATTAAAGTTAAGGTACAAACCAAAAATAACCTTCAATAGTTAGCATTGCAATAAAAAAAAATACTATTCCAGCAATAAATTTGAAAGATTTTCTCAGTAATATTGATTAAATAATTTTAAATGTTTATTTTATTGCCAAGCTGGCTAATAAAGCTAGAATTAAGAAGTACTACTAATTCTAATTTAAAATAAATAAATTGATTATTTTTATGATTTTCTGTAATAATCAATTTTACCTTGTACACAAATTCAGTTGTTAAGAAAAATGCCTAGTATTTCAAAAATATCAAGGTAGATCTTGTAAATCTAGTATCTATTTAGTCATTAAAGTAAAATAAAGAAACCCATTCATTTCCTAACTTAATAATTCAAAAATATTTTAATTTTTACTTTAAAAATATGAGGACTCTATTTTATTTCATTCAAACCAAAAATTTTCCCATAAAAATGATAAAAGGGAATTTAATTATAAATTTGATAAACAAAAAATAAAATAAAAACCCCCATTTAAAGATTTAATTAAAATATTTACTATTGAGAACTTCAATATTTAATTAGCCTAATATTTCTAAAACTAAGGTTACACTATTTAAACTCCTTACTAATTCAATTCATCCTAATTTTAAGAAGAGCGTTAAGTAATAAGATTACTTTATGTCGGTCCAAGCTAACTTATACTTTTTATAAGATTAGGTGAATTTGAACTTAAATTTGGCTATGAACAGTCAAAATTTTAATTTTCTTTATTAACAAAATGTTATTTGAAAAAATTTTATCTTGATCTCCTGCTTTTTTTTACACTTTTCATTTTATCTAAATTTAATTTCATTTAGATCTCAATAGTTTATTTTTATGTGTGCTATTCTAAATCATTTTATTAAAATGTTTCCTGTCTTGGATTTTAAATCTATGATTTTTCTTCACAAAAATTTTGATTTTTTAATGAATTATTAACTAATCTTGGACTTATTTTAGACTCTTTATCACTGACTTCTTGTAAATGATGTGAGAAATTAAAAACAGATATTTAAGACTACTTTTTATCTAAAAAGTAGCCATAAATAGAAGAAACAATCCAAATAAGGCTTTTACCAATTAGAATATATAGTATTATTTGATATTAATATTTTATTGAATTACAATCCTCTTTAGAAGGACCAGTACATCCTAATTTACAAAAGTCATTACATTATTTACATTCTTTAGTATTTTCTTATTTATAGTAGGTTGAAGGGCAATTTGATACACATTAATTTTGATATAAAAATGTATTTCCGGAGCAAGAGAGACAGTTATTTTTATCAGGACCAGAGCAAGTGGAACATGAAGAATCACATTATGAACATTTTTGATTGTTTGTATTTTTATATTAATCTTAATTGCAATCTGATACACAAGTTTTACTGGCCTATTCATAAAATAAGTTTGGACCCTAACAATCCAAGCAATTATTGTTGTTTGGTCCATCACAAGTTTTACATGATTAATGGCATTATTGGCATATTTTTGTGTTATTTTCTTTAAATAAAATATTTGAATAATTAAAAAAATATATAAAAATTACATATTAAATTGAAAGTGTTAGAAGGGCAAGTAACAAAGCATTAATTAGACAGTAAATATAAGGATCCGTTGCAGATTGTGCATGAATTTTAATCTCCTATTTTGTGAATATAAATAGATTAAATATTTCTCATACACTCATTGTTTTTTATTTGATATTACTTAAGTAATTTTAATTGTTTGCTTTTAAATTACCACGTTTTGAAACTATAAAGAATTTTTTAAAATAAAATAGATTATTTTACCTGGATTTTAACAATTAAAGCATGTTGGATCACATTTCTTACAAATGTTAGTAGATGGTATAACAAAATAAGAATCATCACATTTTGGAATACATTAATTTATTTATAAAAATAATCCTTAATTTTATTAAAAATTCATTATTTATATTTGTAATTCAAAATAACTTACCTTATCTACAACTTTTACAATTTTAAGAGGAACCACCATCACATGTCAAACAATTTGGATCACATTATTTACATTCAATAGAACTGTCTTCAGAATATTGATCAGAATTACAGGTTTCCACACACTGATTAGATGAAGGTTCAAAATACCTTGGCAATTAGCAAGACTTACAATTATTAGAAGCTTTATCAGAACATGTAAAGCAAGTAGAATCGCAATTCGAGCATTCATTTTTTTGAGTATTTTAATAATATTTTACTGGGCAACTTGAAGTACACTGATTTTGGTATAAGTAAAGAGTTCCTGAGCATGTTAAACAATTAGTATTATCAGGACCTTAACAAGTTGTACATGTAGAGTCACAAGGAGAGCAAGTTTAATTGTCTGTATTCTAATATTAATTTGTGCTACATTATGAAACACAAGTTTTTTAGCTTTCTTAATAAAATAAGCTTGGAGCTAAGCAGCTTAGGCAATCATTATTGTTAGCTCCATCACATGTTTTACAAGTAGCATCACAAGGTTAGCAAATATTATTATTAGTCTCTTAGTTTTTAAAAAAATATTAAAATATTTTAAAAAAAAAATTTTATTTTACATGTTAATTTAAAAGTATTTGATGGACAGCTATTCGAACACTAATTGGATGTCAGATATAATGTCCCTGAGCATTCTGTACAAGAATTTTCATCTCCTTTTTAATTTATTTAATTGTTTGTCAAATATTTCATTTTTATTATATTTTAAATTTTAAGGTAAAAAAATTTAAGGTAAAAAAGAATAAAAACCTGGGCTTTAACAATTATAGCAAGATGTGTGGCAAATTTAACACTATAAATTTGATGTATTAGGCCAATATGAAGTAGGGCAATTACTTTTGCAAGATTTATCTGGATTTAAATAAGTACTTGGTTTACAAGTTAAGCAAGAGGTGCTACTTTCTATTAATTTTTAAAAGAATAAATATTGATAAATTTAAAAATTGTTTTGACATAAATTTAATTTATTAAAAAAATATTGAATTTTAGTAATTTTGATCTAAATTAATTATTTATTTACAAGGTTGTGAGCAAGTTAAGCAAGTAGAATCACATGGCTGGCAAATTTTATTTGGATCAGAAGCAAATCCTTCTGGACAAACTGCTACACATTCAATGTTATATTGAAAATAAGTTGATTAGCATTAGGAACACCCTGAAGCATTACAAACAGCGCAATTAGGAGGACACTTATTAAATAATAATAAGATTAAAAGATAAATAAAAAACTTTACTAATTTTTTTTTACATAATCTACAAGGACAAATAATTCTCTTATTCCAAATGATTCATCAAAAGGATCTCCATCCAAACTAGTTTTAATGAGCAAGTTAAGGGTTGTGCTCGTATGAGTAAAATTTTTAGTAATATATATAATTTAGTCATTATATTAGACTAATCCACAAAAATTTACTCCTCCGTCTGTATAGGCTCTAATTGTCGTTACTTAAACAGTATTATCTACAATCAATTAAACATTTTCATTATCCCATGAATCAATTTTATACAAAGTATATCCTATATTTACAGACCAGTGAGGCTAACTATAAATAAAAAATTAACTAATCAAAACTATAATTTTTTAAATATGATATATTTACATAGCAGTAAATTATCTAGAAATTTAAGCATTTCTAGCACTTAAATATGCCCCACCCAGTAGTGATTTACTGACACAAAAAGTTGTTAATGCTCCGCTGCTTGCTGCTCTATTCCCTAGAAATCCAGATATCTATAGACCTGCTCCTCTGATTTCAGATTCTCCAAAAAATGTATCAAACATACTTTACAATAAATAACCTCCATCTTGATGAATTAAATAAGAATTTAATGAATAAAAGAAACAAGTATAATCTAAATTTACAGCTTGTTTTAGATTTTAAATCTATGCATTATTATCCTGTTAATGTTGAATATGATGGACAACTTGAAACACAATAATTATTTAGCAAATAAAAACCTGATTTGCATGCAGTGCAAAAACCATTTGAGCAAATATTGCAAGATGTACTACTGCAAAAATCCTAAACACAAATTTGTTAAGTAGAATCTTTTACATACCCTGCTAAACAAGTTAGTATACATGAATTACTTTATGCTGAATAACCAGTATTGCATGTACAAATATTTCCGCTTTAGGAGGAATGTAAAGGGCAACTTAAACATTAATTACTAGAAGGCCCACTACATGTTAAGCAAGAATCATGACAAGTATCGACATATAAAAAAAAATTTTTAAGAGCAAAACCTTCATTAGTTATAGGTTGATCCGTTTAAGATTAGATAGTGATAGTAGTAGTGGAACTTGAATGTGTAAAATTTCGATAGTAGAGAACTATCTCATCTCCATATACTTAAGTAGGTTAACATGATTTAAAGCCACCTTCAACATTTGATTTGACATAAGTATCCGTATTTCCTTCAATTATTACTTTTACATTATCAACTGGATCTAAAGATTGGTAAAGAACTAGATCAAATCGAATGGAGATGCTCCAATGGGGAGGAAGATCTGTAAATGACCTTATAGTTATATTGTCACCTTATCCAAAAGGTCCTAACATATTTTGATTAGCAAATTCCGATAAAACACTTGATCCACATGTAGCAACTTTGTTAGAGGACCACAAAACACTTGAGCTCGTAGTAAAAGATGAAATAAGTTCTGAAACTATAAGTAATTCATCTAGTAAAAAAATTAGTGACTAATACTTAAAATAATTGAAATAATTTTTAGAAGAAGAGATGATACCTGCATAAATGATATTTATATGAGAAAGAATTAAGAATGCTATAAGTTTAAGTGCCATTATCTCTAAAAGTAATTTATTTGATTGATTATTTTCCACTTTTTTTATATTTTGGTTTTTAAGATAAAATTTATAGTAAGGAATATTATAAATTTATTTATTTATTAGAAATTTTATCTTGCAGCTTTGAATTTGAAGATAATTTTATGTTTTAGAAAAAATATTCTTATAATTTATGAATGGAATACTTTGAATAATTACATTTTTTAATCTATCTTAAAGGTACTCCAATACTTTTGAGTTAAATTATGTAGAGCAAATTGTGTATTTTACCCCCCCTCTCATAGGGAGAATATAATATAATAATATAATTTCTAAATGAATGAATGAGAGGGGGTAGAAATACTTTTTAAAAAAATCAATACTTGAACCTTGATTAATTCTATTGAAATCAATTATGCTTTAGTGGATGTAATTAGATATTAAATTCTATTATGGTATTAAAAACCAATTAAATTTATATTTGGCATTTAAATTTCAAGCTTTTATTTTCAAATGTAAAGAAGAACACTTTCAGAACAATAAAGTTAAAAGAATGATCTTTTGTTATACGAACGACAAATTTATATATTCTTGTGTTAGAAAATTTTTTTAATTTTTTTCTTTAGATACAAAGTAGATTTAAACATCAACCTAACAAATCTTCATTGAGAAAAATATAAGAATATTTTATTTTATTTTTGATCTTTCTTTACAAAATCAAACAAAAAGAAAATGTATTTTTTTGGAAATTATAAATTTGATTGTATTTTTTAAATAAATTTTTGTATGATGATGATAATATTAAAAGCGTTAAATAACTAAATTTACAATTAATTGAACTTTTTGACTGACATTTAACTGAAGATTTTCTTTTTAAAAATAACTTAACATTTTATCATAATACCAAAATAAAGTTCAGACTTAATAAGAATTGGTCAAGGATTAATTTTGTATTTTTTTGTATGAAAATAGTTGTAAGCTAAATGTCTGAAAAACTCCTTGAATAATTTATAGCAGCAAGCTAAAGAATGTGAAGGTAAGATAAAGATAGAGAAATAACTTAAAGCAAAGATTAATCAAAATTATTCGGGGAAATAATCTTTTAAATTAACTCATAGATTTTTATAAATAGTATAGAAAGAAAAAATTCTGTTCTTCAAAATTTGAAAATTTAAAAAAAATAATTTAGATCAAATTAGAAAAATTTTATTGTTATCACTGTATTTAAATGCTTTACATGAAGTAATTTATTTAGTAGGTCTAAATTAAATTCATCAGCAAAAGAAAATTTATCTTGTTTTTCCAGCACAGCTACTATTAATTTTTTGTTATTTTTAGTATATCATGGTGATTTGTGTTTTGGTTTTGATGCAATAATTAAAATAATCTTCATAATTGATAAATGATATGCAGAAATAAAACTTTTAAATTTAGATTTTTTGTATTTTTATCATTATTGATAATAATTACTTTACCTAATAATTTTTTAATTAGATCATCTTTTCTAAAAAAAAATTATTTTTTAAGATACTTCTAAGTCAGAAAAATGATTTTGCTATTATAAAAACAAAGAAAATAAATGAAATTTTATTTTATTTTCGTTTTTATATAAAATACTTATTTACCATTGATTCTCATAAATTTAGTACTTCATTAATTAAGGATTATTTTCAAAAAAAGTATGACTAAAAATTTAGAAAAAATTTGTTTTAAAAATACCATAATTTTAATTATTGAGAATCCATGGTATTATTTATTTCTCAATTTTGATAATAATAGTAATATTTAAATATTTTATGGAAAATACGTATTTAAAGATAGCGAATATTTGTTAAAATACAATTAAACCAGCAGTAAATACTATTCCATAATCAATGCACCAAGTTTCATTCTTAAGAAATTTAAGATCCATAAGCTGAGGAAACCAAAAATACATATGCGCTCCAATTAAAGCTAAGAAAGTAATTATAATTATTCAAATAAAAGGAAATTTTAAACAATAAATATAGAAGTTCTATAAACCACTACTTAATGGTCCACTTAAATATCAGAAATGATATTAAGAGATAATATGATTGCTATTTAAAATTAATAAAATATTTCAAAAATTAAATGAAATAATTATTGATTTATTTATTAAATAAATGAGCTCTGTAGATAAAAAGAAATCTTGATATTTCAAAAATATTAAAGTTACTTCTGTTATTCTGATTAAATTTTCATGATGAAAGTAAAATAATAAAACCCACTTATTTCTTAACTCTTTTTATTATTATTTTAATTTATTTTAAAATAGAATTTAATTATTTCCTCTCGTAAATTTTCATAATTAATTTGCTTTAGCTGTATTAATTTATACTGCAATTTTTTTTTAAGAAAAGACCTTTTTGAGTATGAAGAATTATTTAATTAATTAATTTTAAAAATCATTTCTCAAGAATTAATCCGAATTTAACATTTCTAAAAAACAAATATTTAAGGTGTTAAAAGTGATTGAAATTTTATGGATATTTAATAATTATTAAAAATAAAAATCAAAAAAAGAATAATTCATATACTATTTTAAACATTCGTGTTGGTATTAGGCTGATAATGTCAGATAATAAAATTATAAAATAAAATAGAAATTATAATAAAATTAGTAATTATTTTATGAGAGTAAAACTAGGAAACATGCTTACATATTCAATAAAAATAAAATTGATAAATTAAAAATATTTTTAAGGATTTTTAAAAATATTTAAGGTTTCTTATAAATTAAATACAATTAAGCATGTATTTGTTCACTAGACATTCACTTTAACTTTTTTATAAAATATTCATTTGAAAAGAATTTTTATAAATAAGCTAGTTTATTTTCATTGTTTTTAGCATTATTCAGATACTTAATAGTAAAAATGTACTCAAAAAAGCTAAAAATTTATTAAAATATAAAGAAATCAACTCCAAAGATAATTCCATAATAAATACTCCAAGTCTAATCTTTCAAAAATTTTAAAGATTAGAGTTAAGGTACAAACCAAAAATAAGCTTAGATAGTTAATAGCGCAATAAAAAAAAATACTACTCCAGCAATAAATTTGAAAGATTTTCTGAGTAATAGTGATTAAATACTTTGAAATGTTTATTTTATTGCAAGGCTTGTTAATAATGCTACAACTAAGAGGTACTACTAACTCTAATTTAAAATAAATAAATAAATTAATTATTTTTATGATTTTCTGGAATAATTAATCATTCTTACATTGTACACAAATTCAGTAGTTAAGAAAAATGCCTAATATTTCAAAAATATCAAGGTAGCTCTTGTAAATCTAGTAGCTATTTAGTCATTAAAGTAAAATAGAGAAACCCATTCATTTCCTAACTTAATAATTAAAAAATATTTTAATTTTTACTTTAAAAATGTGAGGGTTTTATTTTATTTCATTCACTCCAAGATTTTTTTCATTAAAAATGAGACTTAAACTAAAACTTAATTTGATTTAAGGAAAATAAAATAAAAACCCCCATTTAAAGATTTAAATATTAAATTATTTACTATCAAGTACTTCAATATTTAATTAGCCTTATATTTCTAAAACTAAGGTTACACTATTTAGACTCCTTACTAATTCAATTCATCCTAATTTTAAGAAGAGCGTTAAGTAATAAGATTACTTTATGTCGGTCCAAGCTAACTTATACTTTTTATAAGATTAGGTGAATTTGAACTTAAATTGGGTAATGAGTTGTCAAAATTTTATATTGTTTTCTCAACAAAATGTTATTTGAAAAAATTTTATCTTGATCTCCTGCTTTTTTATACACTTTTCATTTTATCTAAATTTAATTTCATTTAGATCTCAATAGTTTATTTTTATGTGTGCTATTCTTAATCATTTTATTAAAATGTTTCCTGTCTTGGATTTTAAATATATGATTTTTCTTCACAAATATTTTGATTTTTCAATGATTTATTAACTTATCTTGGACTTATTTTAGATTCTTTATCACTGACTTCTTCTGAACGATGTGAAAAATTAAAAACAGATATTTAAGATTACTTTTTGTCTAAAAAGTAGCCATAAATTGAAGAAACAATCCAAATAAAGCTTTTCCCAGTTAGAATATATAGTATTATTTGATATTAATATTTTATTGAATTACAATCCTCTTTAGATGGGCCAGTACATCCTAGTTTACAAAAATCATTACATTATTTACATTCTTTAGTATTTTCTTATTGATATATATAGTAGGTTGAAGGACACTCTTAATAACAAGAATTATTCAAAAATATTTTATCAGATGAGCAAGAAATACACTTTATTAAATTAAAAAATATTTAATTTACCATATTTAAATTCAAAAATTACTTCAGTATTAGTAGGACCTGTACAAGTTTTGCATGTAGAGTCACACAATGAGCAAATATTAGATGAAGGAATAACAAAATAAGAATCATCACATTTAGAAATGCATTTATTATTTTATAAAAATAATTCTTTTTTAATAAAAAATAAAAAAATTAAATATTTAGGATATTTTTAATTTTTATCTACCATTTTTACAGCTCATGCAGTTAGATATTGCTGGGCCATTACATGTCTAACAACTAGAATCACATTGGCTACATGTAACAGAGGATGAATCAGGATATTAATTTTATAGACATTGAGTTACACATTGATTTGATGTTGATTCAAAATATCTAGGTAATAAACAACTTAAACAGTTATTAGGCTAGGCTCCATTACAAGTTTAACATGAAGAATCGCACTGAGTACATTCATTATTTTAAGCATTATTATAGAAATTTACAGGACAATCTGATACACATTAATTTTGATAAAAAAATGTATTTCCGGAGCAAGAGAGACAGTTATTTTTATCAGGACCAGAGCAAGTGGTACATGAAGAATCACACTAAGAGCATTTTTGATTATTTGTATTTTTATATTAATCTTAATTGCAATCTGATACACATGTTTTAATAGTCTATTAATAATATAAATCTGGAGCCTAACAATCCAAGCAATCATTGTTATTTGGTCCATCACAAGTTTTACAAGATGAATGACATTATTGGCATATGTTGTTGTTATTTTCTTTAAATAAAATATTTTAATAATTTCAAAAGATTATTTTATTTACATGTCAAATAGAAAGTGTAAGAAGGGCAAGTACTGGCACATTAATTAGACAATAAATATAAGGATCCGCTACAGCTTGTGCATGAATTTTAATCTCCTATTTTGTGAATATAAATAGATTAAATATTTCTCATACACTCATTGTTTTTTATTTGATATTACTTAAGTAATTTTAATTGTTTGCTTTTAAATTACCACGTTTTGAAACTATAAAGAATTTTTTAAAATAAAATAGATTATTTTACCTGGATTTTAACAATTAAAGCATGTTGGATCACATTTCTTACAAATGTTAGTAGATGGTATAACAAAATAAGAATCATCACATTTTGGAATACATTAATTTATTTATAAAAATAATCCTTAATTTTATTAAAAATTCATTATTTATATTTGTAATTCAAAATAACTTACCTTATCTACAACTTTTACAATTTTAAGAGGAACCACCATCACATGTCAAACAATTTGGATCACATTATTTACA